>CAXAMN010007557.1:285749-312132 GCA_963970005.1 Durusdinium trenchii
ACTAGGAGCAAGGACGCTACTAGGGGCTCCTGGCATCGCTACTAGGAACAAGAAGCCCGTAATCGAGGCCGGGACGGGAGCGAGAAAGGAGCCCAATAGGTCCAAAGAGTCCGGTTTGAAAGCACCAGGATCCACCAGGTGCGGATTGGGAGGTTCCCAAACTCGAAGGTGCGACCCAGGAAACCTAAAGAGGGAAAGTCTTGGAGACCTAAAGCTATAGTGGTTATTGACTCAGCAAATATAATAGTTGCCAGGGCTCATGACACACAAGCGATCGAAAGCTGTCATCGGCACAAAAGTTCTCCGCCCAATTCCCGATTCTGCACAGGCACTATCTCCAATGCTCTGCGAGATGAAGCCACGTATACATCGACAGAGATTTTGCAGCATCTCCTCCTGCTTCTCTCCTGAAGACTCATGACTCATGACCTCTTCAACCACCCAAAAGAAGTCTTGCTTCGCTTCGCTTGCATCTGTTTCCTCGCCTAAAATCGCTTTGCTTTGAAAATAGGCTGGGTAAGCGAGTCGACGTGCAACGATGGCCCAATATGCCACATGCGGGGTTTGCAATGAATCGAGCTCAAGAAGGATCTCAGCTGCAACCTCAACAATGCCACCTTAGAGGTCACCGATGTGACCGAGGGCCTTGTAGCGAACGTGCATGCGAACGTGCTCAGAGGGCGATGTCGGGATTTGATTGCAGGATTCAACAGGTCTCGAAAGTCTTCCTACGAACAGCTCGAAAGTGTTAGCCAGGACACCAGATGCAGCAAGGCCATCATAGAATCCTGCTGAAGAAGCCTGTGGCTATCAGTGCTATTAGTGTTCCATCCATTCACAAGAGTGAAGAAAACTCTCATCCGGCCCAGTGGCGATCTGTGCCAAAGCGCGCCACTTGGCCACCAAAACAACGGCCGATGCATCACGCCACTCTTGGATGCGACCCAAGCCCTCCCGTTGCATCCGATGGAGATCTTCAAACTCCTCGCGTCGCCCGATCTTCGGCGAGGTCTGCGCAGCGCCGAGAGTCGCGAGGTCTGCGCAGCGCCGAGAGTCGCGAGGAGCGGCACCGGCTGCTGACCTCTCACCTGGTTCACATCTGTGGCATCGATTTCCGTCCTCCAGGCGGAGGCGATCCCAGTGTCCATGTTCTTCCGTGACGCCAATGACAAATCTGGAGTCTGCCACCTTCCAGTTTTGTCGGCAGTTTGGTCTGAATTCAAACGAAAGGTTTGCCATGCGACGAAGAAAAGAAAGAGCACAAGAGTCACATGAGCTAAGAGTCGCCAGCAGGCTTGCCAGGCGCTTGAAATTGGCATAGGAGATGAAAGATCTTGCACTGCTCCTGGCGATGTCCCCATCACATGTCTTTGTTCAACGTCTTTCGATTGTCCTAGCAGATTCTTTCCTGCTCTTGTTCCAACGGCTTCATCTTTCTGTCTTCCCTTTTTATTCAGCCTCTTTGAGTGATGTTTCGGTTATCCGCCGAGTCACAGCGACGTCAACTTTGGGCGCCATGGCACCAAGCAGTGAAGCAGCTGCAACATGACTTAACCTGAAGAAAATGTGATGGAAATCAAGGGATCGAGAAAGTCTCCAAAGGGAGAGTGTTGAACTCAGGCTTCACAAAGGCAAAAGAGAAACGAAAGAATGAGCTTCTTCAAGTGTCTTCCAATTTGCATCAAGTGGACACTGCGGCCGCCCCGGTTCCGACTTCTTCTTGGAGCAAGCTCTTGGTGTGTGTCAGAAGTACCTTTCACCGTTTTCACCCAAACCCACCTGGAAATGCAGTTCAATGCCCTGCAGAGAAATCTGCACAGCCGCACCTGGCACACCTGCGCAGAAGGATGCCAGAACCGTTCCAGCACCAGGGCGTAGAGCCAGACCCATGGCGCTTCTTGCACCACCTCCTCTGGCCTTGCGAACAACGGCGTATCGAACGGTTAGCCGAACGGAGAAGGAGGCTCGGGTTGGGCAGAATCTGATTCGCCTCCCTTGCCCAATGGAGATCAAGGCTTTGCCCTCCACATAGGAGAGGATCTCACTTCGCGCTTCAGAATGTAAGTCCACCTCTTCGAAGGGTTCGGCTTGCACTTTCACACTTTCACGACACTTTCGGCACAGGTCCCAAAAACCCAAAACAGATCGACACTGAATGAACGTACAGCAAACCGGACCGATTTACGGCAGTTCTGCAAATCGAGCTCCGCCTGAGTGGAAGCCTCTGGCCACAAGCTGGCTGAATAGGCTAGAATATATAGAGCAGAGACCGCGGTCCTCCGTGGCATGTAGCTGCGCCGGTGCAAATCCTGTAAAGCAGGTACCTTAGTCTCCCGTCCATATGGGCAGTTTCCGGATCGCGGGGAGCTCGAGGCACCGGCGATGGCAGGCCACGCCAAGCTCACGAAGAAATCCTGGCGATTTCGCGGCCGAGCGAACGCACGGGGGTGCGGCCGAGCTTTTGCCCATCAAATCTGTTGCAAAGCCCCAGGCCTTTCCGCTTTGCAAAGCCCAAAGAAGACGTACTGCACCCAGGGACAACTGAGCAGCCTCCATTGGAAGCATTCCATCCTTGGGACACAAACTCGTGGGCAATTTCTTACGCAACTGGTTGGATTCCATCCCCAAGACCCCTCAGCTAATATTCAATTCAAACCTTCAAAATCTTTTCTCACCGAAAGGATCATCGCTCGACACGAGGGTGTTCATGAACATCCCAACACCTCAGCTCAGCAAGTGATTAACAACAAAGCCGAACTCTATCCTCTCACCCGATCATCCATCTGCTTCACAGTGGATAGACAAAGCACAAGCAGCAGCAGCATCTGCGTCCAAAGCGAGACACATCTCCGCCACGCTGCGAAGATCATGTCGCAAAGGAACAAGCAAGGCATCCTGGTTGGCAGCTAGAACGTCGACGTATTGCAAGAGACCCTTGTCTAAAGATGTTGACGTTTCTTCTTTACAATGCAAAGCCAAGACTCAGGGATTGAAGCAAATGTTTTGGCAACTTTGGCCACAAGAATGGCAGATTCCGAAGAATCTTTGGAATCTATGCACAGGTGCACAAGCACTCGGAGGAAAATTGATGCCAGGAGCTGCCGGATGCTGTTTGGCATTCCTCGGCACTTGAGTGAACTCCAAGACTCGTTGGCAACCAGAATTTGACTGCCAAGATTCGCAAAAGCATCTCCTGGCTAAAGAACCTTGGCTCAAATGGAAAGGAGAATCCTCAGACATGATGAGAATCCTATGTTGTTCAGCAAACATGATGAGAATTCTCGGGATCGAGCCTATCTGTCAGTTCCAATGTTCGGCTCGATGTCAATATGCGCTTGTCCAGTTCTGCTTCTATCAGTGCTGAAAGAACCAAACGCACTGGAGTATAATGTATCGCTGGCACTTCAAACAGTGCTTCCAGCAACCTGAAAAGCCATGTGCCAGCTTTCAGGAACATGTCCAAGCAACAACTGTGATTTTATGTCGCATATGTCACGTGCATAACAATCTCATCTACCATAAGAATATGAATGGCCTCGTTGCTGCCGTAGCTGCACCTTCAGGATGTTGTGCAGAGAAGCCCAGGAAGAAGCTCTTCACTTGATGTTCGAAACTTCTCCTCAGCATAAAATCATCCAGAACAACGCAAAAACAAAATGCATGCACTCCAAGTCATCCTCAGTTTTCTGCCAAGCCAAGGCTCTCCACATCTGTGCGAGGATACAGGCTGTCGATTCCACGCCCAAATCTGGGAAGGACTTCGGTCAGAATAAAGCTCTCAGAAAGGCATACAGCTCGTTGATCGAGGCCTCAACCGTATGCCATTCGGGAGCATAGCTCACAGGAGAGGTCGGGGGCCACAGAGGTCGGTATCAAGCAAAAGAATCGCAGGCCCGAGAAAAGAAGGGCGATGGCTCAAAAACAAGGATGCCCCATCCAACCTGCGAGTGTTTGGGTCTCATTATTTGAGACATAGCCATAAGATTCCACCTGCAACACTGAATCGTCACATCCCGACGAGCGGCTCATAAGCTTTCCCAGCACGAACTTCTGCACGCTGTCATTATCATGGTCGAGCGCCCGAACCAAAAACACTTCCAGCCAGCTCGGATTGAAAACCATGGGCGGAAGGCATGAACCTTGGGGAAAAATGCAAATTGGCAAAAAAATGACATATGATCAGACGATTCTCTTTCAAATCTGCCCCGCCCCTTTCCTGGAGTAGGCTGGAGGCCATCGCTAGTATATAGATTGGAGGCCATCGCTTCCCCCTTTCGCTTGCAGCTGCGTGACCCTTGGGGAGCTCGGCCAAATACTGCCTCGGGCTCGAAGCTTCGCTTGACTCGTACCACGCCCTTCGGCGTGCCGGTCACGCGCGTGTCTCGCGAGCTGCAACCAAAAAGCACTAAGCGTGAGCTCAGGGCATCCCAACTCGCCTTGATCAAGTGGCTGGAGTAGTCCTCCAGAGTATCAAAGAGTTCCTCAAGCAAAAGGAGGATTCACCAATGAAAGCGAAGGTCATGTTGAGCCCTTTAAAAGAACAAAAAACATGGAATCAAACTGCCATGCTGCATGACGCAACCTGCGCAACCTTTGGGGCTGCAAATCTCAAGGAACCTGCACAAACAAAGCCCAAGCCAACGTCAACTGAGGTTCCCAGTAGCTTCTCCACGCCGAAGCTACGGAAGCCAGATTCACCCCGGCTATTTGCCGAAATTGGCTTTCTGCTTCCTTGCAGGCGAGGGCCCTCCTTAGTGCACCAAGTCAGTTAGTGCAAAGTGTTAGGCAGCCTCTGGAATACATGCATTGCCATGCTTGACGAGATGCTGGACTGCTGATTCCAGCAAGAAGCGTGCCTGCTTTCGCAAGCTACCGCAGTCCTTCAGTCCCAAGCGCAGGCCGTCCGAGATCAACACGACGCCGATCTTGCTGTGGTCTCCTCGGAACCGACGAAGCGATTCCGTGCGATTGCCGTGAGCGGGACCACCGCGGCACGCGTGAGCCGGCATCGCTCTCCTTGAAGAGATGGGAGTTTCCAGTGCTCCAGCAACAGGTTGGAAAAGGCCACGGCCAAATTCAAGGCCTCGAAATTGCTTCAGATGGCCCTTTGAGGCGTTTGAAGCGGACGCCGTTTGAGACCAAGTCGACTCAAGCGCAAGTCGACTGGAAGGAGCCGACCCGCCCGGCCCGCCTCTCGAATCGAAGCGATGAGGCACTGCTTCCCGCCTTCCGTGTTCGATCCAATGAATATCACTATCACTCCATACGACTTGCGGACAACGTCCAGCCCCCTTGCTCCCATTGCTATGGAACGGGTACAGAAAGTGGTCAGAAACAGAAAGGAGACCAAATGCCCAGGTGGCGGTTCCCTAGAACAGTTTTCATGACCCTACCACGAAGAGGCGAAAACATGGTGCAAAACGTTCCAAGAATGAAGGAGCCATACTGTGTCGACCAGTGGATCAGCCATTGGCTCCGCACGCCGGCCAGGCCGTGCGAAAACGCGGTGCCAGGTGTTGGATGCGCAAATCAGACTCATCGAGGTCTGCAGAATGTTGTGTAAAGACAGGAGAAAGCGGATCTAGCACCAGGAAAGGCAAAGCCTGCCGGGTAGGTTTGACCAGGAAGATCACGGTAAGTGTGTAAAGCAAGATCACCTCCTTTGATTTTGGATATGAGGGACGACCATCCTCCAACATGTGTGGGCCCGAATCCCAAATGAATGAGACTAGTAGAATTCACCTTAGAATACACAGGGAAAAGCTCACCCGGTTGGCATACTTAGAGAGATCACGCGCCGGATACTGGCAGAGTCCATCCGCCTGTAAGGAGGCAAGAGCTGCACGGGTATGGTTTGACGTACCGAAGTAACAGGTATGGTCTGGATACGCCGTCATCTGGCAAACGATGACCTGTGTAACAAGTATAGGCTTGTGTTGACTCGTACCAGGTGATCCCTTTACTGAATAGAATATGGAGTTCATTGTTCACCAATAAATGTAGAAAAAAAGGAAACGCCACTCGCTGTTCGTGCGCGGTGCATGACCTTCTGCTGCTCCCAGCACAGCTTGGATCATCTGAGAGATTCGGCTAGCAGCCTCCTTCCAAAAGTTGCCAAGCTCAGCTGCTACTTTGTTTGCAAAGTTCTCCTAGGTTAAGCATGATGAAGCATGAAGTTCCAGTTCTCATTTCTGTACTCTGCTCTAGATTCATAAAAGAACTGCCTGATGGGAGTGGCTGACACACACCAGGCTTGGCAAGAGTTGCTGGACACAGATCTTCCTCACTGTAGCATCGTCCAGCCTCAAAAGCGGACAACACGGACAGAAGTTGCACAATCGTCGAGCGCATGATTAAGGCGCAATCATGGCTCGATGGGCAACCTGCCATGCATCAGAACCTTGGTTTTTCTTGGTTGATTGGACGATTTCACAGCAAACCAAAATCCTGCACGACACACTGTGGTGAAACATGAACTTGGGTGCGGTTGAAAACCAAAGCTTATTTCTCTCGAGTCGACTGCAGCCCAGGAGCACATGGATTGGTTGCTGAAGGTGGGTAGCATTGCAGTTGCAGCCTGGGCAAAGGCCTGGAATGCTTCGCTCTTCTCCAAGGGACCGGTCGCTGTGTTCGATGAGGGCGCCTGAGATGCTTTGCGTTCGACTCGTGCCTTCGGAAAGCGAGGCTTTCAGCTCAAGTGGCGAGCAGACCAAGTAGCTTTGTCGTTCGTGTCTATGGCTTGGCAAGTGGCAAAGGCTTGCTCCCCCAACAACTTGAGCCACTCGGAGGCCTGCTCCTCCTTCAAAAGGCCAGAGAGTACCTTTCGTTGAATTCAACCGAAATTCAACTACTCAAAGAGCATGCTCTTGGGAAGTTCCGATTTTTCACAACGCATCTGGTCTGACCTGCAGTCAAGCGACATTTCCAAATTTGCTGGGCACCAAGTTGGGTGTTCTCGTGAGAACTGCAGGTGCTTCATCTATCAGCATCTGAACCCATGACGCAGTGGAGTCCGCAGCAGCCGAAGCAGCCTGGAACGGAAGGGTGAGTCAAGACTCAACTCACTCGACCTGCAGTCAGTCTTCGAAGACGAGGCACAAACTCTAAGATGGTGACCTCAGCATCGATATCGAAAAAAAAAGGATCTAAGAAAGAAAACATGGTACTTCCATGGGACGGCCCTGTTCGTCCCAAACCACGTACGCGCACGCCTCACGCGCGGGCCACGGCACGGCCAGCTTGCGCTCGCCACTGGGGGCCTGGCGCGGGCCACGGCAGCTGGCCCCTCCCGAGGTTCAAGGCACCACTTGACCACATCATCCATACAGCATCCTCACAAGCAAGAAGTGCTGGCTGCATAAAACACAGTGGCCAATGAACAAGAGATGCCTTGTATGTGACTTGGGGGCCTGCTAAAGGAAATAGCTGTACTTCTTTCTTGAATGCTACCATGCCAAAAGGCTGCAAGTTGGATCGTCAAGCAGGGGCGAGAGCTTGCAACACTTCGAAGCAAAGACCCTGAGTTCTGTGCTCTCAGCATGTTGCCCGAAGCTGAAATAGCTTAGGTCGCAACTGTCAAGCAAAGGCCCAAGGTTCACAAGAACCTCCGCATTTCAATCAGCTTCAAGTCCAACTGCGTGCAGTTTCGAATTCTACCAGTCGGTCATCGCCAAAATTTGCCAGCTCTGCGGTCGAGATGCACCACCTCCGGTACTGTCACCTCGAAGTAGGAGGCTCAAGGCCTTTTGGAGGCTTTCCAAATTATCCAGCAGAGGATGTAGGGCAGTTGCATACACCTGAGAAAGCTCCCAACAGCTACAGACCGCATCACCTTGAGCTGAAGATGAACACATGCAGTTGCACCTCGAAGGCGTGCAGTGTCTCATGTAGCGAGTCGCCATGAGCTGTTGCCATTATCAGATTGAGAAATGGTGTTGGGTGCAGTATCCTTTTGGTGTCTGCTCCTTTCTTGTGTGATGATGAATAAATAGACTATAATCCTATAATATATTGTATTATAAAAAGGTATAAACCGGACCTATATGCAACACTTCTGTCAAACACGATGTCCAGGATGTCTGACGTGGAGTCTTTACAAGCACGCGCGTGAATGCCCTCATGCTCATCTCTTCAGTGGAACTCGTGTCGAAAATCGCTGCGGACATCGCTGAGATTTACCAGTGGAGTGGCGCGTCAGTGTGTGAGTGCCACTGGCCGCACGAAAGGCCCCTCGCCGGACCTGGATGGACGTTTTTGAGGCTCGGACCTCATCGCTCAAAAGAATTCGTTTGGCAATGTCCAGAGCCTTTTGCTCCTCCTCACGAACTGCCTGGCAATACAGCGAAGGTCCCCAAAAGTCACCGGTCAAAACAAGTCTTCGCACCGGTCTTCGATCGAAACAAGCGCAGACGCGACCGGCCACTTTGGTCGATCGAGGGCGAGTGTCAGATCTATCTCTACCGATCACGGTCCCTCGCCACAGCACGGCCAAAACAAGTCATGCCTTTCCCGACTGGGCACGGCCCTACGGCCCTCACGCGTGAGGGCTGCGCTGAATCTGGAGATCGACGCGTCCAAGTGCTTCGACCGCTGCTTTTGCAATTGGGATGCAGAGGATTCCAACGTCGGCCGTTTCTCTGAACAGCTTCTCGTATAATGTCAGGATCTCGCCTTGAAGGCTCCGGCAGAAAACCCAGCGTCCAGGGATTTCTTCTGACCACTTCCTTGAGGAACGCAGGATCCTGCAAGAGTTCTTCTGCGAAGGCAACGGCCGATGCTGCAGCAGCGCCTTGACCCAGCGCATGCAGCAAAAAGACAGGATCCTTGCGAAGGCTTAGGTCCGCGTACTGGATGGCATTGCCGTTCTCCGAGACCGCAGCAAGGACAATCTCTTTGTCTGCCTGGAACAAAGGCTCCACAACCTCCAAAGCATGTCCACATTGTTTGACGGCTTCAAGTGCAAGTTCCCTGTCACTTCGCAAGGGTTCCAGAGCAAACTCCATTGCGGAGCCACATTGGCGAACCGCGGTTAAAACCACTTCTTTGTCAGTTCGTAGCTCTTCTGGGATCCTTGCCAGCAGGTTTCCATTTTTTCGTAGGCTTTCAAGAACTTCGCGTCGATCAGTGCCCAAGGCGTTCTCCACACGCTTCAAGAGCTCACGTGCAGAAGGCGCCATGAACCCATGAATGTCTGGAGTCTGAAAGTACACCTTGTGTCCGATGTATCCCAAGACTTCCCTCCAAAAAAACCTTCAACCTTGACATGTTTCCCCACCAATGGGTTGACCCAGCACCATTCGATCCAACTCGCCAAAAATCGGATGCGTCACAGGTGTCCGTCTTTCTCTTGGTCCGGTAACAGGGTCCTTGCCGCACAAAGAATAGCTGCGGCTGGCAACAGGGAGAAGATGCTTCGCTGGCGGTTTCATTTTCTTTCTACACCCGAGCCTTACAACTAGTTTCGGTGGCGACTCCCAGAGCGAAAACAGGAATATATTCAGGTCGAGTGCCAAGAGGATGAGCTTCCAAGGCTGAGAAAGCAAACATGATGAAAAATTGCACTCTATATAGATCTTGTCACGCTGAATGGCTGCTGGTAAAGGAATGGAGTCGGCGCACAGCACTGACTTGCCGAAAACAGCACTGACTCGCCACCTGGTGCTTCTCGTATTCCACAGCCTTCTCCATACACTCAGAACCTCAGTCTTGACCCCAGACCTCCCTCGCACCAGGTGATCTCGCGTCTTTGGACTCCGTTTCGGCACCCGAGCACCGGGACGAATCGCTTGGATCTTCTCTTCCTCTTCCGCCTCGGTGGCCTCGGCGCCCGGGTTCCCCACTCACGTCCCTCGGGTCGACGATGGACGCCTGGGCGATGTGGAGATCGCCTTGCAGCATCGAAAGGGCCTTGGAGAGATCCTCCTGAGGGCGCCGCAATGGCGCGCGGAGTCGCGAGGGTTGGTGGGGCGAGCAAACGCACAGAAGAAGAAGAAGAAGAAAGACACAAGCCCTGCTGTGACGAGCCTTTGCCAGCTTTCTTTGAGTCAAGGAAGTCTTTGCTTGCTTTTGGTTCATCAACAATTGTGCTGAGAGTAGCTCGTGGTTCCTGCATACTTGTGAGAGCAAATCATTGACTTATTCACATCTTCTGCATGTCTTTCGCCTTTGGCAAACATGAGATGACTGTGCACTGAGATAGCAAGGAGTTTGACTTTCAATGTGCAAGACCCTCCTGATGTGGACTACACGGACAAGATCTGTTTAGGTATCGCTAGAAGTGCCTTGCAGCATCAAACTCCTGCTGTTCTGCCTGGACACGCTGTTCCTGCAACCATCATGAGTAGGCACGATGCAACTTCTGTGTGCAAGCAATGCGAATGCAAGAATCATAAAAAGGTACCTGCCGAGTACCCTTACGAGCGTTCTAGAATATCAATCAGACAGTGATGACTAGGGCTTCTTGTAATGACATAGACCACACAGGCTGTCGTTGTCCGGCCTCTGTCTTCGTTTTCAAGGTTTGGAGTAGCTCTTTGACGCTGCCGCTTTTCTTTGTCTCTGTGCTTGCCTGAACCAACAAGTGCCTCACCAACCACTTTCTCTCTTCCAAACTCATGCCTCAGAGCCTTTTTTCATAGCCTCACTATGCGGGAGAGAGGAACATCCACAACAAATTTCATGGGACCGATCCGACCAATCCCCCGCTGTCTGACATGATTTGAACACGAGGTGGCCAGAAAAGTATTGATAAGAATCGCAAAGATATTCACACCCATCATGTGGCTGGCTCAGCTTGCAACTTGGAGCGCGAGCTGGATCGCCTCACGGCTGATCAAACTGGCGGAAGCCGTCGTGTTGCTCATGCCTTTTCCTGTGGCGCCTGGTGTGAGTGTTCCAACTGCTTCAAGGTGTCTTTGGCGTCTGAAGCGTCCTGTCGCACCACAAATGATTCAATTGGGCCCCTTACACAGGCTAAGATATACCTTCATGGGGCTCCTGTTTTCGTAGCCACGATGCACTTTGCCTTCTCTGTGACCAGGATTCTATGCCTTGGCATGTGACTTAAAAGTCAATTCAACACATAGCTTGGGGTGTACTCGATTTTGTAAATATAAGGTCAATCAGTGACAGCTGCAATAGTCATGCAAATATGCAACTGTTGCTGGGTTGAGGAATACCCTCAAACATAAGCTCAATGCTGGACTCCAACTCGCGGATGGCGTGCAAAATGGCCTAACGAACCCGCGTTCACCAAATCATCTGGAGAAGTTTTGAGCTGAAGGGAACGAACCCGGCACCTTTCCATCCATTTGGCACTTCTCGATTTCAGCCTTTTCAAAGAAAGCGGTCTGGTCCGATGGTGGTCCGTCGCCCTCAAATGGGTGGCCCATCCTTCAACCTCTCGACTTCATAGGTCGCCTTCTCGCGACCTCAGAAAACATGCAAAGTCCGATTGTAAAAACCTCCGACTCGTTCAAGTCCGACTCCTGCAATTGATTTGAACAGTGCAAATTGCATGTAAAAATCCGTGCAAATTGGAGTCACTGGGAGCGGGACTTGCAGCAGTTTCCATGATGCTGGACTTGCAGAAGCTCTGATACTTCGCATAGGCAAGCTGGCAAGCCAGGCAAGCAAACCCGCAAACCCCTTGCCCAAGTCGCAACTGAGACAGGGAACACAGAAAATGAACAGAATAGACTACTAGGGAGGTGGGTCCGGGTTTTGACGCACAGCCATATCTGGGCACCTTCTCTTTATGCATGTTCTCTTTGCTTCCATCCTCGAGCTTCTTCAACATCTGGACAACCTGTAGCAAGACACGATTGCAGGATACAAAGGCATCCAACACTATCTAGATCAACCTGGTCCACATATTTCGTGGCAGTGCATCCTGTTGCCCAAAGAGATACCTGCAAACAATTGCTTTTCGCCTGCTCCGATTGCAAAATTAGACTGTCTTCCGCAGCTCCTACTGCTGGCAATGCATCCTCAGGTTGTCACTAAAGCCACTCCAACTATATGGAACTGTCTGCACATCCGAGCCCCCAAAAGGGGGGTGGGCGCCCTTGCAAGAGCAGTTGGGAGAAACACGAGACTGAAACTTAAGGCACATGTGGACTGATTGCAGAAGTCCGACTGCGGCCTCTGCGCTCCGACTTCGTTAGAAGGCCCACATGGAAATCGAAAGCTATGGGCCTTCGAACCAGAACACCAAGGACATCGCCTCATTTTATCGGTCGCAATCATTTTCATGTGTGGCCCAACCATTGCAAGAGTTTACGTGGTTGGGAAAGAAGGTTGGCCATCAAGTTCTTGCAAGTGTGGCAATTTTGGCGAATTTTGGCGTCATCTTCAAACATGAGGGATTGGTTATTTGCATTGACCAAGGGAACAAACCGATCAATTTTCAGCAGACTCTGAAAGAACAAGTTCCAACAATGCCTACCTTTTCTGTCAACATTAAACAAAGAAAAAAAAAAACTCCCCAAATTCAACATGGTTGAGTGATGTCGTAACATGAATTGCAGTTCTTGAGAAGACACTTGGCCACCGCAAAACCCGAAGGCGATTGAAAACTCTGGTTCTGAAACTTATCGGTCGACATAAGAAACCAACTGGCAATGTTACGGATCTTGTTTATCATCACCATGTACTTGCCTCCTACATCCATTCATGTAGATCATGTGTCACCATGTTTGATGCATTGTCCTACACAACGTAGAAAACTAAACAAAATAACTAAATAACTGTTCGATTGGCTCGATAGGCAATATACTGTGTGAAATGTGTTCATGTCTTTGCAAAATTTGTTCGATGCATTTGGGTTGCTTTGGCTGCCATGGCCATGTTGGAAGAGTTTTCCATCCTTGCGCGGCCATCCTTCCATCACAATTGAAAAAGCGCACAAAACGGGGCAGCTGTTGACATTGGGTGTTGTAGCTGTCTGCGCGATGGAGAAATCAAAATGTCTGCAGCAAATCCAAAACTTGGAATTTGCGAAAATTGTTGGTCCATCATCCACAACTGGACACATGCATGCCCCTGCATTGTCCTGCATTTTGTTTTTGGGGCCTCCATTGTTGTTGCTTTCAGTGTCAGAATATGATGTTCTTACGCAATGCTATCACATATGATTATGATGCATGCCAATACATTTGGTTCAAGCGCGTGTGACAAAAGCCTTGTTTCACCCCGTTGCACTCGCTCTTGGGGGGACCAGTTGAACTGTAAGCCTGGATCTAGAGGCACTGGGACTTGAGCAGCGGGTGTGCTTCGGCGCACCTTCGAATACAGCACACACACCCGCACAATGAGGGATAGTGAACCATCTTAAGAAGGGCATGAATTACGGTCCAATTAATCGCAATCAAGTTCGAGCACTGATGCCGCACTTGCGGCAGGACATTCGACTGGCCAGATGCACACGCCGCACGGCTCCCAACATTGCACCAACCCTTGATTGACTAACATCTTGTTTTGACAACGAAAACGGCATTGGTGACGCCACACAAACACTGCTTGAAAAACATGGCCCCTTTTGAAAAGGTGGTGTGTGGTGTGACACACAAAAGCAAGGAAGTCGTTGATGGCCTGCAAAAACACGCTGCCTGATCGAAACACAGCCCGAGTGAAAGCTAGAACTGAAAGAGCAAAACCTGGCCTTGAGAACTTTCAAGAGAACAGAAACAGCAAGCATCACTTTTTTTGCACGAGTATTGCTGCCAGTCATCGCAGAGAATGCGAAGGTCAGCTACTGAAGATATTAAAGATTTCCTGTGGTCAAAACCCGAAAAGCACCACCCAAAAAACAACGAACCCCAAACACCAATCCAAACAAACAAAAACGCCCAACGAACAGCACAAGACCGACCAGACCAGGAAATCTTATAGATTTCTCGGAGTTTTTTCCTCCGTGCACTTGAATTAATTCACTGTGAAACGAAGCTGGGCGTGGATGAATTGCTAAGGAAGCAGCTTCAGCTTGGCATAGTTGATAGAATGTCGGCTCGCAAAGTGGACAGTCTATGCAAGAAGCGTATATCACGCGACAAACTTGTAAGCACCGAGGGATTTGCCAAGTGCTAAGGCCACGATGTCATGGTGTTGCTTTCGGAAAGCAAGATTGTGTGCCTGTGTAGCCTCCTGGGATTGCACGCAAGGTCATTCCAGGGGGACAACTGATCACTGAGGCTTTGTAAGTGACATGTGTGGCATGTGGACGTTGTCGATATGCATATGCCCGGAAGCCTGGGCGCCGTCCCCCCCTGACGGGGAGGAAGCAGGACATCAAGGGGGCCCCTGCACGGCCACACGACGCAATTGGACAGACGGCAGGGCTAGGCGACAGGAAGCGATGCTACCGAAAAAATGCAGCAGCGGAGGCTCTTATGAGATGCGTGTGCCATGTGGGGCTCCGAAAAATTTCTGCAGGCATGAAAGAATACTGTCCACTTGGCTCATCGAAGCTAGTAGCCTTTGATCAAGAAACGTGCACCCTCCAACGGCCCAGGTCGGTGAGACGTTCACTTCCTATATACATCGACAGTGACGACTAAGGTCACGGTCGGACAGACAGCCAGCCACAGCATTGCCAGTGGAGGGGATCGGTTTAGACGGCTCTGTGTCGACGCAGAGGCGCTTGAGACGAAGACAGGGAAGCAGCTCCTCTGTCCTGTAGTGTAGTTTCCGTCCTGCTGGCCGCTCCTCTGTCCGGACGATCAGTTGGGCCGCTCCATTGTCTGGAATGCTTTTCGGGGCGCTCAGTTTTGCGCGCTTTGAACGAGGGCTGCGTTGCGCGGTCCGGTGTGCTATGGTAGCGGTATCCGTTCCACTCGTTGGCGGCCGTGAAACATGCAGCACTAACTCCTATCTGGTGAGCCCACTCTTTCCACTGTTCAGCTGCTGTAACCGGATCTTGATACCCGTATACGGCTGAGTTTGGTTTGGCAGGATACCCTCTCTAAGAGAAGCACCATGCACACATGGCGTCTCCACTCGTGCAAAAAAGAGAATGCACTCCCAGAAGGAAGATCCCTTCTCAGCTCCAACCCCAAGGACAGAAAACGAAAAGTTCCAGGTGCCAGGTGATCCACACACTGGGGGCGTGCCCACACTTTTCACAGGCTTGCGAAAACTGCAAAATTGTTTTCCGGTGGAACTCGCACACAGCAATTCGTGCCATCCATGAGTTCACCTGTGTCCACAAAAAGCATGGCCTGTTGCAGCCTCGAAGTGTGGACATGCCACCCACCCTCCGTCATGCGGCATAAGGCCTTTTTGATTGCAGTCAACTGACACAGCTCGCGCTCATGCAGGGAAAAAGGCCATGTGGAGAGGCCCGCACGCCGAAAGCACGAGCTTCGCCTCTGTGTGTGCTTTGTCGCCCAAGTTTGTAAAAACACGGAAGCAGGCGCGACCCCTTTTTGAATCCCGCTCTTGAGCCAAACGTTACAGTCGGCTTGACTGTATCTCTGTTCCTCCACTCTTCTCTGAAGAGGTCTGACTGGTCACAGTCGTCCAAAACATACTCAAAGTACAAGAAAGCATCTCAAAACACACTCAAGCAAAGCTAGACTATACACAGCTCATCTCAAGCACTACAGCTCTCTACATTCCAGACATGCTCCTAGCCACTTCTGGTCACATTCCACTTAGTCCTGCTAAGGTGGTCAAAGAGAACACACTCCAAGGAGGAAGATCCCTACTCAGCTCCAACCCCAAGGACAGAAAAACGAAAAGTTCCACTACAAAGAGGTACTAGGTGATCCACACACTGTACAGGCGTGCTACCCACACTTTTCACACCCCTTCTTGGGTCACCTCGTACCTTCTCCTGGTCTTCCTGTCTTCTTCTTCTCTTCAATTCGTTTTCTCTGAGCAACTAAGATTCGAGCATCAACTAAGATCTCAACTCCTGTCTTCCAGAATGGTCTCCAGGTCGATCAAACGTCAACAGATCAAGTACGCCAAGCTTCAAGCAAGTTCAAAACAAGATCAACTCAATCGACCAAGGTTCAGCCAAGCAAAAACTCAACACAAAAGGTCAAGGTCCCTCAGACAGCATGGCCTTAAGGGGCTTCACAGAGCTAGCTCCTGGCACATGCTTGTGTCATCCTTGGGACCTTGAAACCAAGTTGGTCGCAAGTGGACACCTGACAGGTCAAAACGACAAACACTCATCGTGACAAAACCTGCCAAGTCCAAAACTGCACAAAGCGTCAAACAGCGAGCGAAAAGGAATCTAGCTTCAACCCCTTAGCTACAAGCCCTGGGTTACTGTTTGACTGACATCTTCTGAAGCACATCTTGAGTTCAAAAACCCTTTTACTTACCTTCAACTGCAACCAATCAACTCGACATCAAATCACTGCAAAAGCGTCAAGTCCAAATCCACAGCAAGCGAAAAGATTCTAGTCAACCCCTCTAGTTACAATCCCTTTGCTACTGTTTGGTGTCATCGTCCAGCAAGTTCTCTTGGTTTCAGGCATTCCTGTTGATCCAAACCCTGTGCCATTCAGCAAGGTCCAGCTCACTTCAACTCAACAAGAATCTTCTCAAGCTCAAAAGTCAGAGTTGAAATGACATCGAATCCCTTCAAACCTAAAACTCACAAGAACAAATTGAACAGTGGCAGAAACCCTCTTTTTCAAATCTCGTGGTGCTTCAGGGCTTTCTGGGCCTCACATGGCTTAGGTTGTTCCAACCCCTGCCAATGCCACACTTCAGAAGATCTAAGTCACACCTAAATCTCTGGATTCTCAACCTCCACGAGGACGAAATGTCCATCTGCCGTTTTCATCCTCTTGTATGTCTTCTCAAATTGCGTCCCAATCGACCCTGATGCCATTCCTGATCCGCATGCACCCGCAGGTGTGGGAAGGCTTCCTGCTGGTCCGCTGGCTGGTGAAGCTGTCATGTACCCTGCTGGCTGCAAAAATCCCGTTCCAGTTCCAAACACCGCTCCAGACTGAGGCGGTACTGCCATGAGCTTTGGCTGAACGGGTGCCATAGGCGTCAAAGGCGCTGGTGGCACAGTCGACCCTGTCCCCACATTTGTCACAACATTGGGTGGTGGGGGGCTGCAGAACTCGATTTGGTTTCCTCACTCTTCTTCATCTGAAGGTCAACGAGCTTCTTGATGTTGTCATTCACAGCTGACAAAAGTTTATTGGTCTCATCCAGGTTCTTCGACTGCTTGGTCACTTGGTTGTCGATCTGCGAAAGGATGCGGCCAAGCTTGTATTGACATTTTTGCCGCTGCCAGCAATTTGCCACGCAATATTCTCGAGGTGCTTGACCTCTGTGCGATGGTTTTTCGAAGTCTCCTCGCTGACATAGCGATGCGACGCGCTCAAACCGACGACGGCGTTTGCCATCTCTGTGATCTTGCCCATCATGTCCTCCATGCTCCCCTGCAGTCTGAGAGGTAATTCGACAGGTCGCCGGCTACGTCTTGCGCTCGGGCGAACCGGCCAATGGCCCACCTCAACAAGTCCTGAAGATGGTCCCTTTCTGTTCTGCACTGGAACGTGGCAGTTCCGACAGTGAACCCATGTCAGATTCAGGAGCCGTCGAAGTGGCGTAATCCCCATGAGCCCATGAGGTGATCCAGGCTTGGGCGACGAAGGCGGAAGACCCGGATAGGGGTTCACGGCCGAAACCCTTCTCCTTCACGGTGCACTCCTTTTCCTTAACCTTCCGTAGTGCCCTTGTCCTTGCTCGCCCGCTTTACGGGTCCAGCCAGCACCGCTCTGAAAAGCCTCGTGCCCGTCTGCAGCACCGCTGACCTTGAACCCTTCCTGCTCTTTGCGGCTCTGGCAGAGTAGCTGCGCCTATCCCCTCGGGATGCTGCGGCGCTCGTGGCATCCAGAGAGAAGAAAAGGAGAGACACAGTGTGTTTGTAAGCAAGCAAGTTAGAGCGGGGCTAGTCGAACCGGGACCCAAAAGGACCCTAGTCAGAGCACACGGGATCGAGGACAGCTGCTTTTGTCCGCGACGCGTCCGCCGTTCGTCGCGCGAGCGCGAGCAGGTGTCTGCTGCGACCGAGAACCACGCAGCAGACCGGTGCAGCTCGCGTCCGATCTCGAACAGCCGTCGATTCGCCGCGGCCACCCTTCGTTGCTCGTCACAAGGGGAAGTTCGAATTTCAGTCACCCGCACGGGCTTTAGGGGTCGCTCGTCTTCTTTCGCCGCCTTTCGGCTCGTTTCGTTCGCGGTTTCGTTCGTTGACAGGTTCCGCTGATTGACCCGCCTTGGCTCAACGAGCATCGGCCTACCGGCCAGGCTGTATGGGCGGACCAGCACGGATGGCGGCGGCGGGGCTGGGCGCGGAGGACTCCATGGAGGCGGCGAAGGGCGGACCAGCCATTAAAGATGAGGAACGAGAAGGAGAAAGTGGAACTGTGGAAGTATGGTGGAAATACTGCTGGGGAAGTAAATTGGTCCCAGGGAATTTGAGGGTTTTGGAGGCCAGATTCAACTTCAGCAGCAGTCCTTCTTCTTTGCTGCAATTGAGGCTTGGCTCATCCGGGAGAGATAGATAGACACTCGAGAGATAGATAGATACAACCCAGACATAAGATATAATAGTCATAAGATATAATACTCATAAGATAGATACTATTCAGTATAAGTTTGAAAACACATCTGAACAATCCAAGCTACTGGGAGACAATGAAATCTGTAAGCCCCAAACGATAGCATGTCTGTGAACGCAAAGACGTAAACAAAAACAAAAAGACTGATCTCAGATAGAGCTGATCTCAGACAGAGCTGATCTCAGACAAAGCATTAAAACAAACACTGTGATCTTCTCCAGCGTTAGTGAGGACAAAACTGCTGATCTCAGACAAAGCTGATCTCAGACAAAGCATTAAGAAACAAACAGCCATCTGCTCCATCATCAAAGACATAGAACAAAAACAAAACTGCTGATCTCAGACAGAGCTGATCTCAGACAAAGAATTAAGAGAAACAATCCAAGCAGCTTCATCTGTGTCCTTCCTTTTCGTGGTGCCGTGCAGTATGGTGGTGTCAAATGAGACTCTACAAGGTGATCTCCAACTCTGGATGTCAAACAATGCTGATCTCCAACTTTCGTGGATCTCAGACGGTGACCCTCAGAGAAAGAGGCTCTACATGTTGATGTCCACCTGTGGATCTCAGACAATGCTGATCTCCAACTCTGGATCTCGGTCAGACTAGTCAAATTGGCGAAGCTCACGATACGTCTGATACGCTGTAAGAGGTAGCCGGAGTTGGCAAATGGCATCATCATGTAGGCGGGAGGCCACGGTATGTAGAGGTCTGTAGGGAAAAGAAGTAGACTCTCGTGGATGCTCATTGCCGATACCAAGAAGGCGAATCCCTCGAGAGTTGACATAGTAAAGCACGAAGTGTTCCAGTGTGCAGGTGTGCGGAACTTCCATTACACGAGAGTCTCCGGTGGAGGGCAGGGCCATCCAAAACTTTGTACGTTCCTGTCCCAAACGGGAGTAGATTACACCTTTGAGATCATCGACTGTATACTCCTGGGTGTCAAGTTGGTGCCAGTCGAGGGTGACGGTGATGTAGTTGAGGGGTTGATAGACGAGCAGGCTGATGTCCAATTCAAATCGGATGGTGGAGAGATTGGGAACTTGATCCAGGGATTCAAAAGGTTGATGGGTCTCTCTCCACGAAGTCGGTATCAAATGGATCAGAGGTTCGGGAACTCGAAGTCCAGGTGACGAGATCATCTTGGCAACAGGGGATGAAAAATGACACGGGTGCTGGGAGCCAATGGCTGCTCCATCATCAGTGAACTCAAAGACGTAAACATAAATAGGACTGCTGATCTGAGAGATAGGCCTGCTGATCTCAGACAAAGCTGATCTCAGACAAAGCATTAAGAAACAAACAGCCATTTGCTCCATCATCAGTGACCTCAAAGACCTAAAACAAAAACAACGCTGCTGATCTCAGACAGAGCTGATCTCAGACAAAGAATTAAGAAAAACTATCCAAGCAGCTTCATCTGTGTCCTTCCTTTTCGTGGTGCGTTGCAGTATGGTGGTCTCAAAGCTACGGGTGCATGTCAGAGAAAGAAGCTCTACATGCTGATCTCCAACTGTGGATCTCAGACAATGCTGATCTCCAACTCTGGACAGAAAGAGGCTCTACATGCTGATCTCAGACTCCGCTGATCTCAGACTTGGCCCTTGGCTTGCTGATCTCAGACTCTGCTGATCTGCACCTTCTGCTTTTTCGCCCCAAGGTAAGCCTCTTTCTTCTCCAATGGAGTTGCCCACAAAAGGATCTGATGTATGCCATCGTGTTCGTGCTCGACGAAGTCCAGCCAGAGACGAAACCATTCCTCCAACCGAACACTCGGGCTCAAAGAATTCTTTGCAAAAAGTCCCTTTTCATCCTGTTTTTTGAGCACTGCTAGCAACCCAGAGGTTACAAAGCTCATTCTCAAAGATACTTTGGCTGATCCGACAGCAAATTCAGAGAGCCCATACACATCCCATGCATCGATGACAAAAGTCTGCCCTTTCAAAGCCTGACAGGTCACTTGCTGTCCACACCCGACCTGCACTTCTTCTTCAAATTTGTGAAATTGCAAAACAAACCATCCCCTCTGCTGAAGACAGAATTGGTCAATGGGGTGCTGTGCGAGGAGACGCTTGAACGCAACAAAGGTCATCATAATACGCGTCTGATGCTTCTGGCTTGATTTGCATTCAGAAAGCCCTTCAAATATATGCTCGTTGCAGTTGAGAAACGCAGGACCTTCAATCTCTCCCCAAAACAACTCCAAAAGCACTTGCTGTCTCCTAAGACTGCTCATCTTCTGTAGGAGCTTATGTTGCACAGGTTGGCTCTGTTCCAGCATGAGGCTGCCCTTTTCCACCATGTCCTTGAGATTTGCATCCACTTGATTCAGCTGGTTGATCGTTCTTTGCAACTCGTCATGCCGGATGTTCCTGACACTGTGACCAAATGAATAATTAAAGAAAACTCTCAGACTGGAACCCAAACAAAACAAAACATCTGCTCAGACTACACCTCCGCTGATCTCAGACTTGGCTGATCTCAGACTGGACCCAAACCAAAAAACATCTGCTGATCTCAGAACAGTATCCTGACAGTACCGGAGAAGGTGGCATAGCTGAAGCTGAAGCTTCTGGTGGTGTCATTGGGCCTGGCTTGCTGATCTCAGACTCTGCTGGTCTCAGACTTGCCTGCTCTTTCCATTGCCTGAAACTCTCCGTTGCTGAATCATGATCCCAAGCTACTGCTGGTGGCGCTGACCGTGCTGATGGTGCTGATGGTTGGCTTCCAACAACCTTGGAAGGCATCTCCTGAGCCGGCCTCGTGCGCAGTAGTACAGGACAGTTAGAACCAAAATGGTTCCGACACCACCTGATCGTGACATTCCACCTTGCATTCTTGAAATCCTGAAGGTTCACACTCTCGAGTCTTCGCAACTCTGCCTCCATCATTTCTTTCGAGTTTCTTACCCAACGAATCTTGATTGGGGGCTCTTTCTCCATCCATGTGACCACCTGGCCTTCAACACACTCCACCAATCTCTTAATGGAGGCGAAACTGGGCACTGCATGCTCGAACTCCGTTTGGAATTTCCCGGCCATGATCAACATGGAGTTGGGCGGCTGGTAAATAACCAAACACCACCTCTCCTTCATTCCTCGCTTCTTCTTTTGCTTGGCACTCACCAACAAAAAGGAGCCAAGCTTCATTGAAAGCGATGTGATGGGGTCACACTCATCATATGCTTGGGATGCATCGCTGTGCATTGCAATGCCATGGTCTCTGGAAAAAGAGTAGCGGTTCATGAAGAGATTGAAGCCTCAAAAGAGCAAGAACTGACTACAGACCAAAAACAAAAACGCTGATCTCAGACTCTGCTGATCTCAGACTGGAACCCAAACAAAACCAACAAAAACACGCTCGCAAAAACCAAATCACAACCAAGACATTCAATTGTCAAAGTCAAGACACTCAACTGCCGGCAGTACCAAGAATCCACACTCAGCAAATTGTCTCGGATCCAAGTCTGCAAAGCCACTCCTTCCACAGTCGAATTGGCACCCCTGACACTTTGTTCCAGGGCTTCTTTATACGCTTGACCTCCAAAAATGATGGGACAATTGCAATCTCCACCATTGATCACCGTAGAGTGATAATGCACTGTCTGAGATCCTTTGCCTCTGATCTCGATTGCCTTCTCTGGATTTTGGGAAGTCACTTCCCCTTCCTTCCTCTTCTTCATCTCGAAGACATCATCAAGAAGCTTTGGAAGAGGGACCAGGAGGTCATCCACCTTCTCAATCTGCACAAGACGTGAGTCACACTTCGGTCCCCTGCCGGTTTCCAACTCGTCATTGTTATATGCAAGGGTCCAAAGATGCTCCAGCTCCGCTTGCAAACCTTCGCTCACTGTCGCGGTCGAGCTGCGCGCAATGAGCATTTGGCAAAATGCATTCACATCATCCATTGTGAAGGCGCAGTTCGGCCACCGGTCAGCGCCCGCCATCAGAGACAACCAGCAGAGCTCAGACTGAGCTGATCTCAGACAAAGCTGATCTCAGACTGAGCTGGTCTCAGACAAAGCTGATCTCAGACAAATCTGATCTCTGACAGCTGAGCCGTGAGATGAGGCAAAAACAAAGTTGATTGCAGACTAAGCTGACCCAGGAGAAAGGCCATATGATGAAGAAAAACCATTCCTGAATATGAATGCTGATCTCAAACAATGCTGATTCCAGACTAAGCTGACCCAGGAGAAAGGCCATATGATGAAGAAAAAACCGTTCCTGAATATGAATGCTGATCTCAAACAATGCTGATTCCAAACTAAGCTGGCCTCAGACAAAAGGCATTTGATGATGAAAAAACATTCCAGAATCTCAATGCTGTTCAATGCTGATGTCCGACAATGTTGATTTCAGACTGAGCTGACATCGGGCCAAAAGCCATATGATGAAGAAAAACCTTTCCAGAATCTCAATGCTGATCTCACACAAAGCTGAGTAACAAAAAAAGCTCATCTCTGACAAAAGCGAGGCTGATCTCAAACAGCAGATTTTTCCTCCAATCTGTTCATAGATGACCTGCTGTGCCGGCGCCGGCGGGTCTCCGGCGGGGCAAGTCTCTGACTTAAGCCATGAACCTATCAATAACAAATTGATGTCAACCACGAACGATGTGCTGTGGCCGGCAGATCTCAGACAAGGCTGATCTCTGACAAGGCAGACCCCCATGCCATGAACCCATCAATAAGTCAAGAACGGCGCCGGCAGGTCTCAGGCCGTGCAGGTCTCTCCGACTTAGGCCATGAACCTATCAAAAACAATACTGTGGCCGGCAGATCTCAGACAAGGCTGATCTCTGACAAGGCAAACCCCCATGCCATGTGAGGTCAACAACGATGTGCTGTGGCCAGCAGATCTCAAACAAAGCTGATCTCTGACACCGGCAGATCTCAGACAAGGCTGATCTCTGACTTAGGTCCACCGAGACCTGCAACTCATTGGCCATTCCGACCAAGATTCAGGCTGGGCACCATCTTCTGTGTTGTTGATCTCCCATTGGTGATACCCGGCCACGAGAACGTTGCTACCCTGACATCTAAAACACAGCCTTTCCCTCACGACTGAAACGCGATCTGGGCCCCAATGGCCCTCATACGCGTGCCAAGTCAGCTGCCGCTCAGCCTGAGACTAATCTCAGACTGGCTAAACTCAAGAAACACTGAAAGTCTCTGGTGACAGCTGAGGTAGCAACATCTGCGCATTCCACAATCATTATCTTTCCCTCCTGTCCTGTCCAATCAAAAAACAAAGACATGGCGCAGAGAACACAAAAAGTAGCATAGCTATCTCCAGGCCTGACACAGTTTGTGTCTCACAGACCAAGAAAGTCGCATCGGCAAAAGGCTTCTTGTACTGAAATTCTTCATTTCCTGGACAGAGGTTAGGCGTGCACAGTTGCAGACGTGTCTCATGCCATCTGTCTTCATGTATTTTGCAGCAAGAAGAATTTGACCTTTATACAAAAGAATAAATACTAAGACGGAGACGCTCACAGAGTCTTCGGTTGCCAATGTACAAGGTAGACGCCATGTTAACAGCTCCAACGTCCTCGCATACGAACACAACATGCTGCAACATCCTGCGACAGCAACGCACATTAAAAAAAAGAATAGCAGTAGTAGTCCCGCCTGAATCGCCATGTCAACAATCCAAACAGCTGCGAGAAAATGAAATCTGTAAGCCCCAAACGCTAGCATGTCAATGAACTCAAAGACATAAAACAAAAACAAAATGCTGATCTCAGACCAACAATTAAACTAAAAAACAACAACAGTGCTCAAAAACACTGTTCCCGCTGATCTCAGACACAGCTGATCTCAGACCAACAATTAAACTAAAAAACAACAACAGTGCTCAAAAACACTGTTCCCGCTGATCTCAGACACAGCTGATCTCAGACCAAACAGTATGTGTCACCTGTGCCGCATCTCTATCACGCCGACCTCTGAAGCAGCCGCTCTGAGTGCCCGCTTGGCGCGTGTCATGGGGGAAGCAAAGAAGGAAGAAGCCCGCGATCAGATCGAAGCCTTCCAGCTCCTACCACTGGACAAGATGGGGCAAACTAAGATCGATTTTGGATCAGCCCATCTCAGTGCTCAAAAAAGCTGTTCAATGCTGATGGACGAATCCTGGGAACCAGTTCAGGAGATCGAGATCCAGCCAGAGATCCACACAGAGATGGCAGCCATGGACATCAGCCTTCAGACCATCGCAAGGTGCGATGCAGGAGATCATTGCCCACCTCCGGGGAAGCTGATCTCAGACCAAACATTAAGGAAAAACACCAAGTCAAATCAGGAAGCAAGCAGTGAAAACGCCGCCCTCAAAGATGGAGCATTAAATCATTAATGGGTAAGTGCAAACGCCGCCCTCAATGATGAGTAACAAAAAGCTTACATAAACATGGTCTCTAGATAGCATCTGAATCCCAGCCATCATTGAGGGCGGCGTTTGCACTTACCCATTAATGATTTAATGCTCTATCTTTTGTTCTATCTTTTTCTTGCTTGCGCAGTGTTCGGTGCACACCCCGTGTCGGTGGCTGATCTCACTCGGCTGATCTCAGAAGAAGCTTGCTGATCTCAGACTCAGCTGATCTCAGACGTGCTTTGCTGATCTCAGACTCGGCTGAGACTTGGCTTACTGATCTCAGACTCCGCTGATCTCAGACTTGGCTTGCTGATCTCAGACGTCTCCTCATGCCACATCGTCATCAAACACTTCTGGCAGAAATGGAAGCGTGCCAAAGCACGACCTTTGGCATAGCTGCAGGGTGGTGTCAGGTGCATCACTGTTCCCTTTTCAGTTCTATAGTAACGTAGGAATCATGCATATCAAGCCAATCTGCGAACACTGGCAGGTTCATCTCGTTCACTGCAACACTCACATCTCTTGTCTGCTTCTTTCCAATTGACTCTTGCTGATTCCTTGCATCAATCACCACTTGCACAGAACGGCGGCAACATAGCTGCGTCAAAACTCCTCCAACGAACATGCCACTCACGAAGATGAGAATACATAGCATCTCAAACTCTCGCCCATCCAGATACGCAGCAATCGCAGCTGACTCCATGAACGGCGACGAAAACAAGACGCGAAAAGCTTAGATTACTGAGCACTCTGAGCCATCATTGAGGGCGGCGTTTTCACTTAACCCCTATGATTTAATGCTCCATCTTTTGCTCTATCTTTGAGGATCACGTTTTCACTTAACCCCAACTCTGGATTCTGGATGAGCACTTTTTGTCACCTCAGACACAAGTGAACCCATTGCGCAGCACATCATTGATGCATTCCCCTTGCATCGTGTGCTGAAACAACCCTCATGTACATACCACATATACGATAGGAACTCAAAATGGGGCTGCTGAGCTACCCATTGAAGTGCAACTGTGCTTGCTGATCTCAGACTTGGCTTGCTGATCTCAGACTCTGCTGATCTCAGACTTGCCTTGCTGATCTCAGACTCTCAAACAATCTCAAAACCTCTGTACACTTTGTGTGATGATCCCCACCGAGGAGATCTGGATCTGTAGCGATCACGCTGTGACTTGCTTTGCACAGAACCATAGTAGACTTTGTGAGATGATCCCAACGCAGCAGGGCGTGTTCTACATGGATCACTCAGGATATCTATCTGGATCACCAGTTCGTTCCTGCGCATCTGAGGAGATGCCACACACTGGACCAACAAATCCGGTTGCTGCGTCTCAGGCTTCTCCCTTTCTGAAAGAGAGTCATCTGGAGCAGTATCAGGAGACTTCATCTCCTCGGCAAGAGCTTGC
>CAXAMN010007557.1:312142-366579 GCA_963970005.1 Durusdinium trenchii
CAAGGTGTGCATCAAGTTGGGCAGTGACTGCATCTGGAGCAGTATCATGGGACATCATCTCCTCCGGAACAGCTTGCTCCAGCTGTGCATCATGTTGGGCAGGGTCTGCATCAGACTCCGCTGATCTCAGACTTGGCTGGCTGATCTCAGACTCTGCTGATCTCAGACTTGGAGCAGTATCATGAGACTTCATCTCCTCTGGAACAGCAGGGACTTGCTGGGCAGCATGCCCTTGCCCACCATGGTCATCATTGTCAGAGCAATCCCAAAGATCGCGCGCTGCATCAAGATCTGCATCAAAATCCTCGTCCTCTGGAAGCAAGGCTTCTTCGTAAAATTCTGTGGGGCTTGGTTGAGAGGCCTTGTGTTGCGATCCAGAGTCTGCTTGCGTATCTCTCACTTCAGCAGCGGCCACTTTGGGGATCTCAGACTTAGCTGAGCCAGCTTGCTGATCTCTCACTTGGGGGATCTCAGACTTGGCTGAGCCAGCTCGCTGATCTCTCACTCCCTGAGCTGCCGCTTTGGAGATCTCAGACTGGGCTGACTGCCTTTTCGCAACATCAAGCACTGACCTCTCCTTCGTCTTGAAGAGGACTCCTTTGACCTCGACCCACGTCATGCGTCTTTCGATGGCATTTTGATGCTGCTGCATCTGAAAGCCAGGAGGAAAAAATACGTGCTT
The DNA here is from genome assembly GCA_963970005.1 of Durusdinium trenchii. Taxonomy (NCBI): domain Eukaryota; class Dinophyceae; order Suessiales; family Symbiodiniaceae; genus Durusdinium; species Durusdinium trenchii. Next base: position 312,825 of record CAXAMN010007557.1, read on the forward strand.
CTCATGGTTCGTCAAAAAGATTCGGGTAGTTCCTGCTGGCACTATTCCATCCTCATGCCTGCATCTTATGGCTCTGTCACAGGAAATGTCCAAAATCGACTTGACCTGGTCAATCTGATAGTCACCAAGGGTCACATCGTCGCAAAGCAAGGCTTCACCAACAACAAAAAATAGATGCTTGATGGTGTCCATTGCATCCACGAAGAAATACTTGCCCAATGATGCCAAAATCGCTTTGGCCAGCTGGGTCTTTCCCAGACCTCCTGTTCCCTGAATGATGAGGGATTTCTTTTTGGTATCATTTTCCATCCACTGGCGAATCTCATCTGGGACGATGAAGTCTGACAAGGGAAATGGACTCGTGCTCTTGGAAGCAAACTGAAACACATCAGTTGTCAATGAAGCCAAATGGCCTCGTTGTGCTTTTTGGATCATTTTGTCGACTTTTATCTGCCCACCATAGTTCCACAACGTTGGGTTGTCCTTCTTTTCTTTTTGTTCTCCTGCCAGCACCCAATATTCTGCCTCATTGGTGATCTTGTGGTTGATTACCCAATCAGTGAACTGAGCGAAGTCCAAGGTTCTTTTTCTTTTCTTTTTCTTTAAACTCTTCATCCTTCTTTGCCTTTTCTTTCTTTTCCTCTTCTTCCTTAGAAGTTCCCACTTTTTCCAGCATCTTTTCCTTTGTCATTGTCTTGTCTTCGGGACCACTGAGCATTCTCCCTTTGCCTTGGCTTTATTTGGCCAAACCTTCAAGTCACACTCCTCCAGGAGGATTGCAAACCTTTCACCTCTCAGCCATCCCCAACCTCACCTATCACCTATCACCTGAGGGTAGGCTGTTCGCATCAGCCCTTCTTGGCGACAGGTGTTCCACGGTGTACGGGACGCATGGGAGATGCGCATTGAGGAGATGGACTGCAGCAATTTCCAACGCGTGTTGGATACCGGGGCAGTGACGTGCCTTGGCAAAGAATTTGTGCTTGGGGCCAGTCTCGGTCTAGGCAACAAGTGAGACCGTGAGACCCAACCCCGCCAACCCCCACTCAGTGTTAACTAGGCTAGGCTTAGCCAGGCTGGCCTTTAGCCAAGTCAAATCATAGAGAGTCAGAGTCATAGTCAGAGTCATAGTCTACAGAGTCGAGTCTACAGATCCCATTGCAGATCTCAGGTTCACATACACACTGACACTGACAATACAGTAACAGCAACACAGCAACACAGGCACACATGTTTTAAATCAGCAGGCCATGGCCCTGTAACCATTGAGGTAGCCTGACTGTTCACCTGCATAAGAAAAACAGAGCCCCTCAACACAAGATGGGTTACGGTTAAGGTGGTTAAGGTATCACTGTTGGTTGGCATTGATTCGGCATGCGGCATGCGGCATTGTATACGTTTTAGGATCTGGGGGCAGGGCACCCTAGAGGTTTCCAATTGTTTCTCCCACAAGGCTCAGGGTGCACCGACTCTACCAGTGATCCAGACAGCTGTCAGTTGTCCTCCAGCACAGGAGTAAACCACCTGCCTAGAATTGCCTAGTATTCGCACCATGACACCATATCACATGGCATGGCCCAGCATGGTAGTGACAACCCATTGCAACAACACACAGATATCAGCCAGTGACATTGACAATGTGACATTGACATTGACATTGACATGTGTCAGTGACAGTGTCACTGATTACTTTATCACTTATCACACACTTACCTGGCAAATGATCACCGTCCGTCCTTGGGTGTTGGCAGTGTTGGCAGTGGTATCTGAGGATTGGGAAAGACCAACAAAAGACCCGGTTCCACAGCCGAGCAAAGATGGTGCAGTGCCTGTGACTCTTCCGGGATGCCTCTAGAGAAGATGGAGACCATATCTGCACCAGCAGTTGCCTCACATCTCAATCCAGGAGGACTTTTGCACTTTGGGCAGGGTCAGGTCCAGACATGTTCACAGTCTGCACAGTTCACACTACCTGGTCACAAACTCAAGCTGCCTTCCATTTCCAAAATCAGAAGGGGAAATCACCGGCGCTTAAGTGAGGTGCAGAAAAATGTATTGAGAGACGGGCTTGGCCCAACAGTGTTGTAGGCGGTGTCGGTGTAGTTCCCAAGCTGTCCCAAGTTTCCTCCAAAGGAAAGTTTCCCAAAACTGAGGTTGCTGGTTGCCACTTCCCTGTCCAATCAAAGCAGTGCCAGCCCAGAGTCTTTCATCAAACTTTCATCCATCATGTCTCAGACTCATACTGATTGTTGGTTTAGTTTTGTCATTTTGTCCAGGTCCATGTAAGCAAACAGTAAACACATTCTGCATATGCTGGACTCAAACTGGTCTGGCAAGAACATCCACATCTCAGATGACTACACGGCCACTACTACTAACTACCATGATGAATTCATCATTAAGGGCAAAGTGCCCACTGCCTACCATGAAGTCATCGAAAGTGTCGGCTTTGATAGTTGAATTTTAGATTCATTTTCACACCCAAGAGCATCAGGAGCCTCAGCCTCCACACCTTCAGCTGGGGTGGACATCCCTCAGGCTCCGGATGCCTTTGGCGCTGATTTGGACAACAAGCTGGGCCTCGAGGGCTCAAAGGAGCCTGCCAACAAGAAAAGGAGGACGTCTGGCCCACGAGTCAAGAAAGGCAAGGAGGAGGTCTTTTTTGAGGAGGTTGAGAGGTTGCAGGGGCGATATCAGGAGTTGCTCCTTTCAATGCGAGATTCATCCAGCCCATTTCCGAACGGCACAGTGGTCCAAAAGATCATCCGCAGCGTGACCAGCAAGCTGGGTGAAGGGCGCACTGCAGGGCTTTTCAACGCGGTGTCAGAGTTGGAGACATTGAAGAACAATCTAATCTGACAGCTGTGAAAGAGGTAGTGAGGGTGGCTTTGCTGTATGTCACCCCTTCAGGATCTAAAAGAAAGGCACGCGAGGACGCTTTTCTCACAGCCTTTCAGAACCTTCCGGACGGAGCTTTGCAGAGGTTCCCAGACCCACTCCAGGGTCACTTCCTGCACCTGAAGCATGCCAAGGACCGCCAAATGAAAACGATTGATACCCCCAATTCTCCCCTTCAAAGTGGTCCAAAAGGTGAAAGGTGGTTTTAGGCTGGCCAGGCCCCAATTGACAGCTTTGAATTTAACGGTAAAGGCCCACCAGCCATAGATCATGGCCATAGCCATGGCCTTAGCCTTTATTAGCCTAATTATCCAAACGGTACGGCCAGGCTATACGGACTATACGGTACTGACTGACTAGACTAGACTATAAGACTGTAGACTGACTAGTACTGCAGAACCAGTACTACTGTATATGCTGTGACTGCTGCATACTTTGCAGTATACAGCATACATACAGTTACAAGGTTGCAGCCTACAGCCTATGGGTGGATCACCTCAAGCCACAATCCAAAATAACTGTCACCATTGTCAGTAGTGGAGCAGACAGAGTCTGAGTCCGTAGAGCCAGTAGAGCCTTGGGACAGTGCCATTTGAGCCTTTTGGGGGGGCGTTTGAGAGGCGTTTGAGTTTGGAAGGCACCTGTAACCTGTAATTATATTTAGCCTTTAGCCACTTGCCAAATATTTGTCTAGTCTGACAGTCTGACTCTTTTGCTGCATACTGCATGATGCATTCCAAACCCTATAGGGGCTATAACGGGCTATGAAAATGAACACGGTCCATCCGTGTGTGGATCACGGTGTTTGGGACGTTGATGTTTGGTGTTGTTGGCATTGGGAATCCTTGCGCCAATTCCATGGCACATTCCAATTAATTTACCACTCCAGTTCGGGCTTGAAGCCTTCCACTGCGAAAAACTCCGGGTAGCAACCTTACACGGTAGACTACCTACCTCCCCTGGATCTTTAGCACACAACAGGCTCTCACACTCGTCCGGTACAGTACGAAACCTTTCTCTCAAACCTCCGAATACTTCGGAAAACTTCAAACGCTGCACTAGCTGCTCGCAGACACTCGCACCCTTTTCTCACACTAGCCAAACGAATTTGGCCTTGAGCCAAAATATATCCCGTAGCACTAAACTATACAAAGAATACACAAAAACATATTAAAAGTCTCTTAAAGCATCTCCACACACAAAGAACTCTTTCAAAACTTCCGACTACGCTACAAGTCGCTTTCAAACAATTGAGAAACAAAATGTTATACTACCGCCAGGTTCCAAATCTTTCACAAACAAACTTAAACGAAATTTATGCATCGCAACCTGCAAGCATCGAGCGAGGTGGACATCCCGACATGGAATTTCTTCACCCCCTCTTGGACACAAAGCTCGAAACGAACTGGCTGGCTTTAAGCCTTCTTATTCTTCTTCAATGAGGACAGACATTTGGCACAAATATCTTTCGACATAGGTACGTGCATGCCCGAGCAAGTTGGATTCAAATGAACCTTGCTCCCACTCACTGAAAAATATACTTTTGAGCATTGCTCAATGCCTTTTGGAACTGGATAGCTCTTCGGCATATCGACTTTAAAAGTCACTTGGCTCTCAGGCTCAGCATGCTTCCGACACCGCAGGCAGCAGCAGGTCAGCAGGCATCCCAAAAGAAAACCGGCTGCAAAGACCAAAGCGGTCGCTGCTTCCAGGCTCAGCATCGCAAGCGCCGTTTCTGCATCCGGCATCATACCTCGGATGGTATAAGCTTCATTCCAAGAAAAGCTGTATCTCACAGTCTGCAAAACCCAGATTCTTTCGAAATTTGCATTCGAAAGTGCTCGCAAAAACGTGCCATTCGGCTCAGACAACGTGCAAGACTTACTTGGCTATTATGATTCTAATTCGGCTTTAAATCCTTTAAGGATTAGCTCGCAAAATCTCCTGGGGTAGTGTTGCGTTTCCTTCCAATTGACTTCCTTGGATGGCAAACGACCATGACGACCATCACAAACGCAAACCTTCAGGCTTTCCAACAATCGAGTACTATCTGTCTCAATCCTCCAGGTCTTTCTGATCAACTGACCCTTCTGGTTCAACTTGACTGAACAAGCATCCACAAATGTTGAAAACGTCTTTCGTTTCCTCAGAAAATCTCTAGTCTGATTCCATCCCCAATAATAAGCACATCTCTTCGGCCATTCAATCGCTACGAAATCGGCTACCTCTGACATCCGTAAGAAACCTTTCCATAGCTTCTTCTGAATCTGGTACAACTCTCGAAGATGACCCATATAGTCCTGACCAAACTTCTTGATGCAAATATACTGAAACGGACATCCTCCGGTACACGGAATTAACGACCATAAGACAACAAGCTTTCCTCTCTTCCGACGGCTTATCATCTGCTCCCGAACTGATTCGATCGTGTCCGATCGGGTTCCGTCGTCCGCCTCAGTGACAGTCAAGACTTCAACACCTTCCGTACGGCTTCCGACTTCTTTCATCTCGGACTCCGGTGATGTGCAAAACTCAACAATCAGGATTTCGGTACATGTGACCTTATCCATAACCCACAACCATCTCCCGATCCAGTCATACGGCACTTCAAATGAAATGAGAAATGCTCTGACAACTCCGATCGTAAAGTCACAGCTCTCGACAATGCCTTGGTCATCAAGTCGGCACAATTCTCGGTACCTCGGACAAAGCTGATGGAAATCACACCCTTGTAGACTGCATCTTGCAAAAAACAGATTCGAATGTCTATATGTCTCAATCTTCTCAACAACCCTGACATCTCTGTGACATTTCGGGCTGCCATCGAATCCGTAAGCAAACCTGGAATGGGTAATTCCTCAGCTTGACATCCATAGACATGTGCCACGGCGTGTTGAATACCTATAGTCTCTTTCGCTCCTTCGAACAAAGCATATAGCTCTGCCTCGGCTGAACTACAGGCTACACTTTGCTGCAACCTACTGAATGCTTTGACACAACAGTCACTAACGAAGATGGCTGCTCCTGAAGTACTCTTTCTATTGGTGGACTTTTCGGCTGCCCAACTGGCATCGACATAGGTCGTAATCCTTGGTGGTCCTGAGTACTCATAGCTCCTGAACTTCAACTTTCGATCGGCTACTGATCGGATGTAACGGATACTCGCACGCATCGCAGTCTCATGTACAGCTAGCGGCTGAGATTGACCTCGGGCAAGCATCGAACACAACCAACAAAGATCAGGTCTCGACTGAGCTACCCAACCTAGCTTACCTAGTGCGGTTCGAAAAGTTGCTGCTGCCTCGGGTGACAACGGTTTCCGATCTTCTTCTCGATCACGATCATAAAGCTGAAACAAATTGGGGGTCGCTTGACTTTCCTTTCCTCCTGGATACAAGTTCATCATACCTTCATAGTACTCTTTCTCCATGTACAAGGCAATCGTTCCATCTTCTTCCTTTTCGATCACCTTTCCCAGAAAACGAATTCTGTCTTCTTCAAGCTTTCCGGTGACTTTCAGTCTAAGCTTCTTTGATAATTCATCAACGAGCTTCTGAATATTTCGATCGTCTCCGACAACCAACAAATCATCAACGTACATCAAAACGATCAAGTGATTCTCCTCTTCCGTCTCTGCAACTCCTTTTCTGTATCTTCCGGCGAAGATTGTCTTTTCCGTCACACACGCTGTCAAACCTTCTTGATCTAACAGATCGGCTAGGTGACGATACCATGACAATCCTGCAGAACGAAGTCCATTCATCGCTTTCTCAAGAATGACGAACAAAGGCTCTCCGTCTTCATCTTCCATCCCAGTCGGCAACGAAACAACTGCTGGGTGAATCACGGGGGCATGCAAGAATGCTGTACTTACATCTAAAACCCATGCTGTCTTTCCTACTCCTCCTCTCTTTGATTTCTTTCGAAAACTTGATTTCTGAGCAAGATAAGACAACACAACCTTCAACGCCTCTGATGACGCTGTAGGGCTCGAAACGCCCAACTCGGCTGCTGACGGACCTGTGGCGAAATCACGGACAACAAGTCTCGATCGAACGATGTCTCCTTTGATAGCATCATGCTTATTTACAACTACCCATCGGGTTGAGATGATTCGGATACCATGCATCTGGCAATACTCTTGCGCCTCGTTTTTATTCACGACCTGACCTGTCCTGTGCTTCTCTAGGGCAATGACCTCTGTGTGCATTCCCTCGAACGTGGCATCCACATCTAATGGACCTTCACCTATATCTGAAGTCGCTCTTGATGGCTTTCGGAGTACAATCCATCTACCTCCAAACCACACTTTGCACGAATCGGCCTTCGCGTCGAACTTGGACTCCTCGGTTTCCTTTGGAACCTTCCTGCTATACTCAAGTACCCCCTCTTGAACTGATGACAAGAACCTTTCAACCTCATCATCCGAACATCTTGACAAGGGGTCTTTCACCTTTTCCCACAACTCTTTACCTAGATCTGATAAGCTCGCAATGGCATTACCTTGATGATCATACATGTAGAGCTGCTTGATTGGCAATTCGGTAAACCCTTTCCAATGACGCCTCAATGGCGCGGTCTGGGTTCCGAACTCGCTGACATGGACCTTGAACTGGTCCCTTGGAATCTCATCGACTGGCCTTTCATCAACAGCATCGACGTAGTACGTCCTCTGAATACCTACCAGCTGATCCTCAGGCATCGGCAATGGCAGTGATGATGCTGCAAAAACACATTTTCGACTTCTGTGGTGAACTCTTCTCAACACAAGCTTGTCAAGGTCAACTTCCCAATGGTCATGATTTCGGTTCTTTCCTCTCCTTGGGATTTTCTGGAACAAATCAATGTCCATGGGACTCTCCCCGGGTGATTCGGGTGCTCTGTACCCTTCCCGGTACTTCTGTTGGCTCATAGCCTTCACTCATCCGATCATCCTCGATAGGTTCCGGATTCTTTCCGATCTCATATGGATTCGTTGGATCCTCTTGCATTGGCGTCGGTTCGGTATCCGCTTCCTGTCCCTTTGGCGCATGGAACGGAACATCATCAAACTCTGGAAATCTCTCTCCAGTCTCTTTCTCTTCATGCTCGCGATGAAATCTATCCCACTCATCATCGATAGACTTTCTTTTCCTCTTCTCTCGTTCTGACTCTGATTCTGGAACTCTTTCTCCCGACACTGGCAGCGGAGCTGTTGGTACGTTCCACGGACCTTCGGCTTTTTTTCACGTGTTTGTTCGCCAGTGGAGCAATGGCTCTTCTGGACAACCTCCGCTACGACGGCGGCGTCGCCGCCACCATCTCCAACGCTGCTGAGGATGCGAGCGCAGAGGGGAAGTTCGGCATCCCAAGGTTCAACGGAGACCCGTCGGCATTGCAGGAATACCTGTACCCGGTCAGGGCCCGAGCGGCCCGAGAAGCTCACATGGACCAGTCCGAAGTCAAGAAACTTGGTCCACTTGGACTCCGTCTTCTAGAAGGCCTACGAGGCAGCGCATTCAAGATCGCCCAGCAGGTCACCATAGAAGACCTTGGAAAGAAAGAAGGACATGAACAGCTCTTGTCCCTGCTGGAGCGAAGCCTCAAGCCTCGCAAGGACTTGGAAGCCCGCGAACTGTACGCGGCAGGCTCGAGAGACGGCGGCATCTTGTCCCGCCAACCTGGTGAAGCCATGTCATCGTACGCGATGCGACGGCGTGCCTGGTGGAGCTACCTGCAGCAGCTCGACGACTCTCTTCAGGTCAGCGAGAACATCCTGGCCGAGCAGATGCTGCAGAATAGCGGCCTGACGGACGACCAGAAGCTGATGATCAGGACGACGCTTCATGGCAAGCTCAGCGTCGACAAGGTCGCGAACGAGCTCTTGAACCAGCACCCACGGATCCAAGAGAGAGAAAAAGGACATCATCGCAAGCCCTTCCACCACTTTGCCAAAGACTACAAGAGAGATTGGAAGGGACGAAATGGCAAGGGCTACTCACGGTCGTATGCCGCCATTGACGATGATGAGACAGCAACCCCATGGGACCTCCAGTCACAGTCCCTTGCAGGATTCACAAAAGATCTTGGTGATGTTGAATGGGAGGACGACGACGAGTCCTACTTCTCCGTCACCGAGGATGCGGACCACTTCATGACGGAGTACATGGGTTGGTATGTTGAAGAAGGGCTGGACCTCGAAATCGAAGAAGCCTGTGCTCTTGCTGCTGAAGCCTGGCAGCTGGAGTACGAGGCCTACTCAGTTCGCAGCCATGCCAAAGGCAAGGGGTATGGTGGATTTGCTGGACAGCGTCATTTTGAGGTGTCTGGCAGCCTATCCCTTCAGGAGAAGCGTGCTCGTCTCCAACAGTTGAAGCTCAAGACTGAATGTCGCAAGTGCGGCCAGAAAGGCCATTGGTCGGGAGACAAAGAATGCCCTAAAGGAGCTGGCAAGGGCAAGCGCTTTGGGACTTCATCGACGGCTTCGACATCGGCAAGTTCACACCAGAAGGGAAAGAAAGGCAAAGGTGGCTCTCCGAAGACCCGAGTGGTCTACTTCGCAATGCATGAAGATGAGCAGGCCACACAGGACAAGGATGAGAACATCTGCAACATGGCCGTGCACGTGGGCTCAACCCCTCCGAGGCCTACATCGCGTGCATCGACCGGACCAACTTCTTCGACCTCTTTGGCACACATGCCTATGCCGGGCACTCCTCAGAGGAATGCTGAAGCCACTCAGCAGATGGTGCAGTCCTTATTTGATCGAGGTTGGACTGCCGATCAAGTTCTGGAGCTCATGTTGAGCGTGCCCGGACCTCCGCAATCTGTGCCATCACTTGGTCAGGACACAGGACCACTTCATCCGGCACATCATGAACTACCAGAGTTGACCGACAACACTGGCCCTATGTCACAGCCTCAGCTGAGTGTCCCATTGACCGTCGTTGACCAGGTCTTGAGCACGCTGCAAGACATGGATGTTGAAGAATCCGGATTTGCTGAACTACCTCCTCTACCCGGATCTCAAGCAGCGCCTAGCTCGGTGGACACCAATGTGACCAATGCTCCAAGCACTCCGGAGCCAATTTTGTGCCATCATGAGAGAACCACTACACGCGGCAACAATGGCTACTACCGCATTGTCACCTGCCTTGACTGCAACCGGGTGATCCAGCGCGAGAAGAAGACAGGTGTCTCGGCATTCAATCCGTCCGCTGAAGGTCACATCAAAGAACCTGCCTTCTGCCGCCATCATCGAGTGACTTGGCGCGGCTCCAATGGCATCAACTGGAGGAACACCTGCCTTGACTGCGGCAAGGTGACCAAAGGACGATGGGACGACAAGACCTTCCCTGGCACCGACGTCCGACCTCCTCTACCAGCAGATCGTGATTTCTTGCTGGGAGCCATTGGACAACCCGTCACCGAGAACAAGCAGTACGACATGAACACCATCCAGGAGATCGTCCGCTCGGCTGTCATTGTAGCCGCAATTCGTGCCAAGGAGAACAATGGAACCCTGGGTTTGGAAGAGCTGCATCGCATCATTGATGCCACTGCCGTGAACATCAACCTGTTCAAACCTCAAACTGAAGCAAGTGCTCCTCCAACGGCAGAACCACCCAGGACACCACCAAGGGCATCACGCTCTGACTCCATGAGGTCACCCGTGGCACGATCACCACCGATCTCGAGCACGACTCCAGAGCGAGACCAGCTCAACATCTGGGGACAGAAGCTCATCACCTTCGGCAAGTACAAAGGACAACCTTACTGGTATGCCTGGCAAGACCAAGAATATGTTCGCTGGTGCTTGTCGCAAGTTGGCCCTGGTGGAGGCCTGAAGGACCTCGTTACCTACCTCAAGGAGAAGCTGCGCATCGAGAACGTCCCTCTTGGCTACCTGGACTTCGAATCTGGCTACATGGCCTTTGAGACCGACTCCAGTGATGAGAACCCTGCCAGTGAGAACTGGATGATTGCCATCCTTGATTCTGGCTGCAGTCGCACCTGCCACGGAGATCGCTGGATGCAGCGCTACATGAAGGCCACGAACCAGGACATCTCCGACTACCCCGTGCGACAAGAGACTTGCAGCATCAAGGGCATCAGTGGCAACGTCAGCACACAAGGCATCAGACGCCTTGAGGTCTGCTTTGAGTTGAAGGATGCACATGGCTCCTTTGCAGTTGGCACCTTGGACAGCACTGAATTGTCCAACTCTGATGCACCGCTCCTTCTGTCCATCCGAGATCAACGTCGACTACAGCTGCAACTTGACTTGACAGGTGACACCAGCACCGTTTACAGCAAGCTCTTTGGTGGCCACATCAAGGTGACAGAAGTGAATGGTCTACTTGGCCTTCATCTCCTTCCGTCTCAAATCGCCCTACTGGCAGATCGTGAGAATGACGACACGATCCATGAGAAGACGGACCTTCCTGCCGAGGCCTTTGAGACACCAGAGACCTTTGACCTTGCGAATGAGGACACTGGGTCACTGTCGCCAACGACGGAACCGTCACCATCATCTCTGTCAAGCTCTACGGCATCTCCATCCTCGAGCGCATCTACCAGCTCGCTGGAAGTCCATCTGGACATGGAGCAAGAGAGTGTCAAGACCCTTACCAAAGGTCAAAAGAAGCAGCTGAAGGATGACATCTATGAGTTGGAGCAGAAGGACACCTGCATGTGGTCCCATCTTCGTGGACAACGCCATCGCGCCTCGCTGCCGCGAGGATGTCGTGTTTTTCTTATGGAGATCTTCGCTGGTGCAGCTGTGCTTACAACCTTGGCCATGGACATGGGCTTGTCCGTTGCTGCCCCAGTTGACCTACGTCTTGATGGATCTGATCTCCTCCGCCCATCTGTGCGGTCCAAGCTCGAGCAAGAGATCAATGACAAGGATCCCTATGTGATCACCTTCAGTCCTGTCTGTGGACCTTTTGGACCGTGGTCGAATCTCAACATGAGCAAGAGCCAGTCCCTGAAGGAGCGCATCACAGCTGAACGTGAGTCTTGGCACCCCTTCTTGCAATGGCTTCGGAAGATCATCCGACAACGACTCCAACGTGGCCGCAAGATCTTGGTTGAGAATCCCTGGACCAGTGCTCTTTGGGACACCTACAGCATGCGGCAACTGTTTGCTGAGGAACTTTGTGATGGAGAATCGTTGGAGCCGCTGGAGCTGATCAGATGTGATCAATGTCCATTTGGCCTCCGAGACTGGGACAATGGACAACTCCACAAGAAGCCAACTGGCTTTCTGACTGCAAGTGCACCCGTGAAGGAGCGCCTGAATCAACTATGTGATCAGCTGCATGATCATCAAGTTTTGGAAGGTGGACAACGCACCAAACGTGCCCAAGAATGGCCAGAACCACTCTGCCGCGCTATGCTTGACGGATTCTTGGACGACTTGTCCAACCGCACTATGGTGGCCAGCTTCTACACCGAAGACATCCAAGAGCGCAATGCAGAGCTAGACATGGGCCTCCTCGACTCCTTGATTGATGAGAAAGATATGGCACTGCGCCAAGATCTACGACCACACCGACTGAGTCCAGAAGAGATACATCGGCAAGAACTTATGGAAGAACAACCACCTCCAACTGAGTCGGCAGAAATGGCTCGTGAACAAGATCGACGTGCTCGTTGGCTGAAGATCCCAAGACCAACTCGATTGGCCCTGAGACGACTCCACAACATGACCGGCCACAGCCCGGTCTCAGGCATGATGCAACTTCTCAGGACGGCCTGTGCATCACTGTCCGTCATTGAAGCCTGCAAGCACTTTGCCTGCGAGAGCTGCCGGAAACACATGAAGATTGAGAAGCCCAACGTGACGAAGATACCTGGCAAACCAGGATTCAACCATGAAGTGAGCTTGGACTGCCATTTGCGCAGAAGCCTTCCTCAACGGCTGGATCATGGCCTATGGACCACCACACTCAGTGGTGTGTGATCGCGGCATGCACAACCAAGGCCGCATGAAGGACTTGCTACGTATCCACGGCATCATGCTCAGATACACTGGGGTGGAAGCACCCTTCCAACTTGGCCGCGGAGAACGACAAGGTGGACTCTTCAAGGAGCTTCTCTATGCTGCCATGGAAGAACGACAGGTCGTTGGAGTGAATCAGGTGAAGACCCTCATTGGAGAGACCTGCGTTGTCAAGAACATGAAACTCAACCACCACGGCTTCACTCCTTACCAATGGGTACTTGGCAAGCTTCCAGTGGACGTTACTTCACTGACCACCGAAGAGTCCGAGGGCAGGTATTTGGGCATCCACGACAACGTCCTTGAACCTGAAGAAGAATTTGGCATTCAACTTCAAGTACGACAAGCTGCCAAAGCTGCCTTCACAAAGTTAGGTGGATGCTAGCCGACGCATCCGAGCAGCCTTGCTTCGGAAGTCCACACCTCTTCGAGGACCATATCAGCAAGGTGACCTCGTGTGCTTTCACCGTCGTGGACGATGGCATGGACCTGGCCGCATCATCGGCCGAGACGGCAGAGCTGCAGTTTGGATCATCCATGGAGGAATACCTCTCGTAGCTCCAGAAAGCTCACTACGACCGGCATCAGCCTCTGAGGTATATGCCAAGCAGCTCATGGAACTACGCCCAAGCCGCAAGCGAGCTCGAGAAGCTATGACCGATGCTCGATCCGACCACAACCCGTTCGCTGATGACTACCAGTTGGGTTCACTACATGATGATGGAGAACACCAACCTGGCTATGTGGAGATTCCATCTTCGGCTGGACCAGCGCCTGACGGCGATGATGGAAATGAAGAGTATACACCAACACATGGTCCACCTGATGCAGCTGAACTGCCCACTGTGACGGAAGAAACGCCTGAAGCCGAGATGTTGGAACCACCACAACCTGCACCTTTCCACCGTGCAGGAACTGAGGAACCAGAAGGTGAGCACATTCCTGATACACCACTTCAACAGCCTGGTGCACCTCCTGAGACTCAGCTTCAGCATGCCATGCGCCGATCGCTAGATCAACTGGACGGGCATCCTGTTCGACCACCTCCTGGACTATCTGAACTACCAGTACGACCATTTGGGTCATCGGTGCGGGAACGCTCACGTTCACCGCCACGGGAGGCACAGAATGTCAGGATCCCTGATGACGGCATGGCGCTCATGAGCAAGCATGAAGCTCACCACTTCCACTGCTTTGTGGCCAAGCGCTTCCAGAACAAGAGAAGGAAACAGACCGGCGCCGGAAGAGAGCTGAACTATGATCGTGAAAGCCCTGAAGTACAAGAAAAGCTCACCGGCACACGCCGCAAGGAGTGGGGCAACTGGATGCAGTTCACTGCCGTGGACGTGATTCCGCCCAACGGGCCCAACGATGTTGACAACTTCAAGGCCGCACATCCTGACGTTGAGATTCTGCCGAGCCGCTGGGTTGACACCAACAAGGCAGAAGAAGGCGAAGCTGACGTCTTCAAGTCTCGCCTGGTTGTCAGAGGCGACCTGGAGGAAAACAAGGGCGTGAGAACAGATTCCCCAACGGCAAGTCAGCTCTTCATCAACCTGATCATTCGCTGGGCTGCAGCACTTGGTGAACCACTACGTGCTGGGGATATCAGTGCCGCTTTCCTTCAAGGAGCATGGATCACTCGACTGCTCGCAATCACCCTTCCCAAGGGTGGCATTCCAGATCCTGCAGTACAACCTGGCAGCTTGCTGGTGGCACGGAAGAGTGTCTATGGCACGCGGGATGCTCCCCGCGGCTTCTGGAAAGCTTTGCATGATGTCCTGTTGTCCAAGGGACTTGCACCTGTGCCCTATGAGACAGCCGCCTACTACCTTCCTGGACCTCGAGGCACCGTCAGTGGGCTCCTGGGATGTCATGTTGACGACCTTCTATGGTGCGGTCTCGAAGACATGCAGGCAGTCATGCTGGAAGTGCAAAAAGAGTTCAAGTTTGGGTTGGTTGAAAATGATGAGATGAAGTACTGCGGCCGCATCATCAAGCAGTCCACCGATGGCATCCGAGTGACATGTCCAAGTGTGCTTGATCGCACCAAGGCCATCTATGTAGAGCCGCAGAGAAGAAAGCAGTTGTCAATGCCAGCGAAACCTTCTGAGATCTCACAACTCCGATCCGTGATTGGATCACTGAGCTGGCTGGGACGCATCTGCCGCCCCGACATTTGTTTTCGGGTCAACCAACTTCAAGCAGTGCAACAACGTGCACAAGTTCGCCACCTCATCGAGGCCAACAAGCTTCTGAACTTCGCCATGCAAGACCGTGACAAGGGAATTTTCTACGCCCGCAAGGCGATGAAGCTGGAAGATGCCATCATTGTCAGTGTGACCGACGCCTCCTTCGGTCAGAGCATTGAGGATGTCAATGGAAACCCCTCCGGACACCGCAGCCAATCTGGCCGCGTCCTCCTCCTGACCGATGCAGAGTTTGAGAAGACTGGCAATGGGGTTGTCTACCCCCTCGAGTGGCACAGCAACACCATCAAAAGGGTCTGCCGATCCACACTTCAAGCTGAAACAATGTCGCTTCAGCTGGGCAGTGAAGAGGCCGAGCATTTGCGGCATGTGATGTTTGCCGTGAAGAACCTGAGTGAGGGCTGCTCCAGAAAGGATGTCACCTTGGCCGCTGACGCCACGAAGTGTCTGTGGCTGACAGATTGCAGAAGTCTGTCAGATCACCTGTGCACCGCCGGAGGCGGTGAAGTGGCCGACAAACGCCTCGCCATTGACCTGACTGGTCTGAGGCAGGGAGTCTGGAGAGATCAAGGTGAAGCCATCGGCAACCCGACCTATGCCGAAGGCATTCCTGAGAATGGCCCCACCAAGGTGAAGTGGATCGCAACCGCGACAATGGTTGCTGATGGGCTTACAAAAGCCATGAAAGCGCCTCAACTGGATGAGATGATGATGACAGGGCGCCTTTCTGTGGTCTTCCATCCGTAAAAAGATTACGGGTGTGAAACTGTGGATGCATTCATGTGCAGACATGTTCACCTTCATGTCTCGAGCGGTTTTTCCCCATGGCCGCTGTCCGGATCTCAGACCACGCCACACCACGTGGCTCAAGCCTGACGCAAAAGCTGCGCCTTTTGCCTGCTGCCCTGTCAGTTTGATAAAAGTATTCCCTGTTCAAAGGTAGCACGAGCCCAGCTGGTGACCCACGGAGTTCGCTCTCTCCCGACAGGGGTGAGAGCCCTTGGATGGGATTGCCAAGGCCACTTGATTGTACTGCCTGGACCAAGTTCATCCGGTCTGGTAACGGGACTAGGCCAAAAGTGCTTACACATGTAGAGTCCGTGTAAGGACCAGACCACACATAGGTCAAGGGCGGTTTGCATTGCTGTTCCAACAAAGGGGGTACAAGGTGCCACCTATGGCTGTGTCGCTCGGATTGACAGGTGGTCTGGCTCTAGAAACTAGGGCAAGGCGACCTGCCTGGAGGTTCTTCGCCAGGGTCGAGGCAGTCGTGTCATACTCCAGTGGACTGTGCTTGCTGCGATTGCCGATCGAAATGACCAGACCTGCATTAAATTCCAAGTGAGCCTCTGTGAAGAGTAGCATGCCAATCCCTGCACAGGAGCTAGACTCTGAACGCACACACCCTATGAGGTCTTTTTTTTTCCCACGAGTACGGACGCCGTGTGGGCATGGTGCCCAGGTCATCGTTGAAGGAAGGGAAGAACAGTCAGATGGTGGAGAAAAGAACAAGGACAACCAAAACCACCCAAAACCAAACAAACCACAGCCCACAGGCCGAGTCTCCACCATCTTGTAGTCTTTCCTCTGTGCTAGGTGAAACAAGTGAAACGAAAACTAATGACTATCAATGGGCCTGAATTCTCGAACGAAAAGCATGGCAACGCAGGTCTGTGCTCTAGCAAAGTCTCCAAAAAGGCTTCAAATGGACTTTACTTCATGATTACAAGTGACCAGCGGCCACCCCACAGTGTGGCAAAACCATGGTCACGATGCAGGTCAGGAGTAACGCAATGCTCCAACGCCGATTGCATCCATGTCAAATGGAGTAGCGGTAGCTATGCTGCGTGCCGTGGAAAAAAACCTTTCTTGTAGCACAACCCATGCAACTGGTTGCACTTACAAGTCCAGAGGCATGTTACCAGGCGGTGATCAAACAGTGGCGGCCATAGCAAACGACGAAAGCCTGCAGGTAAGGGTGCGAAAGGGCACACCTCCCCGAAGGGAGGTCAACTCAGCACCCTTCGGCACACAAAGGTGCCAGAACGGCGTGTCTCCTACATCCGTGAAGTGCTGCGTCATTGCAAAAAGTGATCTGCTGCGTGCAAGGCCCGTGTGAAACAGGTGAAACTTTGGACTATCCTAGCATGGTATCTGTACCTCTTTGTACAAAATTGGAAATGTCGGACATCAACAAAGGGAAATAAGGTTCCCCCTGGGCATCCTCCATTGCCACTCTCTACCACCCGCCTGTTAGGAACGAGGAGCTAAGGCTCTCATTCCTATTGGCTCACAGCGCTGCGAATGGCGAAAAGAGGTCGTTGTCCTACTTAGTGTTTGAGCATCTCCTTGCCGTGGCTTGCGGGCGGTGTGCTGATCCACCATTCCAGCTGCTGACACTTTGCTGGTCTTTGCAGGTCTTGAGAGTCTTCTTCCCTGTGATCACTGGCATTTGCCGACAGCGCTCGGCGCTGCTTGGACTAGACGGGTCGCCCCCCTTTGTCAAGTACACATGTCCTTCGCTATGTGTTGTTTCTTTCTTGCTTGCACCTTGCTCTAAAGTGCGTGCTTGCAAGAGCGCATAGCGCCCTGGTACTCAGGGATGGAACCTGCTATGTAAGGGTACTCGAAAGGAAGGCTTGTTTTGCGATGATCCTCAGCTCCCCTATGGAATTTGGCCTGGCGTGGCTTCTGGCCTACCCTGGACTCGCGCTAAGGCGTGCGCCCAGACTCTGAATGAGCGACTGTGAGATCGCGATAGCTGTGGCCAGAAAGGCTTGTTGTCATCCACGCCCAGGGGTATATCCCATGTCCGGGATCATATGCAGCCAGGGTGGCCATCTCATAGCAGGACAAATGGCGAAAGCATTTTCTTCAGCATAGACTCCTCGCCATTTGTGCCTTCCCGGCATTTTGGCAAGCCTCTTAAAAGCAGTGCAATCCAAGAAAGCCCTACTTCCAATGTATCTCAGTGAGGGCGGGATGGCAATCTCAACTAGGGCTGCACAGTTCATAAAAGCTTTGACTCGGATTGTATGGAGAGTAGTCGGAAGGAGGACTTCTCTGAGGCTAGTACAGTGCACAAAGGTGAATTCAGGGATTTCCTCAACCTTGGTGTTGCAAAGGTCTACACACTTAAGCAGTCGGCAACTGTCGCACGCATGCGCTCCAATAGCTACAAAATGCTTTGCGAGAGCGAGTGCGGTGATTCCCGTAGAGCTAAGACAGCCCGGCGCTAGCTCGCTGGTCCTAGCTTGCAGTGCTGACCCTCGGGGGGATGGAAGCTCACTCAGGGTAAACTCAGCAAGGTTAATACACCCTTGGAAGAGGTATTGCCCAAACTTGGCTTCACTGTTGAACCTATTTGCAACCCCTTCCGATGCATACACCCATTGCAAGGAACAACATTCCGCAAAGGCTTTGTATCCAAAATCTCGACAACCCGGAGCCAAGACACTGTTTAATAGTTTGCAGTCACGGAAGACATTATCGGAAATGCCTATCACAGTGGCCGGCAGTTTGACAATGCGGAGCTGTCGGCAATTCTGCCAAGCCTCTGCTCCAATGAGCCTGATGCCTGACTCTACACTGACATGCCTCAGACGTGGAACCCCTGCAAAGGCCCCTTCTGGGACAATTTCTTCTGGGTTCATAGGGACATGAACGGCTAGCGGAATATGATGGATAGGGCAACCCTCAAGTTGTTCTTGAGATGGCAAGATAACACTGCAGTTCCTGAAGACAATGGTGAATGCCATGTCTTGCTGTAGCTTGTCCCAGATTGGGTCCTCTAGGTATGTCTGTGTGGCAGTTTGTAAAAAGTCGATGGAGCACCCAAACACTTTGAGATCAGTAACAGAGGCCAGATAGTCCATGACCTGGTCCTCTAGATCCTCAAATCGGTCAAACTTTGCAACACTGAGAGTGACCTTAAGAGTCACTCCCGAAAGCGTGGTCAGCATCAGGGAGCATTCCATGACCGGCTCCATTTCAGGGGGAGTGCTAATCATGGATGAATCGTCGAGCTCCATGTGCGGCAGACTGTTTGAGATTAGTGTTTGAGCCAAAAATGTCTGAGCTTGCTCAGGGATGTTTCCTGAAGACAGATGCTAAGGCACCCACCTTGAGCCTCTCATGGACTGGCATGATATTAAGAGTACTCGTGGTAGAGCTCCTCGTCAAAAGCGTCCGAATCGGGTCCTTCCGCGGGGAGCAGCTCCACCCACAGGGGCTTCTCAAATTTGTCACACATAAAGAAGGCATTGTGCTCTGCCTGCGCCCACTGTTCAACGTCACCCCAATCCAGGGGGGTAAATCGTTGCAGTTGTTCACACCCGCAGAATGCACGGTTGCCTATGTCACTGAGCTCCGTCGGGATGACAACTTCTTGCAGTACAACACAATTAAGGAAAACTTCTTTGCCAATTTGTGTGAGTCGTGGCGGAAGCCATATACAATTTAAGGCTACACAGTGGGCAAATGTGGCAGAGAGTAGGGCTGTGATTTCTGTGCCCATGAGGTTGACCTCCACAAGTCTTTTGCAGTTTTCACAGGCCCGCGGCCCGATATTGTGGAAGTCACTCGGCAAACAGAGCTGTTCAATGCCTGCGCCACAAAATGCACCTTCAGGCAGCGCTCGAGGTTTGTTAGTATGGTCCATGTCAAAGGTGATGGTTGTAAGCGTGAGGCAACTCTCGAATGCATATTTGCCTAGCTGTGCCCCTGGTGCCAGGACGTTGCTGTCCTCTGTTTCGTGACTGACCCCAACTCGACCTAGGGAGCAGCACTCCGCAAACACCCTTCGGCTGTATTGGACACACCCCGGGGCGGCCACCTCTCGCAGCACATAGCACCCCTGGAAAGTCCCTTCCGCCAGACTTGTGACCGAGAGTGGAAGCTTGACAATTTGCAGTTGCTGACAACTCTGCCAGGCCGCAATTCCTACATGTTGAATGCCCGTTGCCACTTCTACGTGCCGGAGCGAGGGCGCAGCATAAAAAGCTCTGTTAGCAATCTTTTCACGCGGGTTGGCCGGAACACGTACCACTTTGGGGTAGCTTTCCTTTCCGTCTTCCTGGAACTGCCAGATGGAATGTCCGTCTACCATGCAGGGGCGAACTACAATTTGGAGTTGCGGCCGTTGCAGGAGCGCTGTGCGAAATGCTTCTGGCAGGGGTTGCTGCGTGTCAAGGTCGAGCCAATCCAGTTCACAGCCGAAGACATCTAAATCAGAGACTGTCGGCAGAAAGCAAAGAATGTCGTCTTCCAGCTCTGCCACATCCTCATAATGGGAGAGGTCTGCTTGCGTGGCATATTCCGTACCTGCTATTGTAACCAACTCGAGGCTGACCTCATAACGGTCTTGGTGAGGCGGCATTGTCGCGTAGTCGGTAGTACGAGCGTGCTTGCTCGATGTGCTTGAGCCAAACAACTGAGATAATGGATATATCGCCATTGCGAGAACTATGGTGACAATAAGTCCACAAGAAAGAGGGTGGCTAAGGCCACCCATCTCATGGAGAAGGTCGATCGACTAGGAGACGGTTGCTGTGTAGGAGGACCCCTACTGTCGACTACCCTACTGCCACCACCCATAGGACCACCCATAGGGCGAAGGCGATGGTTTGTTAGTTGGGTCGGAGGCTTCCTGACTGTAGCCCATGTGGTCTCTAAGCGCCTGCTTGTGACCAGCGAGTTGACTTCTAAAGTTGGAGTTTCCAGTGAGCCATGTACAGAGCTGATCCCATCGATCTTCGGAGTAGAGATGTGGGCCATATTGGTTGTATGGGCGATCTGCCATCTTAGGAGTGAAGGGTAGTAGTCACTGAGGACAACACCAGGGACTTTGGTCAGCATAAGGCGGGGAGACAGCAGATTCCACCCTGTGCGGGACATGGCAACCCGCAGCCCGGAGGTCAGCCACTGAGCTACTACTGCGCCTTCTGCTCCGATGCTCCCTTGCTCGAAATTGCCAAGCGCTGTTGCTAGTCTAGCATAACCAATGCCAAACCGTCCATATCCCTTGGCAAAGACATAGTTGGGTTGAGCTGCCGTGTCCTCGTCCTCTGTGGCTTCCTCAGCGCCATCGTCTGGTGGTTCAGCAAGTCCCACTGGCACCGGGAGAGCAAGTCTAGGCGACCGTTCAGCTGACCCGGTAGCGTCAGAGGCAGAGTCTTCTTCTGCAGGCAAGTCAGCAGTGGAGTG
Source organism: Durusdinium trenchii (assembly GCA_963970005.1). Taxonomy (NCBI): domain Eukaryota; class Dinophyceae; order Suessiales; family Symbiodiniaceae; genus Durusdinium; species Durusdinium trenchii. The sequence goes on from CAXAMN010007557.1 coordinate 334,122, forward strand.
TCTGGCAGTTGTCAGGTCTCTCCACAAGGGGACTTCGATGCGCAGCCTCAGCTGCAGAAGGGAGGGGAACGCGAACGCTTGTCCCAAAGACGGGTCAAGGGCACCACTAGAGTAAGCTCTTTCAGCCCAGGAAGTATCCGGCATTCGGGGGTATCGGTCACAAGCAATGTCTTTAGTGTGCACTCCCACCACGAGCAGGGGGTTGTCTTCAGCACCCTCTTCTTTTGGTCGGTATCCATAGCCTCCCTTCACTTCCGCGGGCGTGAAGCCCTGCCGCTCCATGGCTACAACCAGGTCAGGCAGGATCTGTACTGGTAAATAGACAAAGAGGTCATTGGTGGGTAGCGTCTGCTCACCATGCTCCATTCCCCTGACAAAGGACATGATGACTGTGCGCATAAAGGTGAGGGCATCAACATCTTTTTCCTTTGTTGTCTGTGATTTACCTTCCCCTGCTTGGGCTGTTCCTGTACCCTGGTGTCTATGTTGATTATCAAAGGAACAGCACCTTGCGATGAAGGCAAGTAAGCCATACTGCCAGAAGCGGGGGTTTGCATAAAGGGCGAGCTGCTTATGAGTGATGAAGGGGCATGCTGGATGCCCACTCTTCACAAAAGCGAAGAGGTTGGACAGGGGAGCAGCAAAGGCTTCACTTATACGGAGGAGATCTCCTATATAGGCCTGGTTGATTTCATCTGGAATATCTACAAAGGAGGAGCCATGGAGTGCTTGCTCTGTCACCCTCCTCCAGAGGAATGTACGGACGAGGCGATTAATTTGCTTGTTGGAAATAGCAAGCCTCGCCATCGGCCATTCTCTAGGCAGGTCACTATAGGTCTGCAATGAGGGGAGCGGCACCCTTTGCCTGTCAGTTTCTCTGGACGTTCGAGCCGCATTTTGATAGTCATATAGGGCCTGCATGGCTCTCTGCTCGGATTCCAATTGGAGATCAGTGGCGGCCGTGCCTCCACGCTCTGCATGCTCTTGGTCACTGGCAAGATCAATTTCTGTCATGGCGTGTGGGCGCTCTTGCGCCGGTCCAGGGTGGTCAGGTGGTGTCGCAGAGTTCCTGCAAACGGGATCCTCCTGCCTGTGAGCATTCCGACTGGCTAGGTCTGCCAGTGTGGCCGGTGGCTGCTCATGTTCAGGAATGCTGCCGAGTGGTTGTCTGGATGTTGGAGCAAGTGACTTCCGCAACTTTTTGGACTGAGCTCGCCCGGCACTAGCCTTAGACCCCGGTCTTCGTTTGATTGGGGACTCAGAGGAGTGCGATGTGGGGCTGCTACTTGGGGGGTCCACATCCTGTGGGGGTAAGTCGCTCCTTGCATCTTCTGCCTCCAGCATTTCATCTTGCGCAGGACATGCTTCAGGAAGGGCCGGACGATTGCTAAGGCAATCACCCTCTTCTGCAGAGGAGATGTTAGCACTATCATCATCTTCCATGTGTGCGTCGTCTTCCTCCTGTTGCTCCGTGCTCAGAATAGTGGGCGACTCGGAGGAGGAGCTGTGGACTGAGACTGCTTCGTTTGCGTCTTCGTCAGCCATCTCAGCATCTGTCACCGCAAGAGAGGACAGCGATTGTCCCTCTTGCACCTCCTGTTCCTCTTTTTCTGGGTCACGATCAGAGACAGAGAGGACATCAGGTGCCAAACTTGGCCGAGGCCAGTAACAGCCATGCACTAAAAGGCCTGGTTGCGGCGGCAGGACGAGTTCGGATTCTGGGGCATCCAGGACTGACTGTACTCTCCATGCGTCGTAGAAGTACACCCGGTGCAGTGCTTCGAAAGTATAATCCTGTGCGCTGCGCTGTTCACGTGTGCTCGGCGTTGGTTGATAGCGCTGGGAGCTTCCTACGCTGCATCGTTGCCCTGGGCCAGAGCTATTGTGGAGAAGTCGCCAACTTCCCGGCTGCTGCCCATCTGTTATGACCAGCCACTCTGGCTCATGCGAAGCATCAACTGCATAACCATAGACGAGGTCATGCAAGACCGTACCACCAGGCAGGTGGGGCCCTTCACTTAGGCTAGCAATTTCCGCCTTGGTCAAGTGCGTGAGTGCAGCTAAGACGAGACGTAAGCGCCTCACCTTGCCGTGATGGTGTTCTGCAAGACAGACCGGTAGAGGGCCGAGCCACATTGGGTGGGGCAGGAGCGCCTGCTGAAAGAATGTCGTGGCTTGCGCAACCTGCGTGGCTGTAAGGTCCAAGGAGCCTATGATATCGGGCTCTTTGTTGCTGTCATAGGTATATATCGTTTGGACACCATGCAGGAGGGCTGCTAGGGCCTGAAGGGCCCCAGGCATCCCTTGCATGTTCAATGGACATGCAAGGATGGTAAGGTCAGTGGCTCGGCTGTATGCCACATTTGCTCGTGTAAAGCACTCCTGGTCATAATCTAGGTTATGCCCTTCGCCGCTGAGAAAGGTTGACACCCCGTGAATGACGATGCAATGCTTGGCCGTGGCGCCTGCAACTTTGACTGCAGTCTCTGCATTAGCCTTCTTGCCGGCAATGGAGAAATAATTGCGTAGATTCGTGGCCCCTTCCCGGGTGGTTGTAAGGGCCAAGATGTCATCAGTGTCAGCTCCTGCTTTGGTAAGGTGGTCTTCGAGATGTTGATACACACGTACTGTAGGGTCGTTCTTTGGGTTTTGCCTTGCCTGCACATTGGGCGAAGCATGGCACCAGTGGTCAAATCGTAGGCCTGAGGCAATCCAGTGATCCTCGCGAATGGAGGTGGTGCCTATTTGCCAAGTGTCTCCCATTCGGCTGCACAACATGGGATATTGTATTCCGATTAACGGCTCGTACACTTCTTGGGCAACCCTTGCGCTCGTTGGCAACATTAAACTCCAGCAGTGCGGGCTTGCGACTCCCGATCTCTCGGCCGCGTTTTGCGCCTGTCGGAAGTCGAGAGGGCTGTCCGGGCTGGTAGCTGCATATCCTAGACCCACTAGCAGACCTTCCGGGAGATCCAGATCCACTCTGGAGAGGTCTTTGTAGGTTGACTGTAACTGACAAGCGAACGAAGATGTGGCTTGGACCTTCTCCGGACGAAACCAGCTACTCCCCAGTGGCCTATGGCCCACTACTGTAGCAGTTTCTTCTAGGTCACTAAGGCCAAAGCCTCGACCGTGCCGGAGGAGCATGTGAAAGACCCCTGGTATTTCATGTGGCATGTACCAGGTAGTGGGGCTCGTAGCCCAATGGGAGCTTTGAGTAGGAGCGTGCGATGGGCTCTCTGTCCATCGGCTACACCACCAGGGCTCTGTTTGGGATCACCAAGCAGCAGTCGAAAGAAGGGTTGTCGGGGGACTGTCGGCGTGAAGGCAGATTTGAGGTCCATATCCTGCTGTGCCTCTTCGCTAATGAGCAGGTCCACATTTTCCATATGGGTGTTGAGTGTGGAGTGAGTCTGTCCTTTTTGGTCCCAGACAAGCCCAGTAGTGACAATTACTACGTGGCAGCCAGGGATGTATGATGCCGCATCGCTTGCACGCAAGTCATAGTCAGTGCACGCTGTGTTAGTTTCTGCCTCTTCTCTGCTAACTGGCCGAATGAAATATCTCTGGTGGTCTGGCTCTAGGTCAAAAGCTGTGAGCAGCTTGGTGATTGCCCGACCCGCTGGATTCTCTTTATGCACGACTGCAATCTTAAGGTGAGTGGTAAGCGCCAGCCAGGCGAGGAGAAAGGTCAGGGATCTAGTCTTGCCCGCCCCAAAGACACCTGCTGCTGCCAAGGTAGATCTGCCAGATCTGAGGGCCAGCGCAAGGCTGGCGGCCATCGAGACGATGTGCCCATTATCTTGCCGGGCGGCTGTGCCAAGGGCAACAGCAAAGCTGGCCGCCTGGGGACAGTGCTGCATTGTATTGCCGGAGGTCAGCATCTGGAAGAGGGCACGCAAGCTCTGCAGTAGGACTACTGTGCATTCTAGTTGATACGGAATGGGCACTTGGCCGGGGATACCCAGCACAGTGGGTTTATGTTCTGCTGCTAAGCTGGCCATTTGCAATAGGTGATCGGCAGTGACAGTATCTCCTGCTTCCGCGATGGCCAACACTCGGAGCTTAGTTGCTCGAGATTCTAGCACACATAGGCTAGGTGGGAAGGCCCATGGTGCTGGGCACGCTAGTCCGGTTTCGGTTGGCGTGGGCAGCGGCACAAAGTCTTCCGGGAACGGTACTAAGGCTACGTCCCAGTGCCGAGGGCTGCTCAGTCGACGAAGTTTCTCACTTGGCGATTCATCCCCTTTTCGTTTCCGAGAGGGAGTCACAAAAGCAAGCAGGAGCGCTAAGACTGAGTAGCACGCGCCGTGCTCCTCCAGAACAATTCGATAGGCCTTCCCCACCTGCGAGCCCATATGAACCGTACTTGAAGGGCTGCTAGCTAGTTGTGCAAAATTACAGCTCTGGAAATGCGCTGGGCAAAAGATAGCCGATTGCGACCCCGAAGGGAAGGCTATGCGATACTCATGCATGCCCTGCAATCCGGTAGCTGTGGGTGTGACATCCACAACTAGGCCATGCTTTCGAACAGTGGGACTACTCCATAGTTCTTGTCTTGTGGTGGCTTCGTCGACAAAGGTGAGCTGCGGGAGAAATAGGGCTAAAATGACAAACACTTCTCGGAACGGGATCGGTGCCAAGAGGTCTCGAGCCATCTCCGTCAGCCATTGAGCACACGCACTTGGATTACCTTTGCCAACCCGAAAGTTTTTGAGTAGCAGTGCCTGTGCTTCTTCCATGGAGGTTGGACACCAACAAGCTGATAGCACCTTCCCAATCATCGCTTGTCATTGCCGTTTCAAAGCGAATCCAAGAAGCCAAACGCATAGGGGCAGCGATTCGGTCACGGCGAGGAACAACATCAGGGTGTGTGAGCTTCAGCGTAGTGAGACTGACTTTGCCTGTAGGGAGCTGGCACTGGAGCCAGTGCCAGTAGCAGTGTTTGCGCTTGCCCATCCACCTTGCTGAGTCTGTTACATACGTGATGTGCAAGGATCGTTGCAACATGTCAAGCTCGTTATCTGTCGGCTTCCAGTCACACAAGCAATCTTCTGCTGCATGGACAAGATAGTAGTTGCGCCGGTCAGGCTCTGCAGTGGCAACGAGTGCCGCTAAGACACTCTTTGGCATTGCAATGGCGCCTAGGCGCGCTGTGATCTGACTGGCTGGCCAGAGGCAACGAATTGCTAAGGCAATCACTGCTCCGGTGTAGCTGCCTGCACTAAAACCATTTACCGTAAAATGGGTGGGATCTTTTTGTTCAGCCGGCCGAAGACACCCAAGCACTGGCAAGTAGGCAAGAAGTCGTAGCGGCTGTAACGAAAGGAGCTTCCACCAAAGACCACTGAGAAAGGCCTGGTGCGGCAGCCGTCGGTGAGCAGGGAGTAGCCTCGCTGCTTTCAGCACATGCTGTGTTCGTTGGTACAGGAGGGCCGCCTTGCCATACCCAAGGTCTTCCCATTTCTGGCACGGGTTCTGTGTGAGCGAAAAGAGGGTGGCGACTTCATGCACTCCAGTCGACCAGCCATAGGCAACACCCCATTCCTGATCGTTAGGGACATCTGCGGGGGAGAGCGACGGCCCATAGACTTGACTTTCACCCACAGGCGGACACATGCAATGGAAGTGCGGGGGGACCTCCCCTTCTAGGGCTCCTCCCCCTAGACCACCACAGTTGATCTGAAATACTGACGGTAATGGTGGGAAGCTATTTCCAATCCAATACTCATTGAGTTGGGCAATCATCCAGAGGACAGTGACCCATAGTATTTCACCCTGCTGACGTTGGTAGACGGCTTCAAAAACTTGCGGCGCAATGCCTTCCAAGGGCATGAGCGAGCCTTGGAGTTGGCAGAGCAAGTCGCTGTTGACTTGAAGAAATTGCTCTTTTTCTCCGGGGACAAGACACTGGGGGTGAGTCAATGCAGCTTGCAGCTGCTCATACGGACATGCTTCAATGTCCTTGTGGACTGCAACTATCCCTCGTAGTTTAGCGACTTGACTCCAGGGCGCAAAGAGGGGAGGGGACAGCCGTTGCGGACAGGGAGTGCATGGACGAGGGTCAGGCGCCTGACTACCCCGCGTCGAGTCGCTTTCGATTGCCTTAGCAAGTCGATCTGCTCTTTTGGCAGAAGTGTCCGACGAGGGCGTGGAGACTGACTCCACGTCTGCATCACCGTCCTCTGCCGGAAGACAGCTAAGGCTGTCCCCCTGCAGTTGTGCTGGAAAGAGTTCTGTCGCTTGCGGACGAATCGCCCTCCACTTTAACAGCAGGCAGAAGCGCAGAGCACTGTTCCCAGCTACTCCAGAGAAGTAGCCTGTGAATTTACACCCACCTACTGGTTTCCAAGTCTCAACAACCCATGCTGGGGGCAGGTTGGGCATGCCGAGTATCGCAATCGGTAGCGTTTCCCACCCCTGCTGCTCTAATTCTCGTAAAGCAGCCTGCGCTCCAACTTTGGCCTTGCCAAAGGCATGAAAAATGGCAGGTCGCATACGGTTGCGCGGCAGCGCACTGGCTTGGAAGAGGTGTTCACCTGGCAACGACGCGACTGTGCATGGCCCAGTAAGCATTGGGAGCACTGAAAGTATTCCCTGTTCAAAGGTCGCACGAGCCCAGCTGGTGACCCACGGAGTTCGCTCTCTCCCGACAGGGGTGAGAGCCCTTGGATGGGATTGCCGTGGCCACTTGATTGTACTGCCTGGACCAAGTTCATTCGGGCTGGTAACGGGACTAGGCCAAAAGTGCTTACACATGTAGAGTCCATATAAGGACCAGACCATGCATAGGGCAAGGGCAGTTTGCATTGCGGTCCCAACAACGGGGTGAACAGAGTGCCACTGATGACTGTGTCGCTCGGATTGACAGGTGGTCTGGCTCTAGATACTAAAGCAAGGCGGCCTGCCTGGAGGTTCTTCGCCAGGGTCGAAGCAGTCGAGTCTTGCTCCAGTGGACTGTGCTTGCTGCGATTGCCGATCGAGATGACCAGACCTGCATTATACTCCAAGTGAGCCTCTGCGAAGAGAAGCGTGCCAATCCCTGCACAGGAGCTAGACTCTGAACGCGCGCGCCCTATGAGGTCGACCCACTGGTGCTGCTGATGTGCCAGCTGCAGTAGGTCTTGCACTTCGAAGAGCGTGACTGGTACACAGTCATTGTCAATGAGTGCAAAATGCTGTGCAGGATACAAGAATCGCGCTGCCTCTAGGACAAAGACTCCTGCCCAGTAGTATGGGACCTTGTGAAGGCCAGTAGTAGCATCTGCACAGACCCAAAGTACGTCAGTTGCCTCTTCTTGGGGACCCACTAGGCACCTACGTGAGGCCCACCATGCTGCAAAAGCCGGCCAATGCGGGACAGCTGCCGGCATTCGATTGTCCACTATTAGGTAGATCATTTGATTGTTCATGATCAAGTCTCGGTGTGACATGGGTGTCTGAATGATGGCAGTAGTATCAGGCAGGTCTCCCTCTGTTTCAAGAGTGGCATACCCGTCGTCCTTTTTGGTTGGCTGCGCACGAACATCAGACAAACCGAGCGTAGGGCGGGCGGAATCAAGGCCGAAAGGACTGCTGAGAGTGTCTTTCATGGCCATCGCTGCATAAGCATCCTCCTGGGACTGCATCACACTAGCCTCCGTACCCCTGGCAAAGTTGGCCTGGCCATCTGCTGTCAGCCACTCCGCATGGTCACGTGTGAATGCAAAGGGCACATGGACTCTGTCCTCCACATTATCTGTTAGGTCCAGTGAATTACTGTCCTCCATCCATGGGTCATGTGACATTGGAGGTGCTCTGCTCGAAAATATCAGCGCAGCCCCCGCCAGCTAAGGTTGGCAGTGGCACTGAGCGGCGCGAGCAAACGAAAGGCAACAAAGGCGATGTCAGCTAAGGCTGACCTCACTTCTGTATGCGAGGCCCTACGACCTGCTGTGAGCCAAACGTTACAGCAAAGTGCATCTGCCGAAAATCAACTGCATCTAGCTTTTAGCAGGGGGCACTTTTCCAAAATACCCAGTAAGAAAAAATGGGGACATCAAGTTGCTGCAGAGGCATGTCACTAGGACCCTGTCACTACTGGTCGTGACCATCAGCATGCGGGCGCAAAAGGGAGAGTAACCAGGCTACGTACACGAGGCCACACAGTTGGGAGTGTAGGTCAGCCAGGGGAGTGAGGAGAGCACCCTGCACATCTTGAGGCATATAGTCTACTGTTTGTTCGATTTCCTGTACCAGAGCATGCAGACCTCGCACTCTCGCATGCAGGGCTGATTCGATCTGGTGGTGCGCGCGTGCTGTATGACGCTGAGGGGGTGCTTGTTCCGTAGGCTGCGTGTCGATTCGAAGGGCCTGCTGTTGTTGCCTGTCATCAGTAGACCAAAAGCCCACTCGCCGAGGGAGGGAAGCTGAAAAGGGGCGCGTCTGTAGGAAAATATCAAGAGGATCTGCGCTCTCTGTGAAGATCCTAGCGCTCACCGCTTCAGCCAACACAGTGAGGAGGTGGCTTTCATGGTGCTGTATGTGCAAAATCATCCTGCGGAGCCGAGTTCGCTTTGTGCCATAAGTTGTAGCCCCCCTAGTGTTGATTGCAATACAGCCCTGATGATAGAGCGGGATGATGGCCCCTTCCACTGTTGCCCGAAGCTTTAGCAGGGCTGGCGGAAATTCAAACCCTTCCGTCCATTCTGGGAAAGGGGTATTTACGTTTTCTTTGACTGCGTCCACTGGGAAAAAATGCAGTAAATAGCACTGCGCCCTCCGCCCCCTATCACCTGATTGGAAAGTATCTTTGCAAAGGAACTTGTCATAGTTTGTTGCAAGCGGCTGGCTCGCTCGTTGAAAGTGCAGCCACACAAGTCGACAGGGTGAGCAAGAAATAGTGGCCCAGTTAAAGTTACTGGCGCATTCTTGACATTCTTGACCGGCATTTATTTCATCATCACGTCCAATGGGCAAAAGATGCTCTGACCATGGAAAAGCCGCTTCAAAAAAGGCAACATGTAATAAAAGTCCCGTCGGTGAGTCGGTGACTATGAAAATAGCGACATTGTGCTCAACGATTCTACGACAACTCAGACAGGTAAATGAGACCCTAGATCCTAATAAGTCGTGAAACGGAGGCGGAATTATAGCGACAATAGACTCATATGTTCTGAGCAAGTCCATATGAGTGTCCTTGGGGAGAGTAGACATAGCCAAAGCTAGGTGGTAGTGATCAAAATCATCATTCGGTAGATGGAATGCACACGTCCAGCCTTTAGCTACTGCAACCATTGCTCTGTGGCCAATGTGATTTTCGAAGTTTACTTGCTTGCTCCAATTTGCTTTGGAGACAATACGCAGTGCAGCCGTGTAGTAACAAGCTGTGGCATTGAGATTCTCATATAGAGATACTGCTCGTTGAATGTCTTCATCCTGAAAGTTCATGTTTTGTAGGGAGACATCACGGCTGATCATCTGCTGTATCTGGTGAATATGTGATTGTCGACGTTTGTTTTGGAGGATCTCGTTGACTGAGTTTTGGTTTGCAGCGCAACTGGAAGCATGCTGAGCGTTGATTCCCCCTTTTACAAGATGATGGCTAAGGCCATCACCTCGTTTTGGGGCAGGTTTTGCAGTGGGTTTCTTAGCCGACTGTCGACGTGGATCACTATAGCTTTTCTTAGGGGCGGGCTTTCTGTCAGTGGTCGCTTCAACAGTATGTTTTGACTTGGTCGAAAGGGCCTGATGGCCTGCTTTTTTCTTTGGATTATCTTCCAATTGTTGTTGCAGATCTTGGTATACCTGTTCACAAAACGAATCAGTAGAAAGTTGTGAAGCCTCATTGCCCGACGGGCACTCATTGAGGGAAAAGGGAACAATTACCTTCTCTTCAGGGAGCTCTTTAGTTTGGTGGGTTTCAGCGTTGCAGGTTTGGGATTGCTGTAAGCCTTTTGGACAAGCAGTACAATCTTGCTTAATGTTTCTGTTTGCAAAGAGCAAGGCAGAGCTTTCATCAACTTGCATTGCTTCGCTTACAGAACAAAGATCACTTTGGGTATTGGAAATGTAAGCTTTGCTTACCGACTGTCGTTCAGGTGTCCCAGCAAATTCAAGCAAGGAAGATGCTGGACTAACCTGACTTCCTTGATTCGCGGCTTGATGTTCATCACAATCTTTTACCTGACGATATGTAGCGACGTCACTACAATGCTGGTTCTTTTTGGTTGGGGAGCAATTGGACAAAAGGTCAAAGTCCTGTTTCAATGCTGTTTCTTCTTCATGGGATGTAGAACCAGTTGCATCAATTTCTGTTGGTAGAGGACTGACTGCATCTTGATTATGGTCAGATGAAGACGGGATCGAACGAGCAGGTGATTGCTTATTATCACGACACTCGCCAGTGAAAGAGGTATCTCTTTGGGCATTTATAATACGTTGAGGGTTGCTGCCAGTGATATTTGCCGACTGCTTGGTTGCAAAAGACTCCGTAGCATGATTATTGTGTGAGGAATGACTGTTGTACCAAATCGACAGAATGCGGCCAACGGGTGCTTTCCCAAAGACATCATGAATATCTATCTGACCCGGTAAGAATAGAATGAGGTTAGCACGGTCATAGACACTGAGCTCTAGTGCGTTACTGAAACACCGAGAGACCTTACCTCTTTCAAAACGTGGTTGTAGTACTTGCAGCTTCTGACCATGTTCAATTTGGCAATGAATAATACTTTCGCGCTCAGGCAAAGTAGTGATGACATCTCCATTGTGCTGTTGGAGGGGTAGTTTTGTGGTTGTGCATTCAAGGAAGATTGTATGATGGTCAAGGGGATGTTTTTGCTTCATCAGAATATCAAGGAGATGAGAGACCTCATTCTTAGAGAGTTCAGCTTCAACAAAGCAAATAGGAACTATTTCGTCAAGTAGATCAACGGCAACATCTCTCTTGCCAATTTCAAAGCTAAAAACTTGTAGCTGCCCAAATCTTCTACGCGACATGCTATTACCTGGTAGGGGGAAAAATCCACTAAGCCGAGCACCTTGACATAGTCCTTTGTTATGTGCCCCAACATGATGGTCAGTTTTGGTTTCTTTAACGTAAATGTTGGAGGTCCGTTCTGTAGTATGGACATTAGGCTGTTTGTAGTGGACAATTCTTTTGTGTGCTTTGTGGTCAACAAAGGTACCAGGTATTCGCGGAAATAAGGCAGGCGACGCATAAAAGGCGACAACTTTCTGTTGACCTTTATCTTGGACATGTACTATGGCAGGTCGGATCTGTACAGCGCCCAAAACTTTTTGTAACTCTTCACTGAAATCGACATCGACGGTTCCATCTTTCATCATAAGCGATCCATCATCTTCAATTTGGAAGGCTTCATGAGTGTCACTTCCAGTAGTACTAATATCAACAGTCCAGCAGTTTTCATTGATTCCCGCAGTGAAAGAACATTGTAGGCTACCTTCTTCTTTGCCAAAGGGAACCTTAATCTGTTCTTGGAAGGTTCGAAGCCTGAAGTTTTCAAGTTCAGCTCCTTCAGCATAGATGACCAAAAGTATTCTTTTTTGGATATAGTATGGAATGTTCATGTCAATTAGGATGCTCTGGAGTTGCCATCTTTCTTCTTGCGTGCAAGATCTAATATCAAGAAAGGTGACAGTGCGAAAGCGATAGAATGTGGGAGCATCACCAAAACGCATATTCCAGAAAAGGGGAATTACCCTTTGGAGATCTTGCTGAATAGAGGAGGCAATTTCTTGACTTAGACAAGCATAAATTGGCGCAAGGGAATCAGTCACTATATGAACTTCAGATTCGGCAATGCCAAAGGTGACACAGCATCGGTCTGTTGCACCAAGCTCTGTGTGAAGAGGAGGGTCATGCGTATACTCGAAACCGAAAGACTCCTGGTACGGCAGTGATAGCAGCTTGAATCTGTGGTGTAAGAGACTTGCTGGAACAAAGCCATGTTTCAGCATATTCCAGACTTGGCGAATAAACTTCAAAGCTATTTACATTACGTGTAGCACTGAGCGCAATGAAATATGTAGCTTTGGTAAAAGTGCGCAAGCTTCCATTTTGTGCAAATTCAAAGCTTTTATATTTGTTGATTCGCTGTATGTGGGCTCGATGCCTTCGCAGCGAAGTGCAGACTCCAATAGTCAAGTCAACACAAGTAGCACTAAAAGAGCACTCATGAAATAGAAGTACATGTCGTAGTTGACTGCCTGAGTGATAGAGCTGCAAAATATTATCCTGCAATCGACTCTGTATTCCATAGATGATAATATCTATCGGATGATTGCCAGAAACGGCAGCACAAATGTTGTTGTACTCATCTTCACCAACGACAAAGAGATTTCGGCTAAAACGGACAGTGTTGACCATGCTAGGAAAGCGACAGAGAAAAAGGATGCGCGGTGAGGCAGCTAAGGAAGGTCCACTGAGTTGTGAAAAAACTCCTTTCGCCTCAAAGGAATCGAGAATATCATCATAGATAAATTGAGAAATAGTGCAAGAGACTTCCTTAGAAACCATTCTTGGAGACTAATGGAGCCTATAACGAAGCTCAAAAGGTGTCTAAGGACACCCTTCGAGTGTGCTTGTAAGAGAAGGCGGCCGAAAAGTTGCAATCAAATGGTGTCTAAGGACACCACTTGAAATTGTACGGTGTCTAAGGACACCGCACAATGCAAGTAGATGAAAATGGTCGGAAGTAAAAGTCCTAAGCACAAAGAAAGGTCCTAACTACGCGTACCGGCCCGGAGACAACTTCTTCTCTTTAAGAAGTAGTCTTGATCCTCCTAACTCAACAGATTATTACTGAGAGTTTTTGAGCCGATACAGCTTGAGCCAAAGGCTACGGACGCACACACCCTATGAGGTCAACCCACTGGTGCTGCTGCTGTGCCAGCTGCAGCAGGTCTTGCACTTCGAAAAGCGTGATTGGTGCACAGTCATTGTCAATGAGCGCAATGCTGTGCAGGAAACAGGAAACGCGCTGCCTCTAGGACAAAGACTCCTGCCCAGTAGTATGGAACCTTGTGAAGGCCAGTAGTAGCATCTGCACTTTTTTTTTCCACGAGTACGGACGCCGTGTGGGCATGGTGCCCAGGTCATCGTTGAAGGGAGGGAAGAACAGTCTGATGGTGGAGAAAAGAACAAGGACACCCAACACAACCCAAACCAAACAACCCAAAGCCCACAGGCCGAGTCTCCACCATCATGTAGTCTTTCCTCTGTGCTAGGTGAAACGGGTGAAACGAAAACGAGTGACTAGAAATGGGCCTGAATTCACGAACGAAAAGCATATCGGCGCAGGTCTGTGCTCTAGCAAAGTCACAAAAAAGGCTTCAAAGGGACTTTACTTCACGATTGCAAGTGACCAGCGGCCACACCCCGGTGCGGCAAAATCATGGTCACGATGCAGGTCAGGAGTATCGCAATGCTCCAACGTCGGTTGCATCCATGTCAAATGGAGTAGCGTAGCTATGCAGCATGCCGTGGAAAAGACCTTTCTTGTGGCACAACCCGTGCAACTGGTTGCACTTACAAGTCCAGTGGCATGTTACCAAGCGGTGATCAATCAGTGGCGGCCATAGCAAACGACGAAAGCCTGCAGGTAAGGGTGCGAAAGGGCACACCCCCCCGAAGGGAGGTCAACTCAGCACCCTTTGGCACTCAAAGGTGCCAAAAAAACTAACAAAAAGGGGTGTCTTCTAGATCCGTGAAGTGCTGCACCATTGCAAAAGGTGATCGGCTGCGTGCAAGGCCCGTGTGAAACAGGTGAAACTTTGGACAATCCTAGCATGGTATCTGTACCTCTTTGTACAAAATTGGAAATGTCGGACATCAACAAGGGGAACTAAGGTTCCCCCTGGGCATCCTCCATTGCCACTCTCTACCACCCGCCTATTAGGAACGAGGAGCTAAGGCTCTCATTCCTATTGGCTCACAGCGTTGCGAATGGCGAGAAGAGGTCGGTGATCCTACTTAGTGCTTGCGCATCTTACTTGCCGTACTCTGCTGTCGGTTTGCTTGTCCCCCATTCCAGCCGCAAAGAAATTGCTGGTTCTGGCAGGTCTGAACAGTTTTCTTCCCTGTGATCACTGGCATCTGTCGACAGCTCTCAGCGCTGCCTGGACTAGACAGGTTATCCAGTTTATTCAGGGACACATGTCCTTCGCGATGTGCAGTTTTTTCCTTTGCTTGCCCCTAGCTCCAAAGTGCGGGCATATCGCCATGATACGCATGGGTGGAACCTCCTATGGAAGGGTACAATTGCGCTGTTTCTCAGCTCCCCTATGGAATTTGTCCTGGTGTGACTTCTGGCCTACCCTGGACTCACGCTAAGGCGCGTGCCCAGACTCTTAACGAGTAACTGCGAGACCGCGCTAGCTGCGGCCAGAAAGGCTTGTTTTCATCCACGACCAGGGGTATACCCCATGTCCGGGATCATATGCAGCCAGGGTGGCCATCGCATGGCAGGACAAATGGCGAAAGCATTCTCTTCAGCATAGACTCCTCGCCAATTATGCCTTCATGGCATCTTGGCAAGCCTACTAAAGACAGTGCAATCTAGGAAGGCCCTACTTCCAATGTACCTCAGTGAGGGCGGGATGGCAAGCTCAACTAGGGCTGCACAGTTCATGAAGGCTTTGACTCGGATTGTATGGAGAGTTGTCGGAAGGAGGACTTCTCTGAGACTAGTGCAGTGCACAAAGGCGAATTCCGGAATTTCCTCAACATTGGTGTTGCAAAGGTCTACACTCTTAAGCAGTCGGCAACTGTCGCATGCATGCGCTCCGATAGCTACAAAATGCTTTGTGAGAGCAAGTGCGGTGATTCCCGTAGAGCTAAGACAGCCCGGTGTTAACTCACCGGTCCTAGCTTGCAGTTCTGACCCTCGGGGGGATGGAAGCTCACTTAAGGTAAACTCAGCAAGGTTAATACACCCTTGAAAGAGGTATTGCCCAAACTTGGCTTCGCTATTGAACATATTTGCAACCCCTTCCGATGCATATACCCATTGCAAGGAACAACATTCCGCAAAGGCTTTATACCCAAAAGCTCGACAACCCGGAGCCAAGACGCTGTTTAGTAGTTTGCAGTCACGGAAGACGTTATCGGAAATGCCTACAACCGTGGCCGGCAGTTTGACTATGCGGAGCTGTCGGCAGTTTTGCCAAGCCTCTGCTCCAATGAGCCTGATGCCTGACTCTACACTGACGTGTCTCAGGCGTGGAACCCCTGCAAAGGCCCCTTCTGGGACACTTTCTTCTGGGTTCATGGGGACATGAACTGCTAGCGGAATGTGATGGATAGGGCAATCCTCATGTTGTTCTTGAGATGGCAGGATAACACTGCAGTTCCGAAAGACAATGGTGTATGCCATGCCTTGCTGTAGCTTGTCCCAGATTGGGTCCTCTAGGTAAGTCTGTGTGGCAGTTTGTAAAAAGTCAATGAAGCACCCAAATACTTTGAGGTCAGTGACAGAAACGAGATAGTCCATGACCTGGTCCTCTAGATCCTCAAAGCGGTCAAACTTTGCAACACTGAGAGAGACCTGAAAAGTTTCTCCAGAAAGCGTGGTCAGCATCAGGGAGCATTCCATGACCGGCTCCTTTTCAGGGGGAGTGCTAATCATGGATGAATCGTCAAGCTCCATGTGCGGCAGGCTATTTGCAATGATTGTTTGAGCCAAAAGTGTCTGGGTCTGCTTGTGGGCTGTTCCCAAGGCCAGGGATGTTTCCTGAAGACAGATGCTAAGGCACCCACCTAGAGTCTCTCATGGACTGGCATGATAGTTGGAGTATTCGTGGTAGAGTTCCTCGTCAAAAGCATCCGAATCGGGTCCTTCCGCGGGGAGCAGCTCCACCCACTGGGGTTTTTCAAACTTGTCACACATAAAGAAGGCATTGTGCTCTGCCTGCACCCACTGTTCAATGTCACCCCAATCCAGGGGGGTAA
Organism: Durusdinium trenchii; assembly: GCA_963970005.1. Classification (NCBI taxonomy): domain Eukaryota; class Dinophyceae; order Suessiales; family Symbiodiniaceae; genus Durusdinium; species Durusdinium trenchii. The sequence continues at coordinate 350,074 of CAXAMN010007557.1, forward strand.
ATCGTTGCAGTTGCTCACACCCACAGAATGCACGGTTGCCTATGTCACTGAGCTCCGTCGGGATGACAACTTCTTGCAGGACCACACAATTAAGGAAAACTTCTTTGCCAATTTGTGTGAGTCGTGGCGGGAGCCATATACAGTTTAAGGCTACACAGTGGGCAAATGTGGAAGAGAGTAGGGCTGTGATCTCTGTGCCCATGAGGTTGACCTCCACAAGGCTTTTGCAATTCTCACAGGCCCGCGGACCGATATTGTGGAAGTCACTCGGTAAGCAGAGCTGTTCAATGCCTGCGCCGCAGAATGCCCCTTCAGGCAGCGCTCGAGGTTTGTTAGTATGGTCCATGTCAAAGGTGATGGTTGTAAGCATGAGGCAACTCTCGAAAGCATATTTGCCTAGCTGTGCCCCTGGTGCCAGGACGTTGCTGTCCTCTGTTTCATGACTGGCCCCGACTCGACCTAGGGAGCAGCACTCCGCAAACACCCTTGGACCGTATTGGACACACCCCGGAGCGTCCATCTCTCGCAGCACGTAGCACCCTTGGAAAGCCCCTTCCGCCAGACTTATGACCGAGGGTGGAAGCTTGACAATTTGTAGTTGCTGACACGTCTGCCAGGCCGCAATTCCTACATGTTGAATGCCAGTTGCCACTTCTACGTGCCGGAGCGAGGGTGCAGCATAAAATGCTCTGTCGGCAATTTCCCCTCGCGGGTTGGCCGGGATACGAACAGCTTTGGGGTAGCTTTCCTTGCCGTCGTCCTGGAACTGCCAGATGGAATGCCCATCTACCATGCAGGGACGAACTACAATTTGGAGCTGCGGTCGTTGCAGGAGCACAGTGCGAAATGCCTCTGGCAGGGGTTGCTGCGTGTGAAGGCTGAGCAACTCCAGTTCACAGCCGAAGACATCTAAATCAGAGACTGGCGGCAGAAAGCAAAGAATGTCGTCTTCAAGCTCTGCCACATCCTCATAATGGGAGAGGTCTGCTTGCATTGCATATACCGTACCTGCTATGGTAACCAACTCGAGGCTGATCTCATAACGGTCTTGGTGAGCCGGCATTGTCGCGTAGGCGGTAGCTCGAGCGTGTTTGCTCAGTTTGCTTGAGCCAAACTACTGAGACACCGAAAATATAGCCATTGCGAACACTATGATGACAATTAGGCCACAAGAAGGGGGGTGGCTAAGGCCACCCACCTCTTGGAGAGGATCGAGCGACGCGGAGACGGTTGCTGTGTGGGGGGACCCCTACTGCCGACTACCTTACTGCCACCACCCATAGGACCACCCATAGGGCGAGGGCGATGGGGGGGGCCTACTGTGCCAGGAAGACCCTGCTGCCGGGAGCTTCCCGCTCCTGGCGGGGGGGCAGTCCGGCGAGCTTTATTACTTGGGTCGGAGGCTTCTTGACTGTAGCCCATGTGGTCCCGAAGCGCCTGCTTGTGGTCCGCGAGTTGAAATCTAAAGTTGGGGTTCCCAGTGAGCCATGCACAGAGCTGATCCCATCGTTCTTCGGTATAGAGATATGAGCCATATTGGTTGTATGGGCGATCTGCCATCCTCGGAGTGAAGGGATATCCATGGCTGTAGTAGTCACTGAGGACACCACCAGGGACTTTGGTCAGCATAAAGCGGGGAGACAGCAGATGCCACCCTGTGCGGGACATGGCAACCCGTAGCCCGGAGGTCAGCCACTGAGCTACTACAGCACTTTCTGCTTCGATGTTCCCTTGCTCGAAATTGCCGAGCGCCGTTGCTAATCGAGTATAACCTACGCCGAACCGTCCATATCCCTTGGCAAAGGCATAGTTGGGTTCAGCCGCCGTGTCCTCGTCCTCCGTGGCTTCTTCAGTGCCAACTTCTGGTGGTTCAGCAAGCCCCACTGGCACAGGGAGAGCAAGCCTAGGCGACCGTTCAGCTGACCCGGTAGCATCAGAGGCAGAGTCTTCTTCTGCAGGCAAGTCAGCAGTGGGGTGTTTGGCAGTTGTCAGGTCTCTCCACAAGGGGACTTCGATGCGCAGCCTCAGCTGCAGAAGGGAAGGAAACGAGAAAGCTTGTCCCAAAGACGGGTCAAGGGCACCACTAGAGTAGGCTCTTTCTGCCCAGGCAGTATCCGGCATTCGGGGGTACCGGTCGTAAACAATGTCTTTAGTGTGCGCTCCCACCACGAGCAAGGGGTTATCTTCAGCATCCTCTTCTTTTGGCCGGTAACCATAGCCCCCCTTCACTTCCGCGGGCGTGAAGCCCTGCCGCTCCATGGCTACGACCAGGTCAGGCAGGATTTGTACCGGCAGGTAGACAAAGAGGTCATTGGTGGGTAGCGTCTGTTCCCCATGCTCCATTCCCCTAACAAAGGACATGATGACAGTGCGCATAAAGGTGAGGGCATCGACATCTTTTTCCTTTGTCGTCTGTGATTTTCCTTCCTCTGCTTGCGCTGTTCCTGGACCCTGGTGTCTGTGTTGATTATCAAAGGAACAGCACCTTGCGATGAAAGCGAGGAGACCATACTGCCAGAATCGGGGGTTTGCATAGAGGGCGAGCTGTTTGTGAGTGATGAAGGGACATGCTGGATGCCCACTCTTCACAAAAGCAAAAAGGTTGGACAGGGGAGCAGCAAAGGCTTCACTTATACGGAGAAGGTCTCCTATATAGGCCTGGTTGATTTCATCTGGAATGTTAACAAAGGAGGAGCCTCGGAGTGCTTGTTCTGTAACCCTCCTCCAGAGGAATGTACGGACGAGGCGATTAATTTGCTTGCTGGAGATAGCAAGCCTCGCCATCGGCCATTCCCTAGGCAGGTCACTATAGATCTGTAACGCGGGGAGCGGCGCCCTTTGCCTGGCAGTTTCTCTGGCCGTTCGAGCCGCATTTTGATAGTCGTATAGGGCCTGCATGGCTCTCTGCTCGGATTCCAATTGGAGATCAGTGTCGGCCGTGCCTCCACGCTCTGCATTCTCTTGATCGCTGGCAATGTCTATTTCAGTCACCGCATGTGGGCGCTCTTGCGCCGATCCAGGGTGGTCAGGCGGTGTCTTAGGGTTCCTGCAAGCAGGAGCTACCGGATTTTGAGCATTCCGACTGGCCAGGTCTGCCAGTGTGGCCGGTGGTTGCTCATGTTCAGGAATGCTGCCGAGTGGTTGCCTGGATGTCGGAGCAAGTGATTTCCGTAACTTCTTGGACTGAGCTCGCCCGGCACTCGCCTTGGACCCCGGTCTTCGTTTGATTGGGGACTCAGAGGAGTGTGATGTGGGGCTGCTACTTGGGGGGTCCACGTCCTGTGGAGGTAGCTCGCTCCCTGCATCGTCTTCTGCCTCCAGCATTTCATCTTGCGCGGGACATGCATCAGAAAGGGCCGGACGATTGCTAAGGCAATCACCCTCTTCTTCTGCAGAGGAGGTGCTAGCACTAGCATCATCTGCCATGCGCGCGTCATCATCCTCCGGTTGCTCTGTGCTCGGGATAGTGGGCGACTCGGAGGAGGAGCTGTGGATTGAGACTGCTTCATTTGCGTCTTCTTCAGCCATTGCAGCATCTGTCACAGCAAGGGAGGTCGGCGATTGTCCCTCTTGCACTTCTTGTTCCTCTTTTTCTGGGTCACGGTCAGAGATAGAGAGGACCTCAGGTGTCAGATTTGGCCGAGGCCAGTAACAGCCATGCTCTAAAAGGCCTGGTTTCGGTGGCAGGACAAGGTCGGATTCAGGGGCATCTAGGACTGGCTGCACTCTCCACGCGTCGTAGAAGTACACCCGGTGCAGTGCTTCAAAGGTATAATCCTGCGCACTGCGCTGTTCACGTGTGCTTGGCGTTGGTTGGTAGCGCAGGGAGCTTCCTACGCTACATCGTTGCCCTGGGCCAGAGCTATTGTGGAGAAGTCTCCAACGTCCTGGCTGCTGCCCATCTGTTATGACTAGCCACTCTGGCTCAAGCGAAGCATCAGCTGCGTAACCATAGACAAGGTTATGCAAGACCGTACCACCAGGCAGGTAGGGCCCTTCTAATAGGCTGGCAATTTCCGCCTTGGTCAAGTGCGTGAGCGTAGCTAAGACGAGACGTAAGCGCCTCACCTTACCGTGATGGTGTTCTGCGAGACAGACAGGTAGAGGGCCGAGCCACATTGGATGGGGCAGGAGCGCCTGTTGGAAGAATGTCGTGGCTTGCGCAACCTGAGTGGCTCTAAGGTCCAAGGAGCCTAAAATGTCAGGTTCTTTGTTGCTGTCATAGGTATATATTGTTTGGACACCATGCAGGAGGGCTGCTAGGACTTGCAGGGCCCCAGGCATTCCTTGCATGTTCAGTGGGCATGCTAGGATGGTAAGGTCAGTGGCTCGGCTGTATGCTACATTCGCTCGTGTGAAACACTCCTGGTCGTAATCGAGGTTGCGTCCTTCGCCACTGAGAAAGGTTGACACCCCGTGAATGACGATGCAATGCTTGGCCGTGGCGCCTGCAACCTTGACTGCAGTCTCTGCATTCGCCTTCTTACCGGCAATGGAGAAATAATTGCGTAGGTTCGTGGCCCCTTCCCGGGTGGTTGTAAGGGCCAAGATGTCATCAGTGTCAGAGCCTGCTTTGGTAAGTTGGTCTTCGAGATGTTGATACACTCTTACTGTAGGGTCATTGTTTGGGTTTTGCCGTGCCTGCGCATTGGGCGAAGCATGGCACCAGTGGACGAAGCGTAGGCCTGTGGCAATCCATTGATCCTCTCGAATGGAGGTGGTACCTATTTGCCAAGTATCTCCCATTCGGCTGCACAACATGGGATACTGAATTCCTATTAACGGCTCGTACACTTCTTGGGCAACTCTTGCACTCGTTGGCAACATCAAACTCCAGCAGTGTGGGCTCGCAACTCCCGATCTCTCAGCCGCAGTTTGCGCCTGTCGGAAGTCAAGCGGGCTGTCTGGGCTGGTAGCTGCATATCCTAGACCCACCAGCAGTCCTTCCGGGAGATCCAGATCCACTCTGGAGAGGTCTTTGTAGGTGGACTGTAACTGGCAAGCGAACGAAGACGTGGCTTGGACCTTCTCCGGGCGAAACCAGCTACTCCCCAAGGGCCTGTGGCCCACTACTTTGGCAGTTTCTTCTAGGTCACTAAGGCCAAAGCCTCGGCCGTGCCGGAGGAGCATGTGAAAGACCCCTGGTATTTCATGTGGCATGTACCAGATAGTGGGGGCTCGTAGCCCAATGGGAGCTTTGAGTAGGAGCGTGCGATGGGCTCTCTGTCCATCGGCTACTCCACCAGGGCTCTGTTTGGGATCACCAAGCAGCAGTCGAAAGAAGGGTTGTCGGGGGACTGTTGGCGCAAAGGCAGATTTGAGGTCCATGTCCTGCTGCGCCTCTTCGCTAATGAGCAGGTCCACATTCTCCATATGGGTGTTGAGTGTGGAGTGAGTCTGTCCTTTTTGGTCCCAAACAAGCCCAGTAGTGACAATCACTACGTGGCAGCCAGGGATGTATGATGCCGCATCGCTTGCACGCAAGTCATAGTCAGTGCACGCTGTGTTAGTTTCTGCCTCTTCCCTGCTAACTGGCCGAATGAAATATCTTTGGTGGTCCAGCTCTAGGTCAAAAGCTGTGAGCAACTTAGTGATTGCCCGACCCGCTGGATTCTCTTTATGCACCACTGCAATCTTAAGGTGAGTGGTGAGGGCCAGCCAGGCAAGGAGGATCTGGTCTTGCCCGCTCCAAAGACACCTGCTACTGCCAAGGTAGATCTGCCAGCTCGAAGGGCCAGCGCAAGACTGGCGGCCATCGAAACGATGTGCCCATTATCTTGCCGGGCGGCAGTTCCTAGGGCAACAGCAAAGCTGGCTGCTTGGGGACAGTGTTGCATTGTATTGCCGGAGGTCAGCAGCTGGAAGAGGGCATGCAAACTCTGCAAAAGGACTACCGCGCATTCTAGTTGATATGGAATGGGCACTTGGCCAGGGATACCCAGCACTGTGGGTTTGTGCTCTGCCGCTAAGCTGGCCATTTGCAAAAGGTGATCAGCAGTGACCGTATCTCCTGCTTCCGCGATGGACAACACTCGGAGCTTAGTTGCTCTAGGTTCTAGCACGCATAGGCTAGGTGGGAAAGCCCATGGCGCTGGGCACGCTAGTCCGGTTTCGGTTGGCGTGGGCAGCGGCGCGAAATCTTCCGGGAACGGTACTAAGGCAACATCCCAGTGCCGAGGGCTGCTCAGTCGACGAAGTTTCTCACTTGGCGATTCTTCCCCTTTTCGTTTCCGAGAGGGAGACACAAAGGCAAGCAAAAGCGCCAAGACTGAGTAGCACGCGCCGTGCTCCTCCAGGACGATTCGATAGGCCTTCCCAGCCTGCGAGCCCATATGCACCGTACTTGAGGGGCTGCTGGCTAGTTGTTCGAAATTACAGCTCTGGAAGTGCGCTGGGCAAAAGATAGCCGTTTGCGACCCCGAAGGAAAAGCTATGCGATATTCATGCATGCCCTGCAATCCGGTAGCTGTGGGTGTGACCTCCACAACTAGGCCAAACTTTCGAACAGTGGGACTACTCCACAGTTCTTGTCTTGTGGTGGCTTCATCGACAAAGGTGAGCTGCGGAAGAAAGAGGGCTAGAATGACAAAAACTTCTCGGAACGGGATCGGTGCCAATAGGTCTCGAGCCATCTCCGTCAGCCATTGAGCACATGCACTTTGATGACCTTTGCCAACCCGGAAGTTTTTGAGCAGCAGCGCCTGCGCTTCTTCCATGGAGGCAATTGGCTGTCCGGCCACGCAGCTTTGTAGTAGCACAAGCAATTCCTGGTCGGGACGGTGGAGGTTGGACACCAACAAGCTGATAGCTCCTTCCCAATCATCGCTTGTCATGACCGTTTCAAAGCGAATCCAGGAGGCCAGGCGCATTGGAGCGGCGATTCGATCACGGCGAGGAACAACATCAGGGTGCGTGAGCTTCAGCGTGGTGAGACTCACTTTGCCCGTAGGGAGTTGGCACTGGAGCCAGTGCCAATAACAGTGTTTGCGCTTGCCCATCCATCTTGCAGAGTCTGTTACATACGTGATGTGCAGGGATCGTTGCAACATGTCGAGCTCGTTCTCTGTCGGCTTCCAGTCACACAGGCAATCCTCAGCAGCATGGACAAGATAGTAGTTGCGCCTGTCAGGTTCTGCAGTGGCTACTAGTGCTGCTAAGACGCTCTTCGGCATCGCAATGGCGCCTAGGCGCGCTGTGATCTGACTGGCTGGCCAGAGGCAACGAATTGCTAAGGCAATCACTGCTCCAGTGTAGCTGCCTGCACTAAAACCATTGACTGTAAAATGGGGGGGATCTGCTTGTTCAGCCGGCCGCAGACACCCGAGCACTGGCAAGTAGGCAAGAAGTCGCAGTGGCTGTAACGAAAGGAGCTTCCACCAAAGACCACTGAGAAAGGCTGCAGCAGCCGTCGATGAGCAGGGAGCAGCCTCGCTGCTTGCAGCACATGCTGTGTACGTTGGTACAGAAGGGCTGCCTTGCCATACCCTAGATCTTCCCATTTCTGGCACGGGTTCTGTGTGAGCGCAAAAAGGGTGGCGACTTCATGCACTCCGGTCGACCAGCCATAGGCAACACCCCATTCCTGTTCATCAAGGACATCTGCGGGGGAGAGTGACGGCCCATAGACTTGACTTTCTCCCACAGGCGGACACGTGCAATGGAAGTGCGGGGGGACCTCCCCTTCAAGGGCTCCGCCCCCAAGGCCACCACAGTTGATTTGAAATACTGACGGCAGCGGTGGGGAGGTACCGCCAACCCAGTATCCATTGAGTTGGGCAATCATCCATAGGACAGTGACCCATAGTATTTCACCCTGCTGACGTTGGTAGATAGCTTCAAACACTTGTGGTGCAATGCCTTCCAGGGGCATAACCGAGCCTTGGAGCTGACAGAGCAAGTCGCTATTGACTTGAAGGAATTGCTCTTTTTCTCCGGGGACAAGACACTGGGGGTGAGCTAATGCAACCTGCAGTTCCTCATGCGGACATGCCTCTTTGTGGACTGCAACTACCCCTCGTAGCTTGGCGACTTGACTCCATGGCACAAAGAGGGGAGGAGACAGCTGTTGCGGACAGGGAGTGCGTGGACGAGGGTCAAGTGCCTGACTACCCTGCGTCGAGTCGCTTTCGATTGCTTTAGCGAGTCGATCCGCTCTCTTGGCAGAAGTATCAGACGAGGGCGTGGACACTGACTCCACGTCTGCATCACCGAACTCTGCCGGAAGACAGCTAAGGCTGTCCCCCTGCAGTTGTGCTGGAAAGAGTTCTGTCGCTTGCGGACGAATCGCCCGCCACTTTAATAGCAGGCAGAAGCGCAAGGCACTGTTCCCAGCTACACCAGAGAAGTAGCCTGTAAATTTGCACCCACCTACTGGTTTCCAAGTCTCAACGGCCCATGCTGGGGGGAGGTTGGGCATGCCGAGTATCGCAATCGGTAGCGTTTCCCACCCTTGTTGCTCCAACTCTCGTAGTGCAGCTTGCGCTCCAACTTTGGCCTTGCCAAAGGCATGAAATATGGCAGGACGCATACAGTTGCGCGGCAGTGCACTGGCTTGGAAGAGGTGTTCACCTGGCAACGAAGCGACTGTGCATGGCCCAGTAAGCATTGGGAGCACTGAAAGTATTCCCTGTTCAAAGGTGGCGCGAGCCCAGCTAGTGACCCACGGAGTTCGCTCTCTTCCTGCAGGGGTGAGGGCCCTTGGATGGGATTGCCGTGGCCACTTGATTGTGCTGCCTGGACCAAGTTCATTCGGGGCGATAACAGGACTAGGCCAAAAGTGCTTACACATGTAAAGCCCGTATAAGGACCAGACCATGCATAGGTCAAGGGCGGTTTGCATTGCGATCCCAACAAAAGGGGTAAACATAGTGCCACTGATGACTGTATCGCTTGGATTGACTGGTGGTCTGGCTCTAGATACTAAGGCAAGGCGGCCTGCCTGGAGGTTCTTCGCCAGGGTCGAAGCAGTCGCACCATGTTCCAGCGGACTGTGCTTGCTGCGATTGCCGATCGAAATGACCAGTCCTGCAATATATTCCAAGTGAGCCTCTGTGAAGAGGAGCATGCCAATTCCTGCACAGGAGCTAGACTCTGAACGCGCGCGCCCTAGGAGGTCAACCCACTGGTGCTGCTGATGCGCCAGCTGCAGTAGATCTTGCACTTCAAAAAGCGTGACTGGCACACAGTCATTGTCAATGAGTGCAAAATGTTGTGCAGGATACAAGAAACGCGCTGCCTCTAACACAAAGACTCCTGCCCAGTAGTATGGAACCTTGTGAAGGCCAGTAGTAGCATCCGCACAAACCCAAAGTATGTCAGTTGCTTCTTCTTGGGGACCCACTAGGCACCTACGCGAGGCCCACCATGCTGCAAAAGCCGGCCAATGCGGGACATCTGCCGGCATGCGATTGTCCACTATTAGGTAGATCATTTGATTGTTCATGATCAAGTCACGGTGTGACATTAGTGTCCGAATGATGGCAGTAGTATCCGGCAGGTCACCCTCTGTGTCAAGAGTGGGATACCCGTCGTCCTTTTTGGGTGGCTGCGCACGAACATCAGACAAACCGAGAGTAGGGCAGGCGGAATCAAGGCCGAAAGGACTGCTGAGAGTGTCTTTCATAGCCATCGCTGCATAAGCGCCCTCCTGGGACTGCTCCACACTAGCCTCCGTACCCCTGGCAAAGCTGGCCTGGCCATCTGCTGTCAGCCACTCCGCATGATCACGTGTGTATACAAAAGGCACGTGGACTCTGTCCTCCAACCCGTCCGTTAGGTCCAGTGAATTACTGTCCTCCATCCACGGGTCATGTGACATTGGCGTTGCTCTGCTCTAAGATACGAGCGCAGCCCCCGCCAGCTAAGGCTGGCAGTTGCCCTGAGCGCCACAAGCAAACGAATGGCAACAATGGTGATGTCAGCTAAGGCTGACCTCACTCATGTATGCTGGGCGCTATGACCTGCTGCGAGCCAAACATTACAGCAAAGTGCATCTGCAGAGGATCAACTGCATCTAGCTTTTAGTAGGGGGCACCTGTCCAAAATGTACCGTAAGAAAAAAGGGGGACATCATGTTGCAGCAGAGGCGTGTCACTACGACCTTGTAACTACTGGTCATGATCATCAGCATGCGGGTGCAAAAGGGAGAGCAACCAGGCTACGTACACAAGGCCACAAAGTTGGGAGTGTAGGTCAGCCAGGGGAGTGAGGAGAGCACCCTGTACATCTTGAGGCATATAGTCTACAGTTTGTTCGATTTCCTGTACCAAAGCATGTAGACCTTGCACTCTTGCATGTAGGGCTGATTCGATCTGGTGGTGCGCGCGTTCTGTATGCCGCTGTGGGGCCGCTTGTTCCGTAGGCTGCGTGTCTACTCGAAGGGCTTGCTGTCGTTGCCTGTCATCATGAGACCAAAAGCCCACTCGCCGAGGGAGGGAGCCTGACAAGGGGCGTGTCTGTAGGAAAATATCAAGAGGGTCTGCGTTCTCTGTGAAGATCCTAGCGTTCACCGCTTCAGCCAACACAGTGAGGAGGTGGCTTTCATGGTGCTGTATGTGCAAAATCATCCTGCGGAGCCGAGTTCGCTTTGCGCCATACGTTGTGGCTCCCCTAGTGTTGATTGCAATACAGCCCTGATGATAGAGCGGGATGATGGCCCCTTCCACAGTTGCCCGGAGCTTTAACAGAGCTGGCGGAAATTCAAACCCTTCCGTCCATTCTGGGAAAGGGGTATTTACGTTTTCTTTAACTGCATCCACTGGAAAAAAATGCAGCAAGTAGCACTGCGCCCTCTGCCCCCTATAGACGAAATTTACAATGAGGTCGAGAACCCCATACCGACTATCCTTATGGTGGAGCTCAAAGCGTACAAAATTAGTGACATCAACATACGTGCCATCATCGGCCAGAAACACTGGTTCTGGATGTGTCTGCATGGCGATTTTAATGTGCAGTTTGGCTTCACAATAGTGTGTGCAAGCGAAACCCGGCTAGTACTGTGCAAAAGAGGGCAGGCTGGCAAGTTGTTTCTCTTGCTCTGAGCCAAAGGTCTGCAGAGACAAAAGAAGACGTTTGGTAGGGGGCCCTTGTCAACATGGAAAGCGGTGCATTGGGTCTCTCTACTGGTTCACTGGACAGGGCACTTCTTTGGGTGTGCAAATGCACGCGTCGGTGGTAAATGCTCATACGTTCCGTCCTCCTTAACACGACATTGAATATGCCCGTGTGTGACAAACTGGTGTGCAGGGAGTCCACTGCTAGTTGCCTGTCGGGGAGGCCAGCCGGTGGCCGGTTCCGTAGTTGGCGGCATCATCGTATCCCCTGGGCTCGCAGAGGGGAAGTCGGCAGCGGCCATAGCTGCTCCTCCTTCACCAGTGTCAGGGAGTCGTGCAGCATGCGAGAGCACAGCCAGCAGCTTTTCATGGGTAGAATCAACAGGTGCATCATGTCTGGGAGGATGCACCGGCTTTTTTGGTTGAGTACGACCAGTCGTTTTCCGTTTAGGTGAGGCTTCCTCCTTCAGAGGGGAGCTTCTGTGTCCCGTTGCACATGATGGCGTTCTCCTGCATGGGAGGTGTGCCCCACAAAGGGCAATAGTTTATCGCATCCTTCAGCAAGCTGAATGCTTCTCTCCCCATGGATGGGCCGTGGGGCGAGGACAGGCCAGACCTCCAGAACCGGGGGAAGCCTCAGCTTCCTTCCCTTTCTCGCAAATGTGTGCTCTACCGGCGGTCCCTGTTGCCTCAGCTCGTCCGACACCGCCAATCCCGCCCTGGATGTTGCCGCAAAGTCGCCCCACTCCCATACATGAGCAATCAGTCAGAGCTAGTGGAGATATGAGCCCCCAGGCCGTTGCAGTGCGCCCCCCGGCCCAGCTAGGTGTGTGCGCTTTGCAGGCCCTTACTGACCAGGACGTGATTGATGGTCACGACGCGCCGCACGCACGGCTAAGTCGAGAACTCACTCGTGCTAGCACAGTGCGTGCCCTAGCGTGCGACATCCAACGCACCTTCCAAAATGTACGCACACGTCATCAGCACTGCAATGTTCAACCAGGAGCCAATGCGTGCTGGGCACTAGCTAGCGAAATGGACACGATACTCACCGCCCTGCGAGAGACGCAGAGCGCCACCACATGAGTGGTTTCCAGTGATGAACAGATCGAGCCTAGCTGTCATCCTTTTTGGCTGGTCAGTAACGAGCACGCTGACCCGCATCACGGGTTTCAGTTACCTTCCTGGTAGTTGTGTTTCTCCTGCTCCACACTGCATGAGACTCAGAGCCTGCTGCTGTTCAGGCTCGAAGTTGAGTGGTGATCGCACGCCTCTGCCCAACCTGGATACACTGTTGTAAGGATAGCAGTGTCATTCTGTCATCACAGGAAGAACTCGAAGGTTGCCCTATCCAGGTTCCGCTTGCCGTTCATGTCCCCATGAACCCAGAGGAAATCGTCTCAGAAGGGGCTTTTGCAGGGGTTCCGCGTCTGAGGCGTCAGTGTTGAGTCAGGCATCAGGCTCACTGGAGAAAGCCGATGGAGCACCCAAACACTTTGAGGTCAGTGACTGAGGCCAGATAGTCCATAACCTGGTCCTCTAGGTCCTCAAAGCGATCAAACTTTGCCACACTGAGAGACCTTGATAGTCATCCCCGAGAGCGTGGTCCGTGCCAAGGAGCAGTCCATGACCGGCTCCATTTCAGGGGGAGTACTAAGCCTGGATGAGTCGTCGAGCTCCATGAATGGCTGTCTACTTGCATTTACGGTTTGAGCCAAAAGCTTCTGACTCTGCTCATGGACTGTTCCTAAGGCCAGGGATGTTTCCTGAAGACAGATGCTGAGGCACCCACCTTGAAACTCACATGGACTGACCTGATGTTAGGAGTACTCTTGGTATAGCTCTTCATCAAAGGCGTCCGAATCGGGCCCATCCGCGGAGAGGAGCTCCACCCATCGGGGTTTTTCAAATTTGTCACACATGAAGAAAGCATTGTGCTCTGCCTGCACCCACTGTTCAATGTCTCCCCAATCCAGGGGAGTAAAACGTTGCAGTTGCTCACACCCGCAGAAAGCACGGTTGCCTATGTCACTGAGCTCTGTCGGGATGACCACTTCTTGGAGCATAACACAATTAAGGAAAGCTTCTTTACCAATTTGTGTGAGTCTTGGTGGTAGCCATATGCAATGCAAGGCTACACAGTGGGCAAAGGTGGAGTAGAGTAGAGCTGTGATTTCTGTGCCCATGAGGTTGACCTCCACAAGTCGTTTGCAGTTTTCACAGGCCCTCGGCCCGATATTGTGAAAGTCACTTGAGCTTCCATCCCCCCGAGGGTCAACACTGCAAGCGCATGCGTGTGACAGTTGCAGACTGCTTAAGAGGGTAGACCTTTGCAACACCAATGTTGAAGAAATTCCGGAATTCACCTTGGTGCACTGCGCTAGCCTCAGAGAAGTTCTTCTTCCGACTGCTCTCCACACAATCCGAGTTAAAGCCTTTATGAACTGTGCAGCCCTAGTTGAGCTTGCAATTCCGCCTTCACCAAGATACATTGGAAGTGGGGCTTTCTTGGATCGCACTGCCTTTAAGAGGCTTGGCTTCGTTGCTGAACATATTTGCAACCCCTTCCGATGCATACACCCATTGTAAGGAACAACATTCCGCAAAGACTTTGTATCCGAAATCTCGGCAACTAGGAGCCGAGACACTGTTGAGTAGTTTGCAGTCACGAAAGACGGAATCGGAAATGCCCACAACTGTGGCAGTTTGACAATGCGGAGCAGTTGGACCTGGTCCTCTGGTCCTCAAATCGGTCAAACTTTGCCACACTGAGAGAGACCTTGACAGTCACCCCCGAGAGCGTGGTCAGTACCAAAGAGCAGTCCATGACCGGCTCCATTTCAGGGGTGCTAAGCCTGGATGAGTCGTCGAGCTCCATGTGTGGCGGACTACTTTCATGTACTGTTTGAGCCAAAAGCTTCTAACTCTGCTCATGGACTGTTCCTAGGGCCAGGGATGTTTCCTGAAGACAGACGCCAAGGCACCCACCTTGAACCTCACATGGACTGGCCCGATGTTGGGAGAACTCGTGGTATGGCTCTTCGTCAAAGGCGTCCGAATCGGGTCCATCCGCTGGGAGCAGCTCCACCCACAGGGTTTCAAATTTGCCTATGTCACTGAGCTCTGTCGGGATGACTGCTTCTTGGAGCACAACACAATTAAGGAAAACTTCTTTGCCAATTTGCGTGAGTCGTGGTGGTAGCCACATGCAATGTAAGGCTACACAGTGGGCAAAGGTGGAATGGAGTAGGGCTGTGATTTCTGTGCCCATGAGGTTGACCTCCACAAGTCTTTTGCAGTTTTCACAGGCCCGCGGCCCGATATTGTGAAAGTCACTTGGCAAACAGAGCTGTTCAATGCCTGCTCCACAAAATGCACCTTCAGGCAGCGCCCGAGATTTGTTGGTGTGGTCCATGTCAAAGGTGATGGTTGTAAGCGTGAGGCAACTCTCAAATGCATATTTGCCTAGCTGTGCCCCTGGTGCTGGGACGTTGCTGTCCTCAGTTTCGTGACTGACACCAACTCGACCTAGGGAGCAGCACTCCGCAAACACTCTTCGGCTGCACTGGACACACCCCGGGGCAGCCACCTCTCTCAGTACATAGCACCCCTGGAAGGTCCCTTCTACAAGACTTATGACCGAGGGTGGGAGCCTGACAATTTGCAGTTGCTGGCAGCTCTGCCAGGCCGCAATTCCCACATGTTGGATGCCCATTGCCACTTCTACATGCCGGAGCAAGGGTGCAGCACAGAAGGCCCTGTCAGCAATTTCTCCCCGTGGGTTGGCCGGGACACGTGCAGCTTTGGGGTAGCCATTTGGTTTGAGCCACTCAACAGCAACTCCCTGCAAAAACCTCTCAGTACAGCCTGTGTCCGACTCTGCAGACGGAAGTTGTTGATACACTCGCACGGGAGGATCGTTCTTTGGGTTGTGAACAGCGCCCGCTGTTTCAGCAGACAGGGCACAAGCCAGCCCCGACTCCTGCAGCGCCAGTCAAAGCAGGTCTTCAGATGATGCGCGGCGAATCCTCGAAGGGAGGAACACTTTCAGTGTTCCCAATGCTTGCTGGGCCATGCACAGTAGCTTCGTTGCCAGGTGAACATCTCTTCCAAGCCAGTGCACTTTGGCAAGGCCAAAGTTGGAGTTCAAGCTGCATTGCGAGAGCCAAGGGTGGGAAACGCTGCCGATTGCGACACTCGGCATGCCCAACCTCCCCCCAGCGGGCTGTTGAGACTTGGAAACCAATAGGTGGGTGCAAATTTACAGGCTACTTCTCTGGTGTAGCAGGGAACAGTGCCTTGCGCTTCTGCCTGCTTTTAAAGTGGCGGGCGATTCGTCCGCAAGCGACAGAACTCTTTCCAGCACAACTGCAGGGAGGCAGCCTTAGCTGTCTTCCAGCAGAGTTCGGTGATGCAGACGTGGAGTCAGTGTCCACGCTCTCGTCTGATACTTCTGCCAAGAGAGCGGATCGACTTGCTCAAGCAATCGAAAGCGACTCGACGCAGGGTGGTCAGGCACCTGACCCTCGTCCATGCACTCCCTGTCCGCAACAGCTGTCTCCTCCCCTCTTTGTGCCATGAAGTCAAGTCGCCAAGCTACGAGGAGTAGTTGCAGTCCACAAAGACATTGAAGCATGTCCGCATGAGGAATTGCAGGTTGCATCAGCTCACCCCCAGTGTCTTGTCCCCGGAGAAAAAGAGCAATTCCTTCAAGTCAACAGCGACTTGCTCTGTCAGCTCCAAGGCTCGGTTATGCCCCTGGAAGGCATTGCACCACAGGTGTTTGAAGCTATCTACCAACGTCAGCAGGGTGAAACACTATGGGTCACTGTCCTATGGATGATTGTCCAACTCAATGGACACTGGGTTGGCGGCACCTCTCCACCACTGCCGTTAGCATTTCAAATCAACTGTGGTGGCCTTGGGGGCGGAGCCCTTGAAGGAGAGGTCCCCCCGCACTTCCACGGTGGGAGAAAGTCAAGTCTATGGGCCGTCACTCTCCCCCACAGATGTCCTTGATGAACAGGAATGGGGGGTTGCCTGTGGCTGGTCGACCGGAGTGCATGAAGTCGCCACCCTCTTTGCGCTCACACAGAACCCGTGCCAGAAATGGGAAGATCTAGAGTATGGCAAGGCAGCCCTTCTGTACCAACGTACACAGCATGTGCTGCAAGCAGCTAGGCTGCTCCCTGCTCATCGACGGCTGCTGCAGCCTTTCTCAGTGGTCTTTGGTGGAAGCTTCTTTCGCTACAGCCACTGCGACTTCTTGCCAACTTGCCAGTGCTTGGGTGTCTGCGGCCGGCTGAACAAGCAGATCCCCCCCATTTTACAGTAAATGGTTTTAGTGCAGGCAGCTACACTGGAGCAGTGATTGCCTTCAATTCGTTGCCTCTGGCCAGCCAGTCAGGTCACAGCGCGCCTAGGCGCCATTGCGATGCCGAAGAGTGTCTTAGCA
>CAXAMN010007557.1:371579-400470 GCA_963970005.1 Durusdinium trenchii
CTTCCTATGTACCTCAGCGAGGGCGGAATGGCAAGCTCCACGAGAGCTGCACAGTTCATGAAATAAAGCTTTGACTCGGATTGTGTGAAGAGTTATCGGAAGAAGGACTTCTTTGAGACTAGTGCAGTGCACAAAGGCGAATTCCGGAATTTCCTCAACCTGGGTGTTGCAAAGGTCTATATTCTTAAGTAGTCGGCAACTGTCGCATGCATGCGCTCCGAGAGTTACAAAATGCATTGGGAGAGCAAGTGCAGTGATTCCTGTGGAGCTGAGGCAGCCCGGCGTTAACTCACTGACCCTAGTTTGCAGTACTGACTCTCGGGGAGATGGAAGCTCACTTAAGGTAACCTCAGCAAGATTGATACAGCCTTGAAAGAGGTATTGCCCTAGCTTGGCTTCGCTATTGAACACATTTGCAATCCCTTCCGATGCATACACCCATTGCAAGGAACAACATTCCGCAAAGGCTTTATACCCAAAGTCTAGGCAACCCGGAGCCGCGACGCTGTTGAGTAGTTTGCAATCGCGGAAGACATTATCGGAAATGCCTACTACTGTGGCAGGCAGTTTAACGATGCGGAGCTGCCGACAGTTTTGCCGCCTTAATGTACCTGATACCTGTTTCTACACTGACACGTCTCAAGCGTGGAACTCCTGCAAAGGCCCCTTCTGGGACACTTCTCTCTGGGTTCATGGGGAAATGAACTGCTAGCGGAATGTGAGGGATAGGGCAATCCTCAAGTTCTACCCGAGATGGCAGGATAACACTACAGTTGCGAAAAACGATGGTGTATTCCATTCCTTGCTGTAGCTTGTCCCAGATTGGGTCCTCTAGGTAAGTCTGTGTGGCAGTTTGCAAAAAGTCAATGCAGCACCCAAAAACTTTGAGATCAGTAACAGAAACAAGATAGTCCATAACCTGCTCTTCTAGATCTCAAAAGCGGTCAAACTTTGCAACACTGAGAGAGACTTGGAAAGTCTCTCCCGAAAGCGTAGTCAGCAGCAGGGAGGATTCCATGACCGGCTCCTTTTCAGGAGGGGTGCTAATCGTGGAGGAATCTTCAAATTCCATGGGCGACACGCTATTTGCACTAATGTTTGAGCCAAAGTTGTCTGGGTCTGCGCGTGGGCTGCTCCCAAGGCCTTCGACACTGCAGACAGATGCTAAGGCACCCCCCTAGAGTCTACCATGGGCCGGCATGATATTGGCAATATTCGTGGTTGAGTTCCTCGTCAAAGGCATCCGAATCAGGTCCTTCTGCAGGGAGCAGCTCAACCCACTGGGGTTTTTCAAACTTGTCACACATAAAAAAGGCATTGTGCTCTGCTTGTACCCACTGTTCAATGTCACCCCAGTCCAGGGGGGTGAAACGTTGCAGCTGCTCACACCCACAAAATGCACGGTTGCCTATATCCCTGAGCTCCGTCGGGATGACAACTTCTTGCAGTGCAACACAATTCAGAAAACCTTCTTTGCCAATTAGCGTGAGTCGTGGCGGGAGCCATATGCTGTTTAGAGCGACACAGTGGGCAAATGTGGAAGAAGGGAGGGCTGTGATCTCTGTGTCCATAAGGTTGACCTCCACAAGGCTTTTACAATTTTCACAGGCACGCGGCCCGATATTGTGGAAGTCACTCGGCAGGCAGAGCTGTTCAATGCATGCACCGCAGAACGCCCCTTCAGGCAGTCCTCGAGGTTTACTAGTATGATCCATGTCAAAGGTGATGGTGGTAAGTGTGAGGCAACTCTCGAAGGCATACTTACCTAGTTGTGCCCCTGGTGCCAGGACACTGTTGTCCTCTGTCCCATGACTGGCCCCAACTCGACTTAGGGAGCAGCACTCTGCAAACACCCTTGGACCGTATCGGATACACCCCGGGGCGACGACCTCTCGCAGCACATAGCACCCTAGGAAAGCCCCTTCTGCCAGACTTATGACCGAGGGCGGGAGTTTGACAATTTGTAGTTGCTGACACGCCTGCCAAGCCGCAGCTCCGACATGTCGAATGCCAGTTGTCACTTCTACATGCCGAAGTGAAGGTGCGGCATAAAATGCTCTGTCGGCAACAGCTCCCCTCGGGTTGGGCGGGACGCGAACAGCCTTGGGGGTAGCTCTCCTTGCCGTCATCCTGGAACTGCCAGATGGAATGCCCATCTACCATGCAGGAACGGACGACAATTTGGAGCTGCGGTCGTTGCAGGAGCACAGTGCGGAATGCTTCTGGCAGGGGTTGCTGATTTTGGAGGTTGAGCAACTCCAGTTCACAGCCGAAGACATCTAAATCAGAGACTGTCGGCAGAAAGCAGAGAATGTCATCTTCCAGCTCTGCTACATCCTCATAGTGGGCGAGGTCTGTCTGCATTGCATATACCGTACCTGCTATGGTAACCAACTCGAGGTTGATCTCATAACGGTCTTGGGGAGTCGGCATTGTCGCGTAGGCGGTAGCTCGCACGTGCTTGCTATGTTTGCTTGAGCCAAATCACAGAGACACCGAAGAGATAATCGTTGCGAACCCTGTTATTACAATTAGGCCACAAGTAGGAGGGTGGCTAAGGCCACCCACCCCCTGGAAATGATCAAGCAAATCAAAGACGTTTGTTGATCGGGATAAGTCCTACTGCCAACTACCTTACTGCCACCAACCATAGGACCACCCATAGGGCGAGGGCGATGGGGAGGGCCTACTGTGCCAGGAAGGCCACGCTGCCGACGAGGAGCTTCCCGATTCTGGCGGGGGGACAGTTCGGCGAGCTTTATTACCTGGGTCAGTGGCTTCTTGACTATAGCCCATGTGGTCTCGAAGCGACTGCTTGTGAGCCAAAAGTTGAAGCCTGAAGTTGGGGTTCCCAGTGAGCCATGCACAGAGCTGGTCCCATCGTTCTTTGGTATAGAATTGTGTGCCATATTGGTTGTATGGGCGATCTGCCATTTTCGGAGTGAGAGGATATCCATTGTGGTAGTAGTCGCTGAGGACGCTCCCAGGGACTTTGGTCAGCATCAGGCGGGGAGACAGCAGGTGCCACCCTGTGCGGGCCATGGCAACACGGAGCCCGGAGGTCAGCCACTGAGCCACGACAGCACTTTCTGCGTCAATGCTCCCTTGTTCAAAGTTGCCAAGCGCCGTTGCTAATCGGGTATAGCCTATGCCGAAGCGTCCATATCCCTTGGCAAAGGTGTAGTTGGGTTCAGCCATCATGTCCTCGTCCTCCGTGGCCTCTTCAGTGCCAACCTCTGGTGGCTCAGCAAGCCCCACTGGCACAGGGAGAGCAAGCTTAGGCGACCGTTCAACTGACCCTGTAGCGTCAGAGTCAGAGTCTTCTTCTGCAGACAGGTCTGCATTGGGGTGTTTGGCAGTAGTCAGGTCTCGCCACAATGGGACTTCGATGCGCAGCCTCAACTGTAGAAGGGAGGGAAACGAGAAAGCTTGTCCCAAAGACGGGTCAAGGGCACCACTAAAGTAGGCTCTTTCTGCCCAGGACGTGTCCGGCATTCGGGGGTACCGGTCATAAACAATATCTTTGGCGTGCACTCCCACCACGAGCAAGGGGTTGTCCTCAGCATCCTCTTCTTTTGGCCGATATCCATAACCCCCTTTCACTTCCGCAGGCGTGTAGCCCTGCCGCTCCATGGCTACAACCAAGTCAGGCAGTATTTGTACTGGTAGATAGATAAAGAGGTCATTGGTGGGCAATGTCTGTTCCCCATGCTCCATTCCCCTAACAAAGGACATGAGGACAGTGCGCATAAAGGTGAGGGCATCAACGTCCTTTTCCTTCGTCGTCTGTGATTTTCCTTCCTCTACTTTTGCTGGTCCTGGATCCTGGTGTCTATGTTGATTATCAAAGGAACAGCACCGCGCAATGAAGGCCAGGAGGCCATATTGCCAGAATCGGGGGTTTGCATAGAGGGCGAGCTGTTTGTGAGCGATGAAGGGACATGCTGGATGTCCACTCTTCACAAAAGCAAAGAGGTTGGATAGGGGAGCAGCAAAGGCTTCACTTATACGGAGGAGATCCCCCATATAGGCCTGATTGATTTCATCCGGAATGTTCACAAAGGAGGAGCCATGGAGTGCTTGTTCTGTCACCCTCCTCCAGAGGAACGTGCGGACAAGGCGATTGATTTGCTTGCTGGAGATAGCAAGTCTCGCCATCGGCCATTCCCTAGGAAGGTCGCTATAGGTCTGTAATGCAGGGAGCGGCACCCTGTGCCTGGCTGTTTCGCTGGCCGTTCGAGCCGCAGATTGATAGTCGTATAGGACCTGCGTGGCTCTCTGCTCGGATTCCAAGTGGAGATCAGTGTCGGCCGTGCCTCCACGCTCTGTATTCTCTTGATCACCGGCAATGTCGATTTCAGTCATCGTGTGCGGGCACTCTTGCATCGATTCAGGGCGGCCAAGTGGTGTCGTAGGATTCCTGCCAGCAGGGGCTACCGGATTTTGAGCATTCTGAACGGCCAAGTCTGCTAGTGTGGCCGGTGGTTGCTCATGTTCAGGAATGCTGCCGAGTAACTGCCTGGATGGTGGAGCAGGAGATTTCCGTAACTTCTTGGATTGAGCCCGCCCGGCACTGGCCTTGGACCCCGGTCTTCTTTTGATTGGGGACTCAGATGATTGTGATGTGGGGCTGCTACTTGGGGGGTCCACGTCCTGTGGTGGTAGCACGCTTCCTGCATCATCTTCTGCGTCCAGCATTTCCTCACTTGTGGGACATGCATCAGGAAAGGCCGGACGATTGCTAAGGCAATCACCCTCTTCTTCGACAGAGGAGGTGGTGGCGCTAGCGTCATCTGCCATGTGCGCATCGGCTTCCTCCGGGTGCTCTGTGCTCGGAATGGTGGGCGACTTGGAGGAGGAACTGTGGATTGAGACTGCTTCATTTGCGTCTTCTCCAGCCATATCCGCATCTGTCACCGCAAGGGAGGTCGGCGAGTCTCCCTCTCGCATCGCTTGTTCCTCTTTGTCTGGGTCACGGTCAGAGATAGAGAGGACCTCAGGTGTCTGGTTCGGCCGAGGCCAGTAACAGCCATGCTCTAAAAGGCCTGGTTTCGGTGGAAGGACAAGGTCAGATTCAGGGTCATCAAGGACTGGCTGCACTCTCCACGCGTCGTAGAAGTACACCCGGTGCAGTGCTTCAAAGGTATAATCTTGCGCACTGCGCTGCTCACGCGCGCTTGGCGTTGGTTGATAGCGGAGGGAGCTGCCCACGCTACAGCGTTGCCCTGGGCCAGAGCTGTTGTGGAGGAGTCGCCAACTTCCTGGCTGCTGCCCATCCGTGATGACTAGCCACTCAGGCTCGAGCGAAGCATCAGCTGCGTAACCATACACCAGGTCATGCAAAACCGTACCACCAGGCAGGTAGGGCCCTTCTACGAGGCTGGTAATTTCCGCTTTGGTCAAGTGCGTAATCGTGGCTAAGACGAGGCGTAAGCGCCTCACCTTGCCGTGATGGTGTTCTGCGAGACAGACCGGCAGGGGGCCGCGCCACATTGGATGGGGCAGAAGTGCCTGTTGGAAGAATGACGTGGCTTGCGCAACCTGAGTGACTCGAAGGTCCAACGAGCCGAAGACAGTAGGCTCTTCATTGCTGTCATAGGTATATATTGTTTGAACACCATGCAGGAGGGCGGCTAAGACTTGCAGGGCCCCAGGCATTCCTTGCATGTTCAATGGGCATGCCAAGATGGTAAGATCAGTGGCTCGGCTGTATGCCACGTTCGCTCGTGTGAAGCATTCCTGGTCATAGTCTAGGTGGCGTCCTTCACCACTGAGGAATGTTGACACACCATGAATGACGATGCAATGCTTAGCCGTGGCGCCTGCCACCTTGACTGCCGTCTCTGCATTCGCCTTCTTCTCAGCAATGAAGAAATAATTGCGTAGGTTCGTGGCCCCTTCACGAGTGGTTGTGAGGGCCAAAATGTCTTCCGTGTCAGAGCCTGCTTTGGCGAGTTGGTCCTCGAGGTGTTGATACACTCTTACCGTTGGGTCGTTGTTTGGGTTTTGCCGTGCCTGCAGCTTGGGCGAAGTATGGCACCAGTGGACAAAGCGTAGGCCTGTGGCAATCCTTTGATCCTCTCGGATTGAGGTGGTACCGATTTGCCAAGTATCTCCCATTCGGCTGCACAACATGGGGTACTGAATTCCTATTAACGGCTCATACACTTCTTGGGCAACTCTTGCACTCGTTGGCAGCATCAAGCTCCAGCAGTGTGGGCCTGCCACTCCCGATCGTTCAGCCGCAGTTTGCGCTTGTCGAAAGTCAAACGGGCTGTCTGGGCTGGCGGCTGCATAGCCTAGCCCCACCAGTAGTCCTTCCGGGAGATCCAGGTCTACTCTGGAGAGGTCTTTGTAGGTGGATTGTAACTGGCAAGCGAAAGAGGATGTGGCTTGGACCTTCTCCGGGCGAAACCAACTTCTCCCTAGGGGCCTGTGGCCCGCTACTTTAGCAGTTTCCTCTAGGTCACTAAGGCCAAAGCCTCGGCCGTGTCGGAGGAGCTTGTGAAAGACGCCTGGGATTTCATGCGGCATATACCAGGTGGTGGGGGCTCGCAGCCCAATGGGAGCTTTGAGTAGGAGCGTGCGATGGGCTCGCTGTCCATCAGCTACTCCACCAGGGCTCTGTTTGGGATCACCAAGTAGTAATCGAAAGAAGGGTTGTCGGGGGACTGTTGGCGCAAAGGCAGATTTGAGGTCCATGTCCTGCTGGGCCTCTTCGCTAATGAGCAGGTCCACATTCTCCATATGAGTGTTGAGCGTGGAATGGGTTTGCCCTTTTTGGTCCCAAACAAGCCCAGTAGTGACAATCACCACGTGGCAGCCGGGGATGAATGACGCCGCTTCGCTTGCTCGCAAATCATAGTTCGTGCAAGCTGTATTAGTCTCTGCCTCTTCCCTACTGACTGGTCGAATGAAATATCGTTGATGGTCCGGCTCTAAGTCAAAGGTGATTGCCCGACCTGCTGGATTCTCTTTGTGCACCACTGCAATCTTAAGGTGAGTGGTGAGGGCCAGCCAGGCAAGGAGAAAGGTCAGGGATCTAGTCTTGCCCGCTCCAAAGACACCTGCTACTGCCAAGGTAGATCTGCCAGCTCTGAGGGCCAGCGCAAGACTGGCGGCCATTGAAACAATGTGCCCATTATCTTGCCGAGCGGCAGTTCCCAGGGCAACAGCAAAGCTGGATGCTTGGGGGCAGTATTGCATTGTATTGCCGGAGGTCAGCAGCTGGAAGAGGGCGTGCAAGCTCTGCAAAAGGACTACCGTGCATTCTAGTTGATACGGAATGGGCACTTGGCCCGGAATACCCAGCACTGTGGGTTTGTGCTCTGCAGCCAAGCAGGCCATTTGCAAGAGGTGGTCGGCAGTGACAGTGTCTCCTGCTTCCGCAATGGCCAACACTCGGAGCTTAGTTGCTCTAGGTTCTAGCACGCAGAGGCTAGGTGGGAACGCCCATGGCGCTGGGCACGCTAGTCCGGTTTCGGTTGGCGTGGGCAGTGGCACGAAATCCTCCGGGAACGGTACTAAGGCAACATCCCAGTGCCGAGGACTGCTCAGCCGACGAAGTTTCTCACTTGGCGATTCATCCCCTTTTCGCTTTCGAGAGGGAGACACAAAAGCCAGCAAGAGCGCCAAGACTGAGTAGCATGCGCCGTGCTCCTCCAGAACGATTCGATAAGCCTTCCCAGCCTGCGAGCCCATATGCACTGTACTCGAGGGACTGCTGGCGAGTTGTTCAAAATTACAACCTTGGAAGTGCGCCGGGCAAAAAATAGCTGTTTGCGACCCCGAAGGAAAGGCTATGCGATATTCACGCATGCCCTGCAATCCAGTGGCTGTGGGCGTGACATCCACGACTAGGCCAAACTTTCGCACTGTGGGGCTGCTCCACAGTTCTTGTCTTGCGGTGGCCTCATCAACAAAAGTGAGCTGCGGAAGAAAGAGGGCTAGAATGACAAAGACTTCTCGAAACGGGATCGGCGCCAGTAGGTCTCGAGCCATCTCCGTCAGCCATTGAGCACATGCACTTTGGGTACCTTTGCCAACACGAAAGTTTTTGAGCAACAGCGCCTGTGCTTCTTCCATGGAGGCGATTGGCTGTCCTGCCACACAGCTTTGTAGTAGCACCAGCAATTCCTGGTCAGGACAATGGAGATTGGACACCAACAAACTGATAGCTCCTTCCCAATCCTCGCTCGTCATGGCCGTTTCGAATCGAATCCAGGAGGCAAGTCGCATCGGAGCAGCAATCCGATCGCGGCGAGGGATAACATCCGGGTGCGTGAGCTTCAGTGTGGTGAGGCTAACTTTGCCCGCAGGGAGTTGGCACTGGAGCCAGTGCCAGTAACAGTGCTTGTGCTTGCCCATCCATCTTGCAGAGTCTGTCACATACGTGATGTGTAAGGATCGTTGCAACATGTCGAGCTCGTTCTCTGTCGGCTTCCAGTCACACAAGCAATCTTCAGCAGCATGGACAAGGTAGTAGTTGTGCCTGTCAGGCTCTGCAGTGGCAACGAGTGCCGCTAAGACACTCTTCGGCATTGCAATGGCGCCTAGGCGCGCTGTGATCTGACTGGCTGGCCAGAGGCAACGAATTGCTAAGGCAATCACTGCTCCCGTGTAGCTGCCAGCACTAAAACCATTTACAGTAAAATGGGTGGGATCTGCTTGTTCAGTCGGCCGCAGACACCCAAGCACTGGCAAGTAGGCAAGAAGTCGCAGTGGCTGGAGCGAAAGAAGCTTCCACCAAAGGCCACTGAGAAAGGCCTGGTGCGGCAGTCGTCGATGAGCAGGGAGCAGCCTGGCTGCTTGTAACACATGCTGTGTTCGTTGGTACAGAAGGGCTGCCTTGCCATACCCTAGAGCTTCCCATTTTTGGCACGGATTCTGTGTGAGCGCAAAGAGGGTGGCGACTTCATGCACTCCGGTCGACCAGCCATAGGCAACCCCCCATTCCTGATCATCAAGGACATCAGCGGGGGAGAGTGACGGCCCATAGACTTGACTTTCTCCGACCGGCGGACACGTGCAATGAAAGTGCGGGGGGACCTCCCCTTCAAGGGCTCCACCCCCCAGGCCACCACAGTTGATTTGAAATACTGACGGCAGTGGTGGGGATGTGCCGCTAACCCAGTACTCATTAAGTTGGGCAATCATCCATAGGACAGTGACCCAGAGTATTTCACCCTGCTGACGTTGGTATATAGCTTCAAACACCTGTGGTGCAATACCTTCCAGGGGCATAATCGTGCCTCGGAGCTGAAGGAGCAAATCGCTATTAACTTGAAGGAAGTGCTCTTTTTCTCCAGGGACCAGACACTGGGGGTGAGCTAATGCATCTTGCAATTCCTCGTGAGGACATGCTTCAATGTCTTTGTGGACAGCAACTACCCCTCTTAGTGTAGCGACTTGACTCCACGGCACAAAGAGGGGAGGAGACAGCTGTTGCGGACAGGGAGTGCATGGACGGGGGTCAGGTGCCTGACTACCCTGAGTCGAGTCGCTTTCGATTGCTTGAGCAAGTCGGTCCGCTCTCTTGGCAGAAGTATCGGACGGGCGTGGACGCTGTCTCCACGTCTGTGTCACCGAACTCTGCCGGAAGACAGCTAAGGCTGTCCCCCTGCAGTTGTGCTGTAAATAGTTCTGTCGCTTGTGGACGAATCGCCCGCCACTTTAAGAGCAGGCAGAAGCGCAAGGCACTGTTTCCTGCTACCCCAGAGAAATAGCCTGTGAATTTGCAACCTCCTATTCGTTTCCAAGTCTCCACAGCCCATGCGGGGGGGAGATTGGGCATGCCTAGTATTGCAATCGGCAGCGTTTCCCACCCCTGATGCTCCAGCTCTCGTAAAGCAGCTTGCGCTCCAACTTTGGCTTTGCCAAAGGCATGAAATATGGCAGGACGCATTCGGTTGCGCGGCAGTGCACTGGCTTGAAAGAGATGTTCACCTGGCAACGACGCGACTGTACATGGCCCCGTAAGCATTGGAAGCACTGAAAGTATTCCCTGTTCAAAGGTGGCTCGAGCCCAGCTAGTGACCCACGGCGTTCGCTCTCTTCCCGCAGGGGTGAGAGCCCTGGGATGGGATTGCCGTGGCCACTTGATCGGGCTGTCTGAACCAAGTTCATTCGGGGTGGTAACAGGGCTAGGCCAAAAGTGCTTACACGTGTAAAGCCCATATAAGGACCAGACCATACATAGGTCAAGGGCGGTTTGCATTGCGACACCAACAAAAGGGGTAAACATAGTGCCACTGATGACTGTATCGCTTGGATTGACTGGTGGTCTGGCTCTAGATACCAAGGCAAGGCGGCCCGCCTGGAGGCTCTTCGCCAGGGTCGAAGCAGTAGCATCATGTTCCAGCGGACTGTGCTTGCTGCGATTGCCGATTGAAACGACCAGTCCTGCATTATATTCCAAGTGAGCCTCTGTGAAGAGGAGCATACCAATTCCTGCACAGGAACTAGACTCTGAACGTGCACGCCCCAGCAGATCGACCCACTGGTGCTGCTGATGCGCCAGCTGCAGTAAATCTTGCACTTCAAAAAGCGTGACTGGCACACAGTCATTATCAATGAGTGCAAAGTGTTGCGCCGGATACAAGAAACGCGCTACCTCTAACACGAAAACTCCTGCCCAGTAGTATGGAACCTTGTGGAGTCCAGTCGTAGCATCCGCACACACCCAGAGTATGTCAGTTGTTTCTTCCTGGGGACCTACTAGGCACCTACGGGAAGCCCACCACGCTGCAAAAGCCGGCCAATGCGGGACATCTGCTGGCATGCGATTGTCTACTATTAAGTAGATCATTTGATTATTCATGATTAAGTCACGATGTGACATTAGTGTTCGAATGATGGCAGTAGTGTCAGGCAAATCCCCCTCAGTTTCAAGAGTGGGATACCCCTCGTCCTTTTTGGGTGGCTGAGCTCGAACATCGGACAAGCCCAGAGTAGGGCAGGCAGAATCAAGGCCGAAAGGACTGCTGAGAGTGTCTTTCATAGCCATCGCTGCATATGCTTCCTCCTGGGACTGGTCCACACTAGCCTCCGTACCCCTAGCGAAGCTGGCCTGGCCATCTGCTGTCAGCCATTCCGCATGATCACGCGTATATACAAAAGGCACGTGGATTCTGTCTTCCAACCCTTCCGTTAGGTCCAGTGAATTACTGTCCTCCATCCACGGGTCATGTGACATGATTGTTGCTCTGTTCGAAGGTACGAAAGCAGCCCCCGCCAACTAAGGCTGGCAGTTGCCCTGAGCGCCACAAGCAAACGAAAGGCAACAATGGTGATGTCAGCTAAGGCTGACCTCACACATGTGTGCTGGCCGCTACGACCTGCTTCGAGCCAAACATTACAGCAAAACGCATCTACCGAGGAGCCACGGCATCTAGCTTATCGTGGGGGGCAATGCCAAACTGTACCTGAAGACCCAAACAACAAAATTATCAAAAGGGGGGGACATCATGTTGCAGCAGAGGCGTATCTCTACGGCCTTGTAACTACTGGTCATGATCATCCGCGTGTGGATAAGAAGACGCAAATGAAGCAGTCTCAGTCCACAGCTCCTCCTCCGAGTCGCCCACTATCCCGAGCACAGAGCAACCGGAGGAAGATGACGCGCACATGGCAGATGATGCTAGTGCTAGCACCTCCTCTGCAGAAGAAGAGGGTGATTGCCTTAGCAATCGTCCGGCCCTTCCTGATGCATGTCCCGCGCGAGATGAAATGCTGGAGGCAGAAGATGATGCAGGGAGCGAGCTACCTACACAGGACGTGGACCCTCCAAGTAGCAGCCCCACATCACAATCCTCTGAGTTCCCAATCAAACGAAGACCGGGGTCCAAGGCTAGTGCCGGGCGAGCTCAGTCCAAGAAGTTACGGAAATCACTTGCTCCACCATCCAGGCAACCACTCGGCAGCATTCCTGAACATGAGCAACCACCGGCCACACTGGCAGACCTGGCCAGTCAGAATGCTCAAAATCCGGTAGCTTCCGCTTGCAGGAACCCTACGACACCACCTGACCACCCTGGATCGGCGCAAGAGCGCCCACATGCGATGACTGAAATAGACATTGCCAGTGATCAAGAGAATGCAGAGCGTGGAGGCACGGCCGACACTGATCTCCAATTGGAATCCGAGCAGAGAGCCATGCAGGCCCTATACGACTATCAAAATGCGGCTCGAGCGGCCAGAGAAACTGCCAGGCAAAGGGCGCCGCTCCCCGCATTACAGATCTATAGTGACCTGCCTAGGGAATGGGCGATGGCGAGGCTTGCTATCTCCAGCGAGCAAATTAATCGCCTCGTCCGTACATTCCTCTGGAGGAGGGTTACAGAACAAGCACTCCGAGGCTCCTCCTTTGTTAACATTCCGGATGAAATCAACCAGGCCTATATAGGGGATCTTCTCCGTATAAGTGAAGCCTTTGCTGCTCCCCTATCCAACCTTTTTGCTTTTGTGAAGAGTGGGCATCCAGCATGTCCCTTCATCACTCACAAACAGCTCGCCCTCTATGCAAACCCCCGATTCTGGCAGTATGGTCTCCTCGCTTTCATCGCAAGGTGCTGTTCCTTTGATAATCAACACAGACACCAGGGTCCAGGAACAGCACAAGCAGAGGAAGGAAAATCACAGACGACAAAGGAAAAAGATGTCGATGCCCTCACCTTTATGCGCACTGTCATCATGTCCTTTGTTAGGGGAATGGAGCATGGGGAACAGACGCTACCCACCAATGACCTCTTTGTCTACCTGCCAGTACAAATCCTGCCTGACCTGGTCGTAGCCATGGAGCGGCA
Source organism: Durusdinium trenchii (assembly GCA_963970005.1). Taxonomy (NCBI): domain Eukaryota; class Dinophyceae; order Suessiales; family Symbiodiniaceae; genus Durusdinium; species Durusdinium trenchii. The sequence goes on from CAXAMN010007557.1 coordinate 384,383, forward strand.
GGGCTTCACGCCCGCGGAAGTGAAGGGGGGCTATGGTTACCGGCCAAAAGAAGAGGATGCTGAGGATAACCTCTTGCTCGTGGTGGGAGTGCACACTAAAGACATTGTTTACGACCGGTACCCCCGAATGCCGGATACTTCCTGGGCAGAAAGAGTCTACTTTAGTGGTGCCCTTGACCCGTCTTTGGGACAAGCTTTCTCGTTTCCCTCCCTTCTGCAGCTGAGGCTGCGCATTGAAGTCCCCTTGTGGAGAGACCTGACAACTGCCAAACACCCCACTGCAGACTTGCCTGCAGAAGAAGACTCTGCCTCTGATGCTACCGGGTCAGCTGAACGGTCGCCTAGGCTTGCTCTCCCCGTGCCAGTGGGGCTTGCTGAACCACCAGAAGTTGGCACTGAAGAAGCCACGGAGGACGAGGACACGGCGGCTGAACCCAACTATGCCTTTGCCAAGGGATATGGACGGTTCGGCATAGGTTATACCCGACTAGCAACGGCGCTCGGCAATTTTGAGCAAGGGAACATCGAAGCAGAAAGTGCTGTAGTGGCTCAGTGGCTGACCTCCGGGCTACGGGTTGCCATGGCCCGCACAGGGTGGCATCTGCTGTCTCCCCGCTTGACGCTGACCAAAGTCCCTGGGGGTGTCCTCAGCGACTACTACCACCATGGATATCCCTTCACTCCGAGGATGGCAGATCGCCCATACAATCAATATGGCTCACATCTCTATACCGAAGAACGATGGGATCAGCTCTGTGCATGGCTCACTGGGAACCCCAACTTTCGATTTCAACTCGCGGACCACAAGCAGGCGCTTCGGGACCACATGGGCTACAGTCAAGAAGCCTCCGACCCAAGTAATAAAGCTCGCCGGACTGTCCCCCCGCCAGGATCGGGAAGCTCCTCGTCGGCAGCATGGTCTTCCTGGCACAGTAGGCCCCCCCCCATCGCCCTCGCCCTATGGGTGGTCCTATGGGTGGTGGCAGTAAGGTAGTCGGCAGTAGGGGTCATCCCATACAGCAACCGTCTCCGCGTCGCTCGATCCTCTCCAAGAGGTGGGTGGCCTTAGCCACCCTCCTTCTTGTGGCCTAATTGTCATCATAGTGTTCGCAATGGCTATATCTTCGGTGTCTCAGTAGTTTGGCTCAAGCAAACTTAGCAAGCACGCTCAAACTACCGCCTAAGCGACAATGCCGACTCACCAAGACCGTTATGAGATCAACCTCGAGTTGGTTACCATAGCAGGTACGGTATATGCAATGCAGGCAGACCTCTCCCATTATGAGGATGTAGCAGAGCTTGAAGATGACATTCTCTGCTTTCTGCCGACAGTCTCTGATTTAGATGTCTTCGGCTGTGAACTGGAGTTGCTCAACCTTCACACGCAGCAACCCCTGCCAGAGGCATTTCGCACTGTGCTCCTGCAACGACCGCAGCTCCAAATTGTAGTTCGTCCTTGTATGGTAGATGGGCATTCCATCTGGCAGTTCCAGGACGACGGCAAGGAGAGCTACCCCAAAGCTGTTCGTGTCCCGCCCAACCCGCGGGGAGCAATTGCCGACAGAGCATTTTATGCTGCACCTTCGCTCCGGCACGTAGAAGTGGCAACTGGCATTCAACATGTAGGAGTTGCGGCTTGGCAGACGTGTCAGCAACTACAAATTGTCAAGCTCCCACCCTCGGTCATAAGTCTGGCGGAAGGAGCTTTCCAAGGGTGCTATGTGCTGCGAGAGGTGGCCGCTCCGGGGTGTGTCCAATACGGTCCAGGGTGTTTGCGGAGTGCTGCTCCCTAGGTCGAGTTGGGGCCAGTCATGAAACAGAGGACAGCAACGTCCTAGCACCAGGGGCACAGCTAGGCAAATATGCCTTCGAGAGTTGCCTCACGCTTACAACCATCACCTTTGACATGGACCATACTAACAAACCTCGAGCGCTGCCTGAAGGGACATTCTGCGGCGCAGGCATTGAACAGCTCTGCTTACCGAGTGACTTCCACAATATCGGGCCGCGGGCCTGTGAGAATTGCAAAAGCCTTGTGGAGGTCAACCTCATGGGCACAGAGATCACAGCCCTCCTCTCTTCCACATTTGCCCACTGTGTAGCCTTAAACTGTATATGGCTCCCGCCACGACTCACGCAAATTGGCAAAGAAGTTTTCCTGAATTGTGTGGTACTGCAAGAAGTTGTCATCCCGACGGAGCTCAGTGATGTAGGCAACCGTGCATTCTGTGGGTGCGAGCAGCTGCAACGATTTACCCCCCTGGATTGGGGTGACATTGAACAGTGGGTGCAGGCAGAGCACAATGCCTTCTTTATGTGTGACAAGTTTGAAAAACCCCAGTGGGTGGAGCTGCTCCCTGCGGAAGGACCTGATTCGGATGCTTTTGACGAGGAACTCTACCACGAATACTCCAACTATCATGCCAGTCCATGGTAGACTCTAGGTGGGTGCCTTAGCATCTGTCTTCAGGATCCATGGCCTTGGGAACAGCCCACAAGCAGACCCAGACACTTTTTGGCTCAAACAATCATTGCAGATAGCCTGTCGCACATGGAGCTTGATGATTCATCCATGATTAGCACTCCCCCTGAAAAGGAGCCGGTCATGGAATGCTCCCTGATGCTGACTACGCTGTCGGGAGAGACTTTTCAGGTCTCTCTCAGTGTTGCAAAGTTCGACCGCTTTGAGGATCTAGAAGACCAGGTCATGGACTATCTCGTTTCTGTTACTGATCTCAAAGTATTTGGGTGCTCCATTGACTTTTTACAAACTGCCACACAGATTTACCTGGAGGACCCAATCTGGGACAAGCTACAGCAAGGCATGGCATACACCATTGTCTTTCGGAACTGCAGTGCATCTCAAGAACAACTTGAGGATTGCCCTATCCATCACATTCCGCTAGCAGTTCATGTCCCCATGAACCCAGAAGGAATTGTCCCAGAAGGAGCCTTTGCAGGGGTTCCACGCCTGAGACACGTCAGTGTAGAGTCAGACATCAGGCTCATTGGAGCAGAGGCTTGGCAAAACTGCCGACAGCTCCGAATCGTCAAACTGCCGGCCACAGTTGTAGGCATTTCCGATAACGTCTTCCGTGACTGCAAACTACTACCAGCGTCTTGGCTCCGGGTTGTCGAGATTTTGGGTATAAAGCCTTTGCGGAATGTTGTTCCTTGCAATGGGTGTATGCATCGGAAGGGGTTGCAAATATGTTCAATAGCGAAGCCAAGTTTGGGCAATACCTCTTTCAAGGGTGTATTAACCTTGCTGAGTTTACCTTAAGTGAGCTTCCATCCCCCCGAGGGTCAGTACTGCAAGCTAGGACCGGTGAGTTAACACCCGGCTGTCTTAGCTCTACGGGAATCACCGCACTTGCTCTCACAAAGCATTTTGTAGCTATCGGAGCGCATGCGTGCGACAGTTGCCGACTGCTTAAGAGTGTAGACCTTTGCAACACCAATGTTGAGGAAATTCCGGAATTCGCCTTTGTGCACTGCACTAGTCTCAGAGAAGTCCTCCTTCCGACAACTCTCCATACAATCCGAGTCAAAGCCTTCATGAACTGTGCAGCCCTAGTTGAGCTTGCCATCCCGCCCTCACTGAGGTACATTGGAAGTAGGGCCTTCCTAGATTGCACTGTCTTTAGTAGGCTTGCCAAGATGCCAGGAAGGCATAAATGGCGAGGAGTCTATGCTGAAGGGAATGCTTTCGCCATTTGTCCTGCTATGCGATGGCCACCCTGGCTGCATATGATCCCGGACATGGGGTATACCCCTGGTCTTGGATGAAAACAAGCCTTTCTGGCCGCAGCAAGCGCGGTCTCGCAGTTACTCGTTAAGAGTCTGGGCACGCGCCTTAGCGTGAGTCCAGGGTAGGCCAGAAGTCACACCAGGACAAATTCCATAGGGGAGCTGAGAAACATCGCAATTGTACCCTTCCATAGGAGGTTCCACCCATGCGTAACATGGCGATATGCCCGCACTTTGGAGCTAGGGGCAAGCAAAGGAAAAAACTGCACACTCGCAAAGGACCAGTGTCCCTGAACAAACTGGATAACCTGTCTAGTCCAGGAAGTGCTGAGAGCTGTCGACAGATGCCAGTGATCACAGGGAAGAAAACTGTTCAGACCTGCCAGAGCCGGCAATTTCTTTGTGGCTGGAATGGGGGACAAGCTAACCGACAGCGGAGTACGGCAAGTAAGATGCGCAAGCACTAGGTAACCTCTTCTCGCCATTCGCAATGCTGTGAGCCAATAGGAATGAGAGCCTTAGCTCCTCGTTCCTAACAGGCGGGTGGTAGAGAGTGGCAATGGAGGATGCCCAGGGGGAACCTTAGTTCCCTTTGTTGATGTCCGACATTTCCAATTTTGTACAAAGAGGTACAGATACCATGCTAGGATTGTCCAAAGTTTCACCTGTTTCACACGGGCCTTGCACGCAGCCGATCACCTTTTGCAATGGTGCAGCACTTCACGGATCTAGAAGACACCCCCCTCTGTTTGTTATTTGGCACCTTTGAGTGCCAAAGGGTGCTGAGCTGACCTCCCTTCGGGGGGGGGTGCCCTTTCGCACCATTACCTGCAGGCTTTCGTCGATTGCTATGGCCGCCACTGATTGATCACCGCTTGGTAACATGCCACTGGACTTGTAAGTGCAACCAGTTGCACGGGTTGTGCCACAAGGAAGGTCTTTTCCACGGCATGCTGCAAAGCTACGCCACTCCATTTGACATGGATGCAGCCGACGTTGGAGCATTGCGATACTCCTGACCTGCACCGTGACCATGATTTTGCCGCACTGTGGTGTGGCCGCTGGTCACTTGCAATTGTGAAGTAAAGTCCCTTTGAAGCCTTTTTGTGACTTTGCTAGAGCACAGACCTGCGCCGATATGCTTTTCGTTCGTGAATTCAGGCCCATTTCTAGACATTCGTTTTCGTTTCACCTGTTTCACCTAGCACAGAGGAAAGACTACATGATGGTGGAGACTCGGCCTGTGGGCTTTGGGTTGTTTGGTTTGGGTTGTGTTGGGTCTCCTTGTTCTTTTCTCCACCATCAGACTGTTCTTCCCTCCCTTCAACGATGACCTGGGCACCATGCCCACACGGCGTCCGTACTCGTGGAAAAAAAGAATCCTCGAAGGGAAAAAGGACCTGCCCACTAGTGAGCACCAGGTAAGATCGACGCATCTCAGCTGGCCAGTAGTAGCATCTGCACAGACCCAAAGTATGTCAGTTGCCTCTTCTTGGGGACCTGCTAGGCACCTACGTGAGACCCACCATGCAGCAAAAGCCGGCCAATGCGGGACATCTGCCGGCATTCGATTCTCCACTATTAGGTAGATCATTTGATTGTTCATGATCAAGTCTCGGTGTAACAGGAGTGTCTGAATAATGGCAGTAGTATCTGGCAGGTCTCCCTCTGTTGCAAGAGTGGCATACCCGTCGTCCTTTTTGGATGGCTGCGCACGAACATCAGACAACACGAGCGTAGGGCGAGCGGAATCAAGGCCGAAAGGACTGCTGAGAGTGTCTTTCATAGCCATCGCTGCACAAGCATCCTCCTGGAACTGCGTCACACTAGCCTCCGTACCCCTGGCAAAGTGGCCTGGCCATCTGCTGTCAGCCACTCCGCATGGTCACGTGTGAATGCAAAGAGCACATGGACTCCATCCTCCACACTATCTGTAAGGTCCAGTGAATTACTGTCCTCCATCCACGGGTCATGTGACATTGGAGTTGCTCTGCTCGAAAATGCGAGTGCAGCCCCCGCCAGCTAAGATTGGCAGTTGCACAGAGCGGCGCGAGCAAACGAAAAGGCAACGAGGGTGATGTCAGCTAAGGCTGACCTCTCTCCTGCATGCAGAGCGCTACGACCTGCTTGAGCCAAAGGCTACGGCGAGCCAGCAAAACCAGCCGCTTGAGGACAGTGCTGTGAAGTACTACCTGTGGTCAGCAACTGGAAGAGGGCATGCAAGCTCTGCTGCACATTCTTTTTTTCCACGAGTACGGACGCCGTGTGGGCATGGTGCCCAGGTCATCGTTGAAGGGAGGGAAAGTCAGTCGGATGGTGGAGAAAATAACAAGGACCACAAACAAGAAACCAACAGAACACCAAGAAGGCCCACAGGCCGCGTCTCCACCATCATGTAGTCTTTCCTCTGTGCTAGGTGAAACCGGTGAGACAAGAAAGAGTGTCTAGAAGGGCCTGAATTAACTGGCGAAAAGCATTCCGGTGCAGGTCTGTGCTTAAGCAAAGTCGCAAAAAGGCTTCAAAAGGGGACTTTACTTCAAAGCGTAAGTGACCAGCGGCCACACCACAGTGCGGCAAAATCAGGGTCACAATGCAAGTCACCACCCCAATACGGTGTATCGCAATGCTTCAAAGTCGATTACATCCCTGACTCATAGGGTGGCGTAGCTATGTAGCATGCCGTGGAAAAGACTTTCCTTGTGGCACAACCCGTTCAACCGGTTGCACTTACAAGTAAAGTGGCGTGCTACCAATCAAGAATCGTAAGCGGCGGCCTCAATCGACGAAAGCCTGCAGAAATTGCGCGAAGAGACCCCCCCCCAGAGGGGAGGTCGGTTCAGCCCTTATTGGCACCCACAGGTACCAATGGCAAGCAGAGTGAGGTGTCTTCCAGGTCAGCGAGGCACTGCACCATTGCAAAAGGTAGACGGCTTCATGCACGGCCCGTGTGAGACGAGTGAAACAGGTGAAACATGGACAATCCTAGCATGGTATCTGTACTTCTTTATACAAAATTGGAAATGTCGGACTTCAACAAAGGGAACTAAGGTTCCCCCTGGGCATCCGCCATTACCACTCTCTACCACCCGCCTGTTAGGAACGAAGAGCTAAGGCTCTCACTCCTATTGGCTCACTGCAATTCGAATGGCGCAAAGAGCTTGTTTAGTGCTTGCATATCTTACTTGCGTTTGCAGTTCCCCAATCCAGGGGGGTAAAACGTTGCAGCTGCTCACACCCACAGAACGCACGGTTGCCTATATCACTGAGCTCCGTCGGGATGACAACTTCTTGCAGTGCCACGCAATTCAGAAAGACTTCTTTGCCAATTTGCGTGAGTCGTGGCGGGAGCCATATCCAGTTTAAGGCGACACAGTGGGCAAATGTGGAAGAGAGGAGGGCTGTGATCTCTGTGCTCATGAGGTTGACCTCCACAAGGCTTTTGCAATTCTCACAGGCCCGCGGCCCGATATTGTGGAAGTCACTCGGCAAGCAGAGCTGTTCAATGCCTGCGCCACAGAATGCCCCTTCCGGCAGCGCTCGAGGTTTGTTAGTATGGTCCATGTCAAAGGTGATGGTTGTAAGCGTGAGGCAACTCTCGAAGGCATATTTGCCTAGCTGTGCCCCTGGTGCCAGGCCGCTGCTGTCCTCTGTTTCATGACTGGCCCCAACTCGACCTAGGGAGCAGCACTCCGCAAACACTCTTGGACCGTAGTGGACACACCCCGGAGCGGCAACCTCTCGCAGCACATAGCACCCTTGAAAAGCCCCTTCCGCCAGACTTATGACCGAGGGTGGGAGCTTGACAATTTGTAGTTGCTGACACGTCTGCCAAGCCGCAACTCCTACATGCTGAATGCCTGTTGCCACTTCTACGTGCCGAAGCGAAGGTGCAGCATAAAATGCTCTGTCGGCAATTGCCCCCCGCGGGTTGGGCGGGACACGAACAGCTTTGGGGTAGCTCTCCTTGCCGTCATCCTGGAACTGCCAGACAGAGTGCCCATCTACCATACAGGGACGAACTACAATTTGGAGCTGCGGTCGTTGCTGGAGCACAGTGCGAAATGCCTCTGGCAGGGGTTGCTGCGTGTGAAGGTCGAGCAACTCCAGTTCACAGCCGAAGACCTCTAAGTCAGAGACTGTCGGCAGAAAGCAGAGAATGTCATCTTCAAGCTCTGCCGCATCCTCATAGTGGGAGAGGTTTGTTTGCATTGCATATACCGTACCTGCTATGGTAACCAACTCGAGGTTGATCTCATAACGGTCTTTGGGAGTCGGCATGGTCGCGTGGGCGGCAGCTCGAACTTGGTTACTATGCTTGCTTGAGCCAAGTACAGAGACACTGAAGACATAACCTGTGCGAACCCTGTTATGACGATTAAGCTACAAGCAGGAGGGTGGCTAAGGCCACCCACCTTCTAGGGATCCAGCCACTCGGAGACGGTTGCTGGTCGGGATGAGTCCCACTGCCAACTATCTTACTGCCACCAGCCATAGGACCACCCGTAGGGCGAGGGCGGTGGGGAGGGCCTACTGTGCCAGGAAGACCACGCTGCCGACGAGGAGCTTCCCGATTCTGTCGGGGGGACCGTTCGACGAGCTTCAGGGGCTTCTTGACTATATCCCATGTGGTCTCGAAGCGCCTGCTTGTGATCCTTGAGTTGAAGCCTGAAATTGGGGTTCCCAGTGAGCCATGCACAGAGCTGATCCCATCGTTCTTTGGTATAGAGTTGTGTGCCATATTGATTGTATGGGCGATCTGCCATTTTCGGAGTGAGGGGATATCCCTTATGGTAGTAGTCGTGGAGGACGCACTCAGGGACTTTGGTCAACATCAGGCGGGGAGAAAGCAGATGCCATCCTGTGCGGGCCATGGCAACACGTAGCCCAGAGGTCAGCCACCGAGCCACAATAGCACTTTCTGCTTCTATGCTTCCTTGCTCGAAGTTGCCAAGCGCCGTTGCTAATCGGGTATACCCTATGCCGAAGCGTCCATATCCCTTGGCAAAGGTATAGTTGGGTTCAGCCATCATGTCCTCGTCCTCCGTGGCCTCTTCTGTGCCAACTTCCGGCGGTTCAGCAAGCCCCACTGGCACGGGGAGGGCAAGCTTAGGCGAACGTTCAGCTGACCCAGCAGTGTCAGAGGCTGAATCTTCTTCTGCAGGCAGGTCGACATTGGGGTGTTTGGCAGTAGTCAGGTCTCGCCACAAGGGGACTTCGATACGCAACCTTAACTGCAGAAGGGAGGGAAACGAGAAAGCTTGTCCCAGAGACGGGTCAAGGGCACCACTAAAATAGGCTCTTTCTGCCCAGGACGTGTCCGGCATTCGGGGGTACCGGTCATAAACAATGTCCTTGGTGCGCGTGGTCAGCAGTGACAGTGTCTCCCGCTTCCGCAATGGCCAACACCCGGAACTTATTTGCGCTAGGTTCCAGCACACGCAGGCTAGATGGGAACCCATGGTGCTGGGCACGCTAGTCCGGTTTCGGTTGGTGTGGGCAGCAGCACAAAATCTTCCGGGAACGGTACTAAGGCAACGTTGGCGATTCCTCTCCTTTTCGTTTCCACGAGAGAGTCACAAAGGCAAGCAGGAGTGCTAAGACTGAATAGCACGTGCCGTGCTCCTCCAGAACCAGTCGATAGGCCTTCCCAGCCTGCGATCCCATATGGACCGTACTTGAGGGGCTGCTGTTGCCCTAGGCACAGCCGCCTGGCAAGATAATGGCCACATAGTCTCGATGGCCTCCAGCCCAGCGCTGGCCCTCCGATCTGGGCAGATCTACCCTGGCATTAGCACATATCTTTAGTGCTGGCAAAACTCGATCCCTGACTTTCCTTGTTGGCTGGCTGGCTGGCTCTTACCACTCACCTCAAGATTGCAGTCGTGCATGAAGAGAATCCCGCTGGCCAGGCAATCACCAAATTGCTCACTGCTTTTGACCTGGAGCCAGACCACCAGAGATATTTTGTTCGGCCAGTTAGCAGAGAAGAGGCAGAAACTAACAGCCTGCACTGGCTACGACCTGCGTGCAAGCGAGACGGCTCCATACATCCCTGGCTGCCATGTCGTTATTGTCACCACTGGGCTTGTCTGGGACAAACTCACTCCACACTCAACACTCATATGGAGAATGTACCTGCTCATCAGTGAAGAGGCACAACAGGATATGGACCTCAAATCTGCCTTCGCGCCGACAGTTCCCCGACAATCCTTCTTTAGACTGCTGCTTGGTGATCCCAAACAGAGCCCTGGTGGAGTGGCCGATGGACAGAGAGCTATCGCACGCTCTTATTCAAAGCTCCCATTGGGCTACGACTCCACTACCTGGTGCATGCCACATGAGATACCAGGTGTCTTTCACATCCTCCGGCACGGTCGAGGCTTTGGCCTTAGTGATCTCGCTACCACAGTGGGCCACAGGCCATTGGGGAGTTTCTAGTTCGGCCCGGAGAAGGTCAAGTCTTCGTTCGTCTGTCAGTTACAGTCCACCTGCAAGGACCTCTCTGGAGTGGATCTGGATCTCCCGGAAGGACTTCTTGTTGGTCTAGGTTGTGCAGTCACCAGCCCGGACAGTTCCGACAGGCGCAAAATGCGGCCGAGAGATCGGGAGTCGCAAGCCCGCACCGCTGGAGTTTAATGTTGCCCACGAGCTCAAGGGTTGCCCAAGAAGTGCATGAGCCGTTAATCGGAATTCAGATCCCATGTTGTGCAGCCGAATGGAAGACACCTGGCAAATGGGTGCCACCTCCATTCGAGAGGATCACCTGATTGCCTCAGGCCAAAGATTTGACTGGTGCCATGCTTCGTCCAATGTGCATGCAAGCATAACCCAAGAAATGACCCTTACTATGCGAGTGTATCAACACCTGGAAGACCAACTCACCAAAGCAGGAGCCGACACTGACGACATCTTGGCCCTTACAACCACCGGGAAGGAGCTACGAATCTCAATCACTTCACCATTGCAGACAAAAAGACCAATGCAGAAACTGCAGTCAAAGTTGCAGGTGCCACGGCCAAACACTGCATCGTTGTTCACGGGGTGTCAACCTTCCTCAGTGGCGAAGGACACAACATGGATTATGACCAGGAGTGCTTCACACGAGCAAATGTGGCATACACCTGAGCCACCGACCTCACCATCCTAGCCTGTCCGCTGAACATGCAAGGGATGCCTGGGGCCCTGCAAGTTCTGGCAGCCCTTTTGCATGGTGTCCTAACGATATATACCCATGACAACAAAGAATCCGCTATTTTAGGCTCGCTGGACCTTACAGCCACGCAGGTTGCGCAAGCCACGGTGGTCTTCCAGCAGGCGCTTCTGCCCCACCCAATGTGGTTGGGCCCTCTACCGGTCTGTCTCGCAGAACACCATCAAGGCAAGGTGAGGCGCTTACGTCTCGTCTTAGCTGCTCTGGCGCACTTGACCAAGGCGGAAATTGCCAGCCTGAGAGAAGGGCCCCACCTGCCTGGTGGAACGGTCTTGCATGACCTCGTCTATGGTCATCCACTTGATGCTTCGCTTGAGCCGAGTGGTTGGTCATGACTGATGGGCAGCAGCCAGGACGTTGGCGACTCCTCCACAACAGCTTTGGCCCAGAGCAAAGATGCAGCGTAGGAAGCTCCCTGCGCTATCAACCAACGACATGCACCGGTGAACAGCGCAGTGCGCAAGATTACACCTTCGAAGCCTTGCACCGAGTGTACTCCGCCTCGCACTCCTCTGAGTCCCCATCAAACAAAGACCGGGGTCTAAGGCCAGTGCAGGAAGGGCTCAGTCCAAGAAGCTGCGGACAGCATCCAGGCAACCGCTCGGCATCCCTGAACACGAGCAACCACCGGCTACACTGGCAGACCTGGCCAGTCGGAATGCTCAAAGGCAGGAGGCTCCCGTTTGCAGGAACCCCGAGACACCACCTGACCATTCTGGATCAACACAAGAGCGCCCACACACCATGACAGAAATTGACATTGCCAGTGATCAAGAGCATGCAGAACGAGGAGGCACTGCTGCCAATGATCTCCAACTGGAATCTGAGCAGAGAGCCATGCAGGCCCTATACGACTATCAAAGTGCGGCTCGAACGGCCAGAGAAGCTGACGGACAAAGAGTGCCGCTCCCCTCATTACAGATCTATAGTGACCTGCCTAGAGAATGGCCGATGGCGAGGCTCACAATCTCGAACAAGCAAATCAACCGCCTCGTCCGTACATTCCTCTGGAGGCGGGTGACAGAACAAGCACTCCATGGCTCCTCCTTTGTGGACATTCCAGATGAAATCAACCAAGCGTACACAGGAGACCTTCTCCGTATGAGTGAAGCCTTTGCTGCTCCCCTGTCCAACCTCTTCACTTTCGTGAAGAGTGGACACCCAGCATGCCCTTTCATCACTCACAAACAGCTCGCCCTTTATGCAAGCCCCCGTTTCTGGCAGTATGGCCCACTTGCCTTTGTCGCAAGGTGCTGTTCCTTTGAGAACCAACACACAGACACCAGGGTACAGGAACAGCTCAAGCAGTGGCTGTCAAGCCACAGAAAACAAAGGAAAAAGACGTCGATGCCCTCACCTTTATGCAAACTGTCATCATGTCCTTTGTTAGGGGAATGGAGTGTGGTGAGCAAACGCTACCCACCAATGACCTCTTTGTCTATCTCCCAGTACAGATCCTGCCTGACCTGGTCGTAGCCATGGAGCGGCAGGGCTTCACGTCCGCGCAAGTGAAAGGGAGCTACGGCTACCAACCCAAAGAAGAAGGAGCTGAAGACAACCCTCTGCTCGTTGTGGGAGTGCACACCAAAGAAATTGCTTGCAACCGATCCCCCGAATGCCGGATACGTCCTGGGCTGAAAGAGCTTACTCGTGTGGTGCCCTTGACCCGTCTTTGGGACAAGCTATCTCGTTCCCTTCCCTTCTACAGCTGAGGCTGCGCATCGAAGTCCCCTTGTGGAGAGACCTGGCAACTGCCAGACACCCCTCTGCAGACTTGCCTGCAAAAAAGAAGACTCTGCCTCTGATGCTACCGGGTCAGCTGAGCGATCGCCCAGGTTTGCGCTCCCGGTGCCAGTGGGGATTGCTGAACCACCAGAAGCTGGCACTGAGGAAGCAACTGAGGAAGAGAACATGGCAGCAGAACCCAACTACGCCTTTGTCAAGGGATACGGACGCTTCGGCACAGGTTATACTAGGCTAGCCACGGCGCTCGGCAATTTTGAGCAAGGGAACATCCAAGCAGAAAGTACACTAGTGGCCCTTCAGTCCTAAAATGGAAAATCGCCCGTATAACCAATATGGTCAGCTCCTCTACTCGGAAGGCCGATGGGACCAGCTCTGTGCATGGCTCACTGGGAATTCCAAGGTCAGCTCGCAGGCCACAAACAGGCGCTTAGGGACCAAATGGGCTACAGTCAGGAAGACTCCGACCCACGTAATAAAGCTCGCCGTACCGTCTCTCCTCCAGGAGAGGGAAGCTCCTCGTCTGCAGCAGGGTCTTCCTGTCACATCAGGCCTCCCCCACCGCCTCCGCCCATGGGTGGTGGCAGTAGGGCGGTCTTCAGCAGGAGTCTCCGCACACAGTCACCGCCTCCTAGTAACTTGAACTCCTTCAAGAGATGGATGGCCTTAGCCACCCTACTTCTTGTTGTCTAAGTGTTCTCATTTGCTTTCGAAATGACAGCAGGTTCGTTACCTCAGTTGTTTGGCCCAAGCAACTCGAGCAAAAACGCTCGGACTGCCGCCTACAGCGACAATGCCGCCTGACCAAGAACCGAAATGAGGTCAGTCTTGATTTAGTTTCGATAGCAGGCACGGAATGTGCTGTGCAAACAAATCTCGCCCAGTATGAGGACGTGGCAGAGCTGGAAGATGACATTCTCTGCTTTCTGCCAACAGTCTCTGATTTGGATGTCTTTGGCTGTGAGTTGGATTTGCTAGACCCTCACACGCAGCAACTCCTGCCAGAAGCATTCCGCACGGTGCTTCTGCAACGGCCGAAACTACAAATTGTAGTACGTCCCTGCATGGTTGATGGACACTCCATCTGGCAGTTCCAGGATGACGGCAGGGAAAGCTACCCCAAGGCGATACGAGTCCCGGCCAACCTGCGTGGAGAAATTGCTGACAGAGCCTTCTATGCTGCACCTGTGCTCCGGCATGTTGAAGTGGCAATGGGCATTCAACATGTGGGAATTGCGCTCTGGCACCAGGGGCACAGCTGGGCAAACATGCATTCGAGAGTTGCCTCACACTGACATCCATCACCTTTGTCATGGACCACACCAACAAACCTCGAGCGCTGCCTGAAGGTGCATTTTTGGTGGAGCAGGCATTGAACAGCTCTGTTTGCCAGGTGACTTTCACAAAATCGGGCCGCGGACCTGTGAAAACTGCAAAGGCCTTGTGGAGGTCAACCTCATGTGCACAGAAATCACAGCCCTGCTCTGTTCCACCTTTGCCCACTGTGTAGCCTCAAATTGCATTTGGCTTCCACCACGACTCACGCAAATTGGCAAAGAAGTTTTCCTAATTGTGTTGCGCTCCAAGAAGTCGTCATTCCGACAGAGCTCAGTGACACAGGCAACCGTGCTTTCTGCGGGTGTGAGCAACTGAAACGATTTGCTCCCTGGATTGGGGGGATATTGAACAGTGGGTGCAGGCAGAGCACAATGCTTTCTTTATGTGTGACAAATTTGAAAAACCCCTGTGGGTGGAGCTGCTCCCCGCGGAAGGACCCGATTCGGACGCCTTTGACGAAGAGCTATACAACGAGTTCTCCTAACATCGGGCCAGTCTATGTGAGGTTCAAGGTGGGTGTCTTTAGGAAACATCCCCGGCCCTAGGAACAGTCAATAAGCAGAGTCAGAAGCTTTTGGCTCAAACAGTAAACGAAAGTAGTCTGCCACACATGGAGCTCGACGACTCATCCAGGCTTAGCATTCCCCCTGAAATGGAGGCGGTCATGGACTGCTCCTTGGTTCTGACAACGCTCTCGGGGGTGACAATCAAGGTCTCTCTCAGTGTGGCAAAGTTTGATCGATTTGAGGACCTAGAGGACCAGGTTATGGACTATCTGGCCTACTCTCCACACAATTCGAGTCAAAGTCTTCATGAACTGTGCAGCCCTTGTTGAGCTTGCCATCCCGCCCTCACTAAAATACATTGGAAGTGGGGCTTTCTTGGATTGCACTGCCTTTAAGAGGCTCGCCAAGATGCCAGGAAGGCACAGATGGCGAGGAGTCTATGCTGAAGAGAATGCTTTTGCCATTTGAGGTGGCCACCCTGGCTGCATATGATCCCGGACATGGGGTATACCCCTGGTCTTGGATGAAAACAAGCCTTTCTGGCCGCAGCAAGCGCGGTCTCGCAGTTACTCGTTAAGAGTCTGGGCACGCGCCTTGGCGTGAGTCCAGGGTAGGCCAGAAGTCACACCAGGACAAATTCCACAGGGGAGCTGAGAAACATCGCAATTGTACCCTTCCATAGGAGGTTCCACCCATGCGTACCGGGGAGGCCCTCTGTGGCGGGACCGGTTTTTGCTAGGGTTTTTGGACCCCAAACTGGTGTCCAGAAAAATCACTTTTTTCGATCCCTTGAAGGAGCAAAAAGTTTGGAAAACCTGTGAGGGTTGAGAATTGCTGGGGAGAAAGCGTTTGGCCTGTATGATGTTCTTGATCGAAAGCAATCAAGCTTACGGATCAATGGTCAGCTGCTTTTTTCGGCAGTCTGATTGAAGCCTTGCACGCTTGGTGCATGTTTGTTTGCTACAAGCTTGTGGTGGACATCCGCCGTGAGTCGACCTAGCGCCCTGAGACCAACCGTTGTGAACCCATTCTTTGTATTTTGTGGTCTGTCTTGATTTTGGATGAGAGGAAAGAAGGGTGGGGAGATGTTAAGCGAAGGTTTGGCGCCGTGGAGCCTGTCATGTTTGCGTATGTTTACAGGAGCCATCTCTGGTCGTTCACTACGGCAAGGAAACCTTGTTTCGTTTTATTTGACGTCGTTGTTTGATGCATGTTGTGAAGGAGGGGGTTTTGAAAAGATATTATTGTTGAGGTTTTGAGCTCGCGTCCTTGATGTTTGTTGCAAGCTACGCCAGGCTTCCGTCTATTACAGTGCGCGATACCACCTCGGTACCACTTCATTACGGCTCGGGCCCTTTATTACAATGTGCGGTACCACCTCGGTACCGCTCGGGCCCTCTGTTACAATGCGCGGTACCGCCTCGGTACCGCTCGGGCCCTCTATTACAATGCGCGGCGCCGCCTCGGTACCGCTCGGGCCCTCCATTACAATGCGCGGTACCGCCTCGGTACCGCTCGGGCCCTCTATTACAATGCGCGGT
>CAXAMN010007557.1:400480-422021 GCA_963970005.1 Durusdinium trenchii
CCGCTCGGGCCCTCTATTACAATGCGCGGTACCGCCTCGGTACCGCTTCGGTACCGCTCGGGCCCTCTATTACAATGCGCGGTACCGACACCCCGTTTGGGTTTTACAAAGTTTTAATTGGATCGGAGGGAGGAACTTCCAAGAAAACACAAAGACCAACGGAAAGGAACGAAACGCAACCTTAACATTGTAGTCCCGGCGCTTCTTCAAACGGGGCGCTCCACACTTGCGCCAATTCCAAGTGTACTTCGCGCTCAACCATTCTTTTTGGTTGGTCGGTTGCTTGTCGTTTGTTGGTTTAGGTGAACGTGAAAAGGTTGGCTTTGCGTAAGTCTGTTGGATGTTGTTTGGTTCTTGGTTGTAGGTTTGGGTAGAGGACCTCGGTTGGAGAACAAGTTTTGTTTGCCCGGCGAATATGCGCGTGTGTGGCCATTGGGCAGGAGATTGGTGTTCACCGTGTATTGGCGCAGGTTTTGACACGTTAACTTTCCAATCGATGATTGTCCACTTCTTTGTGGCACTTGCCAAAAAAAATTGCCCACGGGCCCTCGCTTCCACCACAAGCAGGTCGGACTGGAGACCACTAGTATCCAAAAGCAAGTCGGCATAGTGGTCCTGCAAACTTGTTTATTCTATAAATAAATTCTATTCTCCCACAGCGTGATTGCAGGACCCGTGCTCTCTCCCTGCAGTTTCCACTCCAGCTGGTCCTGCGAGGCCCCGCGTCAGGGACACCCGGCTTCCAGAGACCAGCTGACTGATCAGGAACAATGTGAAGCGGCCAAGCGGATCACGACGCGTGCGAAAATCTTGTCCATTGACGGCCCCAAAACCAAGCGCCAAAAATGCAGTGGATTCCAGGGTCGCCAAAGTGGGCCTCCCCAGTTCAAGAACATGTGTGCGCGTAAACGTTCGCAGGGCGCGGAGAACAATTGCTCGTGGCGCTGCAAAACTATGGGAACCCAGTGGCACAGCGGTATGCGAAACTTCTGTCGCGTACCTGCGGAAACCATCGAAACTTGCACTATTTTTCGACCGGCGGCAAAAATTTTGCCGACAAACGGCCCCCGTTTTGGGGTCCAGAAACGGACCCCAAAACGGGGGCCAAGTCGTCCGGACACAAGCAAATCAAATTGAGACTGAATGAGTGGCCTCCATTTTGGGGTCCGTTTCTGGACCCCAAAACCGGGGCCGTTTTGTCGGCAAAATTTTAGTCACCGGGCGAAAAATAGCAAGAGTTTCGATTGTTTCTGCACGTACGCGACAGAAGTTTTCCATGCCGCTGCTTTTCCATGGTTTTGCAGCGTCGCAGGCACTTGTTCTCCACACCCTGCGGACATTTATGGCCACACATGTTCTTGAACCGTAACATGGCGATATGCCCGCACTTTGGAGCTAGGGGCAAGCAAAGGAAAAAACTGCACACTCGCAAAGGACCAGTGTCCCTGAACAAACTTCACTCAGCAAGTGAAAAGTGCAAACACTAAGTAGGATCGTCAATCTCTTCTCGCCATTCGCAATACAGTGAGCCAATAGGAATGAAAGCCTTGGCTCCTCGTTCCCAACAGGCGGGTGCAGAGAGTGGCAATGAAGGATGTCCAGGGGGAACCTTAGTTCCCGCTGTTGATGTCCGACATTTCCAATTTTGTACAAAGAGGTACAGATATCACGCTAGGAGAGCTCAAAGTTTCACATGTTTCACATGGGCCTTGCACGCAGCAGATCACCTTTTGCAATCACGCAGCGCCTCACTGACTCATGAGACTCCCATTTTGGCACCGGTGCGTGCCGAAGGGTGCTGGGTTTGCCTCCCCTCGGGGAGGTTGTGCCCGGTTCACCCTTAGCTGCAGGCTTCTCTCGCTAGGATTTGCCGCCACGGTTTGGCTTTGTCGGGCAGCGTGTGACTGGCCTTGTATGCGCCACCAGTTGAACAGGTCGTGCTGCAAGTATGGCCTTTTCCACGGATTGCTGCTCAGATCTTGTCACTCTTGGTCGACCGGATTACAACCAGCATTGGAGCATTACGAGACGCCTGACCTGCAAAGTGACCTTGTTTTGCCACACTGTGGTGTGGCCGCTGGTCACCAATGATCAATACGGAAAGTCCGTTTGAAGCCTCCTAGGCGGCTTTCCATGAACACAGTTTGCGCTGCCGTCCTTTTTCTCTCGAGAATTCAGGCCCATTAATTGCCACTAGTCTCCGTTTCACACGTTTCACCCAGTGTAGAGGAAAGACTACAAGATGGTGGAGTTTTGGCCTGCGGGCTTTGGTGTTTGGTTTGGGTTGGTTTGGGGTCTTTGTTCCTTTCTCCACCATCTGATTGTTCTTCCCTTCCTTCAACGATGACCTGGGCACCATGCCCACACGGCGTCCGTACTCGTGGAAAAAAAGCTACATATGATCCCGGACATGGGATACACCCCTGGTCTTGGATGAAGACAAGCCTCCCTGACCACAGCTATCGCGGTCTCAGCGCGCCTTAGCTCGAGTCCAGAGTAGGCCAGAAGCCACAGCAGGCCAAATACCATGAGTAGAGTTAGCTTCGGTTGCAAGCATTTTGGCACTAAAGTACCCGAATAGTGTCGCTCCGTGACAAGGGAGGGCACAACTCAATGCCCTAGCAATCGGCTCGGCCAGAGCCGGATGCAGCGCACCCAAACCGATGCTTGCCGGACTGCTGCTTTCTGGAGGCGGGCATTGCCGCACTTGCCTTGCCGACAGACTACAACAGGATGGGTTCCACTGCCTGCGCGAGCCGTCAACAGCTCACACTGTTGACCCGTCCCAAACTGAGGATCACGGCATAAGAAGCCTTCCTCAAGTGTACCTCTCTACAGGAGGTTTCCACTCCTGCTTTACATGGCGCCATGCGCCTTTGCAGGCAGTGCGCACTTTCGAGCAATATACAAACAAAGAAAAAGCAAAAACATGGCTAAGGACATATGCCCTTGACAAATGTGGGTAACTCGACGAGTCCAAACAGCACCGAGTTTTGCCGGCCGATGCCAGTGATCCATGGAGAGATGACTTTCCAGAACCTGCACCAAAGACCAGCAATGCTTTCGCAGCGGGAATCGTGGATAAGCACACCGCCAGTAAGCTACAGCAAGTGAAAAGTGCAAACACTAAGTAGGATCGTCAATCTCTTCTCGCCATTCGCAATACAGTGAGCCAATAGGAATGAGAGCCTTAGCTCCTCGTTCCCAACAGGCGGGTGGTAGAGAGTGGCAATGGAGGATTCCCAGGGGGAACCTTAGTTCCCTCTGTTGATGTCCGACATTTCCAATTTTGTACAAAGAGGTACAGATACCATGCTAGGATAGGTCCTGTTTCACCTGTTTCACACGGGCCTTGCACGCAACAGAACAATTTTTGCAATGACGCAGCATTTCACGAAGATAGGGGACACCCCGTTTTGGCACCTCTGTGTGCCGAAGGGTGCCGAGATGACCTCCCTTTGGGGGGGGGGTGTGCCTTTCGCACCCTTACCTGCAGGCTCCCGTCGTTTGCTATGGCCGCCACTGACTGAGCACTACCAACTACTATGCCTCTTGACTTGTAAGTGCAACCAGTTGAATGGGTTGTGCTACGAGAAAGGTATTTTCCACGGCATGATCTGCATAGCAACTACTGATCCACTTTGAGATGGATATAACCTGCATTAGAGCATATCAATGCTGGACCTGCATCGTGACCATGTTTTTGCCACGGCCACACCATGCAGTGGCCGCTGGTCACTGTTAATTGTGATGTGAAGTCCATTTGAAGACTTCTTGGAGACTTTGCTAGAGCACGAACCCTCGCTGCCAAGCTCTTCGTCCGAGAATTCAGGCCCATCGACAGTCAGTAGTCATCGTTTCACTTGTTTCACCTTAGCACAGAGGAAAGACTACAGGATGGTGGAGACTTGGCCTTTGGGCTCTGGTTGGCGGTTGGTTTTTGTGGTTGGGTTGTCCTTGTTCCTTTCTCCACCATCTGACTGTTTTTCCCTTCCTTCAATGATGACCTGGGCATCATGCCCACACGGCGTCCGTACTCGTGGAAAAAAAAAGTGCCATACCAGCCATGGTGCGAGGTTTGCCTGAAGTACAGAGGAAAACCAGATCGACGTCTAAGAACTGGAGCTTCACATAGTGGTGGAATCCCAATCATCTCCTTGGACTTTGCCTACACCAAGGCTGGCGAAGTGGACAGGGCACCAATGGCCAGAGACCCAGGCCACGATCCTGGCAATGGGGAGATGTTTACAGACCTCTATGAGCAGGAGGAGCATGCAGAGGTGAACTTTGTCCAGAGTTTGGGCCATGTGGAGATTGCTTGAACAGCAGGCATGCTATGGGACTTCGAACTCGCCTCTACACCATTAAGGTGAAAGACTCCCTTGCCGAGAATGCCATCCAACGAGTACGAGGCTGCATGCACTTTGATGGGTGAGGTCATGGCAAAAACATGTTTGACCTTCATACCAACCATGGATTGTGGAGCTGGGCGGCACGTCATGCACGCTGGCTTTTGAACAAGTTCCAAGCCACGAAGGGCATCACAAGTCACGAATCGATTCGTGGCAAGATCTACAATGGATCTTTGGTCCCCTTCGGCTGTCCAGTATACTGTTAAGTACATGCCTTTGTGAGGCCCCAATCTGGCAAAGGCAATCCTCTTGGCAAGACTGAAGGACAGGATTCATGCTTGTTGGAGATGGCAGCCAAGTCATGTTGACAAGGTCGGTGAGAAGGGTGAACCGGCCATGGAAGAACTTTGGTGCCTGCTACCAGAACTTCGCCACCTTCACCTACGAGTACCAGATCAACTTCGGTGGGCGAATTGTCCCAAGCAAGCGGGCAGCGAGCGCAGTCCCTTTGCAACTCGGTCCGGCACCTCCTCGAGATGAGATCCTGTTCAGGTATAGAGACGAAGAAGCTGAGGAGGTGGAGCGCTATGCGTTGTCCAAGGAAGGCTTGGAAGAGAGCCAACGTGAGATTGATGAAGCCCGTGAACCTGATGAAAAAGCAATGACTGCAGAAGCTGGAGTGCCAGCACCATCAGCCCCACAAGGAGAAGAGCCCAGTGGAGGATTGCGTACACCCCCAGCTCTTCAAGATCAATCTGGGGAGAGGGGCGCAGGAGGAGAAATTCCTATCGTCATTGAGCCGCTTTGGGAGATTGACCTCTTGGCGAAAAAGGTGGAGGAGCAGAGGCTGATGAGGATGAATGTCATGGAGAAGCTCACTCCGGAAGACGCTCACCTGGACAAGCTCACCACTCGCTTTGTCCACGACTGGAGGGTAAAGCCCTACGTGCAGGCTGATGATGGGAAGACAAGGAAACGCTGGTTGAGGAGGGCAAGATTGGTGGCAAGAGAATACGCCAATGATCGATGTGATGAAGTATACAGCCCCGCTTCAGGACAGCGCTCCCTTCGACTCCTGCCTGCATTGTTCTTGAACAACATCGTTGCAAGCCAGGGGATCTATGGAGATCAAGGAGCACCAGTACTAGGTGCACTGGACATCAAAGACGCGTTCTTGCAAGTCCCACAAGAACGACCTCTTCAAATCACGACCAACACTGGCTACTACAAGATCCTGAAGAACATCCCAGGGCAGAGAATCGGAGCGAAGGCTGGTATGAGTTCCTCAGAGCCTACCTCGAGAATGAGCTCCACTTCACCTTCGATGTGGGGAATCCGTGTCTAGCAAAGAAGGGCACTGGCAGCGAGCTGATTTGTGTTGGTGCACGTCGATGATGTGATGTTCACTGGGAGGCAAAAGTCAATAGACGCCTTTGTGGAAAAGTTGAAGGAGAAGTTTGAGGTGGAGGTGTCCATGGTAAAGGACTACAATGATGAGTTTGCCTTGCTGAAGCGCAAATACATCTATGTGCAAGAAGGTCTGCTGGTGAAACCTGGACAATATGCCACGAAGATGATCAAGACCTTCGAGGACAAGTATGGATCCGTGAGGCGGCAAAGGCTCCCTGCCACTTCAGACATCCAGGACGCAGATGGATCCAATGTGGTGGCGGCATGGGCATCTACCTCTCACAGGAGAGGTTGGACATCAGCTTTGTGGTGAAGGAGTTGGCGAGCAAGATGTCGAGTCCCACGGAACTGGCTATGCAGAAGGCTAAGAGGCTTGTGGGGTATCTCAAGGAGACAGAGGAGCAGCACATTCTACTACCTCTTCCAGTTCAAGGTGAAGGTCTACATGGACATAGCCATGAAGCTTGGTTGCTGGAAAGCTTCACTGATGCCGATTGGAGTGGCAACCGAGCTACAAGAAAGAGCACTTCATCCTCGGTCCACGGCTTGAATAGCATGGTGATCTACACCATGTCATCATCCTGGACGGCGGCCGGATTGTGCAAGTGCCAGTGGAGTATGTTGAACCAGCAGCGGATGGAGCAGCTGAAGGCCGAGCTGGTGAAGCATCGATGATGGAGCCAGAGCCAACACCTGGAGAAGATGAAGTACCAGATCATGAGATGGAAAGTGAGCGCGAGAGCGCACTTGAGGTAGTGGATGCTGCCTGGGAACCAGAAGACATCAGTATGCCCATTTCAATCGAGCATACAATCGAGCTGACCTGATTGCCCGTGAAGAGCTTCTCAAAATGGAAGCCAATTGGTGTCACGGTCACAGGAATGGAAACCGAAGCCTGATGACCGAGATGAGATGAGCGATTTGATGCAGGGGTCAGTACGCCATGTACACAATTTTTACCCCTGAGGAGTTTGAAAGGTTGGGCCCAAAGTCAGAGACTCAAAGGCCCAAAGGAGGAGAACGAAACTTGAACAGAGCTACTCATTCCATGAAGCATAGCATACAGTTCATCAAAAGATGACACGCACAAATCAAGAAACTTGTACATGAGAGCGCATTTTGCCCAAAGCAGAAAAGCTTCGCATATATAGATTGTTGATTAAGATACACCGTATGAAGAGGCTTTTCAATCCCAAACAAGAATTTTGTTTATCAACAGGAAGGTTTGTTGAGATTTCAGGCCTTTCAGGTCTTGGACAGTTGGGTATCCTGGACAGGTGCATAGACGATCAGTGCAAGTGTTTTTACATCTGAAGGTTCGAACCTTGCTGATTTGCATGATTCACGAGGAGTTTCTGTTTTTCTTGGCATGCCGCTTGCCGTGTGATCTTATCAACCAATTGAAGAGTGGCGACATTGGCACCTATTGAATTGTGTCCAATCAACAGCAAGTAGTCTTTTGAAGTGCATTGTGCAAAGTGGAGACCTTCGAACCATTTGAGGTGCACAAGACCATTTGGATGCTTTGGACACACATGGTTCGGACCCCAAACCTCAGAACGTACAACTTCATGGTTTGGGTTGATGGACGAACCATTTTTGATGTGGTGACAGCAAATTGCCCTGGAAGAGGGTGTGCCACATTGGTCCATCAGCGCGGTGAACGCTTATGACGGTTTTGACAGTAACATTGCAGTGTTGACCTTCGAAGATGGCTGTTGTTTCCTGTTGGTGCTCAGCTTCTGGGTAGCCATGGGAGAAGGTTCTCGACGCCTTCCATGCCCCGAGGCGCAGTGTTGAGCTGAGCGGGGTAGGGGCTTCACCATGAGATGGGGAGAGGGACCGCGGAAGGAGGGACTCCAAATGTGCAAAAACCGGGTGAAATGGTTGTTTCTGAGAGAAGCCTTCTTCTACTTTGTGTTCAGGAAGGAGGTCTTTCAAGGCAAGAAACTTGATTTGGGAAGGTTTGACTAGATTGGGATGGGCAGGTTGGCACCGGGAGTCGCCCAGTGCGACCACAGAATGCGATGATGCAGTGTCATTTAGTTGGCACGACATATAGACAGTTTTTATTGTATGGTCTCCACATCGCAAGAGTGAGCCCAAGGAACTAGGTATTCTTTTAATCATCAATCGAAGCCACTGACGTCGAGTTGGCCTTTTTGGAGGTATTTTGGTAAGTAAAATTTCGATCAAATCAAAACTTCGGAACTTCCGAATCAAAGGATCCTTGGCCGCCCCGAAACCAAACTCCCGCCCATGCAGCGCATCGTGGACATGGTCGGCTTCGCGTTTGGCGCCGGAGCCTGCGGTGGCTTTTGCACCTCGGTCTGAAATCAGCGTCTTGAGACTGTCTTGGTCAGACCGACCGAAGATTTGCTTGAGAGAAAAGTACTTTTTCTGTCATTCAAGACTACATGACCAGACTATACTGCTTCTTCAAAGTGACCCTTTTTGAGATTGCGGCTTAAGCCTCTGTTGAGTGTCACCTCGGGACCCTCAAAAAGGATCGTTTTGAAGAAACTGGCCACATGTTAGTTTGATTTGCAGAAGGGATCCGACGAACTCCTTGGTGGCTGAGCGGCCCTGAGCTCGCCTTTTGGGCACTTCGGTTCGCTCGGCTCCCAGCCCGAGCCCGAGGTATGACCTTTGTGCGAAGCCTACGCAACTTCCCCAAGGCCTGCCAGGACTCCCCTAAGAGGTGGTTAAGAAACACCCCTCGGCCGCCCTGGCTTTAAGCCTCTAAGGGGCTATGTTCTATAGCGGACATGGGCACCGGACCACGGGCCACTCTGAAATGGGTGGATTTCCACTGACGCACCGACGGATCACCGAACTGACCATTGGATGCGCGTTCATATTGTTTGCCAAGTTCGTTTGAACTAAGGGATTGATGGATTGATGGATTCACCAGCATCTGGGTGGACCATGGGTCCTCACCGTTCTTTCCGCTCCGTTCCAAAACACCGGGGTGGTGGTCCCGATCTCTGCGGTCCCGGCGGTCCGGGGTCCAACGTCCTCCCAACGGGGAGCGCACCCGGGGTAACCCGCGCGCGGGTGGCGTAAGGCTTGAGGTCAGGTCCGCCACAGAGGGAGAAGGACGGAAACCAGCAACACTCGCAACTGGAACACTCAGCGAAGCCAGCGATGGAGGGGGGGAATCCGTGCTTTGGCGTGAAAAGGGCATCGGAGAGATCAGAGTGGTCAAAGGAATCGAATCAGCAGGGTTGAAGCACCAGGGAAAGAAGTTTTTGGATCTTCTTGGACATTCCTACCTTTTACTGTAAGACAAATGGCCCAAATAGCATGGTAGGAGCTGCCGAACTTGAACATCTTCGATGCCGGGTCTACCCATCTTTTCAAATTCCAACCACTAAGGGTGTGTGGGTGGTTCCAATTTCTGGGAGACTTTTGCCTTGCAACACCTTTTTGGGGGCTTAGGGGACACCCCGCAAAAACTGAGCGGGTGGACCGTTCGATGAGCCTTTTTTTCAGAAGCAGATGGCACCATCTCCCATTCTAATGGCGATGTGCCGAAAACTCCCATCTACAGGTCTTCATCGAACATGGCCATCTCCATGCCAGCCACATATGCATCCTCCGAGGACCGTGTTTTTTCCAGAGAATCCATCTCCGGCACTTCCCCTTTTTGGGAGCCCCTGGTCCCGTGACGCAGGGCCACCGCCTCGCTGGAGCCTTCGCGGCCGTGGGGGGGTCTCGGAGATAGAACCGATGCGGGACGACGGGTGGGCGAAGCGTGCTGGGGTGGGCGGAAGAGATGTCTCGTTGAAAGCGGGATCAGGTTCCAGGTTGGCCTTTGGAGTGGAACGTGTACCAACGGGTTTTGGTGGCTCACGACCAGTGGATGCTCTCCCTTCTCGATGCCAAATTTGCGGACGTGAGGCAATAGAACGGGAAAAGGCTTGAAGTGGAAATCCTGACCCATCAAAGGGCCTTAAGGGGTCAAGAATTCTACTGCCACTGGGTTGTTTGGTACCCGATTGACAAGTGAGTGCTTCATCCAATCCAATGTTTGCCATAGATTTCAGGCAACAAGAAGTAGAACTGGAGGAAAATGGACGATGGCCACCGTAGGTGACACCACATGTTCATCCATCCCTCATGTTTTGGATGAGGGGTTGCGATCCACACCCGAAGTACCTCCTGTGACTTGAGTCAACGAAGGCTTTTCCTTTTGATTGCCCCAGGCACAGACGCGGGCACCGCAACTGGCCAGTACTTTTGCCATGTGGCACGGTCCTCAGGTCAAGCCAGAGTGAAAACAAGTGCAAAACATTTGCAAAGTAAAGGTTACTATTGTAGCACCCAAAAGAACCGTTTTCCATTTCAAGTCTTGAAGATTCCATCACTTTTTCCATGGAGCGAGCTGGCGAGATATCCGTCCCTTCGTCGCCCCCAACGTCCCCGCCGGGACCGAGCGGTCGAGGTCGGGGCTCTTTCACAGCTTTGATTGTGCGGCCTGGAGACCTGACCGGCAACAAGAAGCTACGCACAGGTGGAGGCCATCGTTACTAGGTTGGAGGCCACCAGTAACAAGAAGCTACGAGTATCTCCTGGCATCGCTATGGCCGCTGTGGCCACGCGCATGGCGCGCCAAAAACCCCACAAGCAGCCATAGAAGGAGAGGTTTTCGGGGGGAATGGCGGGCCAGAAGCAAATAGGGTATTGGTTATCACCGGATCTTGAACACTAATTACGTACCAGTACCCCTTCACATCGCCCCTTCAGAGGTTGAGGGGTGTGTATTAGCCATTCCTTGTGGGTCCTGGCATGTATGATGTGTTTTTGGGCTATCCGTGCACGTGATTGGTGCAGCCAATTGGGGGTGGCCTATGAAACAAGGTGAGCTCAGGTGACTGTTTGTCCCGCTCTGGCAGGACCTCAGAGGTTCGTCTGTGTTGGAGGTGGATGGACCTCGATATGTCTTCTGGGCCTTGCAGAAAAGCAACTCTCTGTTTGGAAGGTACACATATTAGTAATGCCTTAAAGTAGACCAGCCTCTTTCATTCAGTCTGGGCTAGCTTGTGGAAGTGCAACATGGCTGCTTCGAGCAGCAAAGTGGAGAAGAGCTAGTTAACCTTGGTATCCATCAGGCTAATTAGAGAGACTTGACAGTGGTGACAGGGCAGTGATATACTTGGCCACTGCGGTACCTGCCTCAACCACAAGAGTTTGCGACTGGTTGCACAGCATTTACGTTCGAGCGCTATTCCACCATTAGGAACCTCTAGAACACAGGGGGTAGTGTTCACACCTGGTTGACGGATTCACGGTGGGTGGTGACGGGGGACCAATGGTTTCTACGATGGCCGATCAGGTTCGAGCCATGTGGGTTGGAAGGTCTCCTATCTTGAACCAGGGCAGAGTGCTTTCTTGTGATGCGGTTGGAGATGGTTTGGTTTGAAAGACTCTCCATTGAGTGCTTCCAGGTCTCCCAACGGCATCTAGATCCACAAGGCGCATGAGCCAGCAGTTTGGAGAAAGGAATGGGGTCCAGGAAGCATCCCAAAGCTGTTTTGAACACATAATATAAAGCAAGTTACTAATGTTACTAATGAATTATTGAATGTTAATGATCCTGGTAGAGCTATTAAGATCATTTGAACATATAAATATTGATGTTCCCAAGGGTAGAGGATTGGGCACCTTGGAGGGGTGGAAAGACTTCCATCGGCGCGTGTGTTTTCCACCGGCATGAGTCACGCTCAGATCTTCACCATAGGGACCATGCGTCACCCACTGAAGCGAATCACCTGGAAATGTTGGGGTCCAGAATCTTTCATCCCAAAACAACTCACAGACCGCTTGATGAGAGATGCATCCCCAACACTTCCCTCTTCAAACCAGTGAAAGGCTGCCGAACTCACGCTCCATCCCGCCCGCCCGCGAGCCGGAGCCGATCCCAGGCGCTAGGTCTTCGGTGGATGCGGCCTGCTGTGGCTTCTTGACCGCCGGCGCCCGGAGTCCCACGATCTCGTCGACTCCCACCCTTCAGAAGGTGGACGACCTGGGTGACGAGGTGGGTAGACCGGTGGTTCTTGTCCTGAAAAGGCGGTCGTTGCCTGGGAGGCCTCCCTATTTCAATACACACCCATCTACAATCTGGGATTACATTCTTACTCATGTGGTTGTTGACCTGTATTGTTTTGAGTTTCAACGTCTCCTCAACTTCTTTCGAAGACAACAAGTGGTGCCATCTATGTGGGGTCTCTTCGTTCCCTCCTGGTCTTTTGGTAATCTCCCAGGTCTTATCCTTGCGGCAAGGTCCGCGAGCAGCTTCCCTCAATGCGCTGGCGCCACTTGGGAGTGGGTTGTATGGATTAAGGATTGGCGTCTGATGCGGATACCATGAAACTGTAGAGAAGATCTGTGAGCACTGTGATCTGAGACTCATCACATGAACTTTAGGGCTTTGTTGTTGAACCCTTGCTTACTTCGACTGTCAAGTGATTTGTGAGAATTGGACAGTTTCTCAGTGGGATCCAACACCTGACCCACCACTTGAAGAGCTGAACTCCAGTGGAACAAGATCAGTGACCCATCGACGACGACTCGACGCAGTTCGGCGCCTTTTGCGTGGGCTTCATCGATGTCGTCTCAGGCGAGGTCCAGGGCGGTGGTTTCCAGGGTGGGGAGCCTTCGGTTGTGAGGGCCGGTCATGAATGGCCCAGCTGGAAGTTGAGCACGGGCCGGGATGGGGATCTCGACTTTTGCGGTGGTTGGGTGGTGGAATTGGACCAGATTCACCAGCCAAAGATGGACGTGAGGGCATCTACCCACAGTCAAGCAGTGATGAGGCACTAGAACACGGGCCAAATCAGGTGCAACAGTTCTTGCTATGGGCTCACCTGTCTGGACATTCTTCTTCACGGATGAATCAAGACCTCCCAAATCCAGCAGCACATGAAAAGTCATTTTCAGACCCCAAAAAGATGGACTTGACATTAATATCAGTTGATTTTCAGATGGACTTCTCCAGAATGAATGGTCTTCTTTTCGAGGTCAGGACCTTCCCTCCCTCCCTTCCCCCCCGCCAGGGAACGCTCGTCTCTGACCGGTCCGCGCGGGCTCGGCCGGCGTTGTGGAGCGGAGGTCGGACGAAAAAAAGGGGCGACTCGGCCGGACCGGTTGGAGCAACATGAGCAGAATAGACGAAGGCGGAGGGGTTTCCACTTTTCAGGGTCAGTTCTGGCGATGGACGGTGGACCTCTGCATGACTAGGAGAATTGGTAGGTGGAAAAACGGTGGAACAACTGCTTGTCTCAAGCTAGCTTGTCTCATGGTGAGCTTGAGTGGATGCTGAACTCGGCTTTCATCTAGTTCACTCAGGGATACAGTATCATTCGTAGCATCATCTCATCACGCATGGCTGTGCCATAGTGCTATCTACCCAGACGATTGAGCAAACAGCGAGAGCCATAGCTGCGACATGTTGGCGCTCCTCTCGCCGGTGGGGGTTCTCGAACATGGGCGGTGGGGGTTCTCGACAACTGTTAGTTTTTGGCCTTTCTTCCCACTTTTCCACAGATCCTGTGGAAGGTGGAGATGTGGAGAACAGAGCTTCCACCATCGGAATTCCAGGAATCTGTCGGTGCGTCCCTGTCAGGAAACTATATAGATCGACTCATCCCCTCAGAGCGGGATAGCATCTGAAGCAGGAGCACCTTTGACTTGGCATTCCTTTGCCGTGAAGCATCTTAAAAGACCCATTTGGTTCGGCCATGTGATTCTAGGGATTTGATCATTCAGAAGATTCTTTGATGTGGGGAAGGGCAATCCCTCTTTCGTCTCTCAAAGGTCAAATTGGATCCTAAAGCGAAACAGGACAGGACTTTTCTGCACCCTGTGGGAAGACGAGGAATGAACCATTTGATCGACCAAAGCGGCGGACCAATGTTCTTTTTCGGACATGGATTGCTTCGCAAGGGAATCCCGTTCTGATGTTCAGAACCGCTTTCGGGAAAGCATTTCGGGATCCCCTGCCCCTGCACATTTTCTCTACAGAATGGGTCGTGTTGGGGCATGTTTGAAAATATACAGTATGTATAATATATGAAAACTTGTTCGGCATTTGGAGATTTGGCATTCTATAAGGGGAAATCTGAGTGCACCCACAGCCTGCTGATTTGCACTGATTCTGTAGACAGCTGTGGTCATTCGTAGAGAAACATGTGCAGGGGCAATATGGGGGAAGATGGGCTAAGAAGGACGGACAATGGACGATTTTCCAAGGCTGCCTGCCTTCTAAATGACACACTCTCCAACATGGGTCCTGGAAGGTTCCATTTGCCAGTTGAATAAAAGCTGACCTGCAAACACGTTGCATCTCCGAAGGTATCATGCACTGTTTGGATCGCTTGCAACTTGTAGGTCATCTACCCCCCCGGCAACACACTGCCCATTTTGTAGAGTGTGTCCCTGACCCCCTTGTGCTGGGCATTCTGTAGACACTAGACCTCTTGGAGGTCAACTTGTCGAGAGAGACCTACAAACTGCCTTACGCCACCGAAGCCGAAGCCCTCACAGGGGGGGGATCCTTCCGAAGCCCGCACTGCACCAACCAGGTAGCTCAACAGTGTTACATGTGGCACTGGGCAATACTCGGAACAAGGTTCGCTGTCCCGAGCGATCGGACGCGAACCGAACGATGCTGACCCATCGACCCTTCAAACCCTGAAAGCGACCGGAGGCCAAGACCATGGACATGACGCCAAGTCCAAGCGGGCTAAAGTCCAAGCCTTTGCTGCAAAAGCAGGCAGAGGTTGGGAGCCTTGAGAGAGGCAACTCGGCAACTCGTGGGCCCCATCTTCCTGTTTTGGCTGTCTCGAAGACAGAAGACACGTTTTTCCTCGCCCTGAAAAGTTCCTTCCCAATGTGAACTCGCAAAGGTGGCTGAAAGGTCTTTGATCATCTCGAAGCGAGCTGTGGCCTGCGTGAGTGAGTCCATGTCGCCCCAATGTTGAGGCTAACAGAGAGGCTTCTCAGACGGTCTCAGGTTTCGACTCGGCTCCAGGAACAATTCATGCTTGACTCCAGGCTCACGTGAAAGAGGTCGAAGGTCAAAGGCGATGGATTCTATGGAGGTGGATCCTTTGACTTTCTTTTCCTCTTTTCTGGTCTTCTTTGGCGTCCTTTCTTTATTCTTGAGCGTCTTGGAGCTGCTACTGCTTTTGGAGGTTTCCCCTGCTTGATTCCTAGGTTTTTTGTTATTATCATCTTTTGGGAAGGCCTTGACGAACATCCCCACATCTCCCTGTGCAGCACAGCTGCTCCGAAGGGTTTTTGAATGGGAATGAACATTTCAGGTTGTTTGATGTATGTTTTGTTTGCTTTGTTTGTTTGCTTGCTTGCTTGCATCTAAGCCCTCCCATGCTTCCCGGTTGCTCGGAGATCGTCGCCGACCACGCTGGTCTTCGCTCCGAGGCCCTCGTGAGCATCTTGAAGAAGCTTCCGGCTGCGGAGCTCCAGAGGAGCTGAGATGACCGGAAGCTTCACTGAGATGACCGGGCTCATGGGTTCAACACGGTGGAACCAAATATGAGAACAAAACACCAGGAACACCATGTGGAACTTGGTGCAGTAACGAGAACCTGCGAAATTGGGGGGTGGATATCACATCAGGTGGGTCCAAAAATGCTCGACCAAGGGTCCCGCAGGATTGTCGTCGGCTGCAGATTCTTGACCCACTGCCATGTGGACGTCTATCAGCGAGACTCCCCATTCTGGGTTTGGTGTTCGATTCGCTAGTGTGTGGTCCAATCCGGATGCAAAAGAATGCTCGCGGCCTTTCCCACTAACTTTGCTGGTTTCGACTTCGACTTCTACGCCCATCTACCAGGCTTGGTGCACAGTCCAAACCTTTAAAATCCGGATGTCTTCGCAATATATCCAGGCGATCTACTTTTGTAACCAAATGGTACAAAGTCCAAATCCACCTAAGCCTCTTCATATCTCTTCATGCACTTTTTAGTCCAATGTCTCTTAGCCTTTTGCGTCTGGAGTCCAGCTGGAGGATGATGAGCGTCAGCAAGGACCTCGCACAGCAGACCGCGGCGAGGTAGGGGTGTGTTCTCTTTTTGTGCGCTGGGGGAAATGGGGGGAAGTCCCAAAAAGAGGACATTCAGAAGATTCACCCAAATTACCAAGAAGAGCAAACCCCAGGTGAACATGAACCCCAAATGTAAACCCCAAATGTATCCTCCCTCGTGCTTCCTCCACGTGCCATGGCTTCAGCCAGTCTTAGGAGATGGTTGTTGGAGGGTCAAGGAGTTCCCAAATGGATGTGCGTTTTCATGGGGAGACCTCCCAGGCAACGACCCCCCCGGAAGAAGAGAATTGGGCCAGGGTGGCCCCATTCGAATACACACTTCCATACACCCAAGAGCAAAACTAAAACCAT
Organism: Durusdinium trenchii; assembly: GCA_963970005.1. Classification (NCBI taxonomy): domain Eukaryota; class Dinophyceae; order Suessiales; family Symbiodiniaceae; genus Durusdinium; species Durusdinium trenchii. The sequence continues at coordinate 416,663 of CAXAMN010007557.1, forward strand.
TCATTCGACCAACCACAGCTTGAGAGAGGATGCCTGGTGAGGACTTTTCGTTGGAAAGACTGGGAAAAGCTCCACCGAACGAACTCGACGCTTGCTGGGTCGAATCTGGTCGAATCACTCGGTGCGTCGAACCAGCCGCAGCCGCGCTTCGCCGCAGCCGCGCCCGCAACACCGGTCGCGCGTTAGTGGACCGGTGGCACTACTATGCCATGACAGTTCAGAAGATAGGTTGGTGCACCGGGAGACGGCATGATTGACTCTCACCTGTTTGCTGGTTAGGATAGATGGTTAGGAAGATAGGCTGGTTAGGATTGATGCTTTTCCAAGCGAAATCACCTCATTCTCCATCGCTTCACAGTGAGAAACGTCTGCGATCGGAACAGGAGATACACCGAATTGGTAGAGTTAGACTGCGATGGTACTGAGTACTGGAGTGCTCAGAAAAGAATCTTGGGGCCCCCCCAAACCTGATATATACAAATGACTCAAACCCCTTTTGAGTCTCTTGAGTCATGAAGGTTCTGGTAACTTCGCTCTTTGTTGCCAGCAACTCCGATTCAGAAAGCCCAGAGCGCCAGAGTTTTCTTCCTTGGTTCTCGACTTCGGGATTCTTCAGGATTTGAATCTCTTCCAATACCGTCTGAACATCAGCCCGGCGGTTCATGGGCGAACGAGCTCGTTGACTCGTGATGTGCCATGCCCATCTGTTTGGATCCCTCCGGGACGACGTTCGGGCGCCCGGCGTTTCCGCACCGCACCGCGTGGTGTAGGGGTTTGGGCGTCGCGCGGCGAGGTGTTTTTGTTTCGGTGTTCGAAGGGGTTTCATTTGGCCAGGCATTGGATGGCAGCAGGTTCTTTTTGGGACATATCCATCTAATCTAACTATATAAATCCTACCAGGAGTATCTCAATCTCACCTGCAGAATGCCAGTTCCTGAACAAGTGCGGAAAACAGCCGCAATGGAAGTGGATTTCACCCCCTATTGGTAGGGTGAGTACTCGGATAGAATTTTGTGGCTTGTCGTTGGCTCTTTCAGTCTAGACCCGCATGGCGGTTGGCTGTTGGACCTGCCGAAGACCGGCTGACTCGTCTGCCTGCTTGGAGAGTGGAGAGAATTACTGTGCGCGGCAGATCAACTCGGCTATATTTGTCTAGTCCAGTCTATTCATACTTAGTTATCCCAGAATTTGATCTCTTTAGTTCATCCAAACAATGAGGACGACCATCCGTGTTTTCATCCCGTTTCATCCAACTCCGCCCTCCTCGCGAACCTCGTCCGACCTCCTCGCGTGCGAACCTCGGTCCGACCGAGGTTCGTCTATTCGCTCTACCTGGAGACGCTCTCGGTGACGGAGCGAGGGCGACCCCTCCACAGCCGCCAGGAGCGGGCTTTGCGAGGTCTGTGGGCGGGGTGAGTCGAGGTCTGTGGGTGGGGTGGGGGGGGGGGGGTGGTCTCAGGTTCAAGATGAGGCCCACCCACTGGCACACACTGCTGAGTCCTCTTTTGGGATCTTGGTTGGTACCACCGGCTGTTCTTCTCCTCGCTGCTCCAGTGCATCGCTCGCCTCGGCGACCCGATGGTGCGATGGGGCTCATGGGGCGGTAGATCCCCCCCCTCCATGTGAAGAGGCTGATGCAACGGAGAGGATTTATTCATCCTCCGACTCACCTCGTGCATCGTCCGACCGCTCTCCGCCGTCCTCGGACCGCCGTGTTGGGGGGGGACGCTGGGCGCTCCAGGCCTTCTTCCGCTGGACGCTCAAGGGCCTGGAAGATCGTTCCAGCAGCTTTCCCCTAGGCGGGGGACCGACCGACGCCCGGGCGAGAGACGGTGGATGGAAGAGCGATCCACCGAGCTCACCCAGGGGTGATCATCGGCATTTTTGGTATGTTTTTTCCTCCGAAGATCATCAAATTGGAGGAGTGATTATACTTCAAACCCTCCACAAGAAGAGGGTTTTACCATTCCGTTTCTTTTTCACTCCAATGGTTTGGGAGGTCCATCCTGGTCCATCCTGCTCCCGGTGGTGCTCCCGTTTTGACACGGACCGGACCGGACCGGTGTCGCTTCGCAGCGGGAGGAGCCGAAGGGTGCGTCGTGACGAGCTCCGATGGAACGGGTGCGCGGACTTGGCCAAGAAAGCCCAGAAGGACACCCACGAGCCCTGGAAGCTTTCGTCGGGTGGTCTTCGAAAGATCTTGGAGTTCTTCTTCTCCCTCTAGAAAAGACTCTGCCCAAACGGGCTCCCGGCCTGCCTCCGTTTCGTTCATGGTTAGGGTCAGGGTGGGTGCCAGGGGGCCTCCCAAATTTCACACCCTGGCTGCCTCTTGCCATGGCTGCCTGGTGTTCCAAAACCTTCTCTTGTCCGGAAAGGTGGGCCTACTCGGCTCCCTTCGACGTGGAACGGCCAGGCACCGAGCCCGACTGGAACGGCTTCTGCAGCTTCGTGCTGGTGTCCGGCACGCCCGGACGCGGGAGTTGGTGGGATCGGACGAGTTTGGAGAGGGGATCTATCCTTTTCTTTCGATTTGGGGGTCATTGAAAATAGGTGTCTTAAAAGCAAGCAACACATGGAGAAACATGGTAGGTTCACATCCCAATCCATCTTGCTTGAAAAAGGATATCTTTTTCATCTAGGACGTCCACGGCCGGGTGGCTGGTCAGGGCGCCATGCCGTGGTATAAAGATGGGTGACTTGGATGCCCAAGGGGTTGACACAACACGAATCTTTTTAGCAGATCCTTTGGGAGCTCAATTAGATTGGGCAAACTGCTGTGGCTGGCAGAGCCTTGCTAAAGAACTTTATACAATATTTTCTGTTTTTGTCGGTGGCTTCCACTCCAGCCAGAATTGACTAGGCGGGGCATACCTGCAGCACCGAAACCTTGCTTTGCTTGCTTGGTTGACTGAGTTCCAAGGTGTTTTTTGTTGAAATGTTGCTGAGCATCCACTTTGTTGATGGCAAGGCCCAATCCCTGCCGCCCGCTGGCGTGGGCTCAAGAGATGTTGGTCTTTCGTGACGTGTCGTTGCTTTCCTGCGCGCTGGCGCCCTGACGCTTCAGAAGTTTCGCACGCCACAAGAGTCTTGGATGCAGCGCCTCAAATGGTGAAGCCTTTGTTCAGGTCGGTGTGTCTGTTGAGAAATGACCAACTCTTGTCGAACGCACTGGAGACGCCACAGGATGCATCACTGGTGAGACAGGCTGCATTTCTTCCAGCCTGATCTTGCGAGATCAGGTAGAATGACTTCAGTGAAGGGGTGACTTGAGAGGCAGTCGTCCATTCCTGTGCCCATTTTGCGGGTGTAGAGTCTGTGGAGTTTATTTGGAGTGTCTACCGCAAGGGAGATCCATACTATCAGCAAGAATGTTCTGAACCCGAAGATCAGATCTCACACTCATCTCAGGGTCTTTGAACAAGTTCCCAAATGCGTTCTCTGAACGTGTCGCACGAAGACCATGTTCCGCGCGTGAAGACTCTGGCGAATTTCGGTGCCGCCGATGGAGGACTTCGCCTTGGACGCACCACATGTGCTTCACCGGACTGAAACACCCCGAATCGGAGGGTCCGAGGATCCGCCGTGTTCTCGCTCCATGTTCTTGGAAGCTGAAGAGCTGGGCGATCATTTGCTGACTTTGTAGGGATCCCCAAGTTGATAGACAAGACAAGTATAGAAAAGTTGATCCCATCAACTTACATAAATAGACTAAAACAGGTACATATAAGATAATAACATATATAAAACTATATGTATATACACAGTATATAGATCCATGATTCTTCAAAGTTGCCTGTTAATCTTCGGTTTGAGATCACTTGGGCCTGTAAAGGATTCCTAGGCGACTCCAAAAAGGTCATTTTGAAGATTACGGGATTTTGTTCTATCAATTGGGGTCGCAGTTGCCAATCGGTTCTGTGTCTTGGCTGAGGGAAAACACAAACTCGGGAAATACGTACGGAACTGAATGCGGTTTGCCACCCGCCAGCCTCAGTAATAAACCTGAGGGACGAGGGTGAGTAGGTATGTAAAGCAGTCTGAGCATGAGAGCCTCCAAAGCCTTAAGCAAGTAAATCTCAAAGCTTGAAGTCTCCAAGTTTCAACTCGACGATCGAGCCCCGACTCGAAACGAGAGTCTGCAGACCTGTCTCCACCTGACCTCAGCAGCCTGAAGTCTAGAGGAGAGCATGGTTACTAGACGCCGCAACCTTCAGCAGGTACACGGAGGTGATCAGTCTCCGCTTCCCCTATCGTGGAACAGCTTCGTTGGCACAGGTATCCACGATGGGCCTGTGCCCCCTGCTTTGAACCAGAAGTCAAAAAGCATCAAGAGGTGATCTCTGAATCCAAGGTGCTCACACACACACACACGGCCCCCGCTCTGGGGAGGGGCGAAAGTCAAAACTGAGGCTCAAACTTATGTGCATATGTGCGCGCACAAAGGACAAAAAAGAAAACATGAGAAGTAGGCAAGTCAGGACAAGTGCATTTGGTTGGGATGACAAGGAACCAAGTGCACAGGGACAACCGATGAGCCAGATCTCCTTATAGCAGCCTGGGCGACCTAAAACCTGGCTAAGTGTAAGAGTGCGCGGAAGCGCTAAGGGCCGAACTTTGTGCACAAAAGAGAACAAGAGATGAGATGACGGGACATGAAGGCAGAAGAGACGTGAAAAGAAAGAGGCAAAGAAAGTGCGTGATGGGGAAAAAGATGAAACGGGAAAACGAAGCCAAGCTCCATTAGTGTGAGCCTAAAACAGCAGGTACGCCGAGTTGATCAGACCCGGTCCAGCAATCCCCCTGCAGAAATTAAAGGCAGGTCCTCTATGATTCCAAGGGCTTCACATATTCAGGAAATGCGTATGGAAATCAATGCCTCATGCCACACGGCAACCTAGGTGAAAAAAATGGTCTGAGTAAAACGGGAAGAGTAGGTTGGAGGCCATCGCTATAGTAGGTTGGAATCCATCTTGACAAGGTTGACTTGAGATTCTCAAGCACTTGGACAAGAATGCTCACTCCGAGTGCCGGCGTTCAATACAACGAAAACGTCACATCTCCAGGTCTGACAGACTTGACATTCAAGAGACTTAAATGTGCAGGTGCGTGTACATTGGCCTCTTTGTTGGCATCCACCAATGGTGAGAGAGATGGCCCCCTGCTTATAAGACCAAAAGGCCCCCTGTCAAACCAACGGTGTCACACACTTAGACAAGGGTTCATCCATGTAAGATATTCCACGATGAAATGGACGCTGCAACGGAAAGGTGGCTGGGTCCGCTGATTTGCAGATGTTTAAACAAAGGTGTTTGAAGCGCTCAAAACTCACTAAAAGTGGCGGTGGCGCAGCTGCAGTCAG
>CAXAMN010007557.1:422031-446230 GCA_963970005.1 Durusdinium trenchii
AAGAACCACCTAACGAGCCTGAAAGAACATCTAAAAAACGAAGAAAGGGGGAGGGGGGGGGTAGGTGTCAGGTGGTTCATGGGTGAAACAAACATATATCGAATCAGAATCCACGGTCAGAAAAAACGTTGAGTCAGAAAAGCGTGATCCACGATGGCTTCAGCGCCTCTCTTGCGAGAGGCTCACACTGCGCACCCAGGTGGGAAAGCGCAGCAAGTAATTAGACAATGGTTCACCCAGTAAGATAATCCACGATGAAATGGACGCTGCAACGGAAAGGTGGCTCGGTCCGCTGATTTGCAGATGTTTAAACAAAGGTGTTTCAAGCGCTCAAAACTCACTAAAAGTGGCGGTGGCGCAGCTGCAGTCAGCGGGAAAAGGGTTTGGGGACTATCATGAAGTACCATGAAATCAAAAAGCCGGCAGCAGGGTGGACCAGTGGAGTCAGTGTGTTGTCGAGCAGGAACAGGATCAAGCGTCCTTGATCCCTTCCCATCTGTGATCATAGCTTCGTTGCGCGCAGTAGATCACAGATGCTAAGGGAGACCTCCTGGAAACGGAGGGTGGCACACACACTTAGGATTGGGCGTACGGAACTGAAAGCGGTGCCACACGCCAGCCTAAGTAAAGCCGCCTAAGGTTCCAGGTAGTAAGTTTGAGGCCTCCAAAACCTATGAACAGCGACGGGTGACGACGGGTCGTGCAAATCTGTGGAGTTCCAAAGGTCCAAGCTGCATTAGCCGCTTACTGCGCAACAAAGACTGAGACAGCTTTTGCCATACTTAGGTTTTCAAAAGCAGGTACACCAGGTTGATCAGACCCGGCTTCCACCATCACGCATAGCTTCGTTGGCATGCGTTTGCGTGATGGCCGCATGCCCCCTGCTCAAAAATGAAAACTGAAAACGGAGTCAAAAGTACTGACTACAAGGGGCACAAGGGGAGGCAAAAATTAAGGCTCGGACGAATGTGCAAATGTGCGCGCAGCAAAGACAAAAGAATGAAGACATGAGAAGGAAGACGAGACGGGACAAAAGTGTGTGTGTGTGTGTGTGTGTGTGTGTATGTGTGTGTGGTTGCGATGAAAGAGAAACCAAGTGCACAGGGACAACCGATGAAACCCACCTCATTGTCGAAACCTGGGCGATGAGTTAAAGGTAGATGTGCGCGTACGCACTAAGGCCCGGACCGTTGTACGCGCAAAAGAACGAAAGGAGTGAGATGAAAGGACATGAAGCAAGGGAAGACATGAAAAGAAAGAGGAAAAGAAGTGTGTGAAGGGGAAAGGATGAAAAGGGGAACCAAATGAAGGGCACGGGAACCGATGAAACCAGACCTCATTACAACGACCTAGGAAGACCTGCCTCGTTTTAGTGTGTACAATGTGTGTGCACCTAAGAATCCGACAGACTCCAATGAGTCTAGAACAAACTTGGGCCGCTACGGCCACGTACGCCGTGCCAAAATGGCTGGCTGCTTAGACCGCTGCGGTCACGTACAGGCATGAGCCAGCTTGGAATGCAATAATTCGTCAAGTCTTGGCAAATAACTTTGGCATAAGCCTCCTACGCCCGGTCTGGGCACGTACATCTCCGGGCAGGGGAGATAAAGACAAACCCCCGTTCGACGGGTCCACGGGAGGCACTCTTCGGGCTCATCCCGGGCTCTCACTAGGAGAGACACACTTAGGATTGGGTGTACGGAACTGAAAGCGGTGCCACACGCCAGCCTAAGTAAAACCACCTAAGGTTCCAGGTAGTAAGTTTGAGGCCTCCAAAACCTATGAACACGAGGGCGAACGGCGGCGACGGGTGACGACGGGTCGTGCAAATCTGTGGAGCTCCAAAGGTCCAAGCTGCATTAGCCGCTTACTGCACAACAAAGAATGAGACAGCTTTTGCCATACTTAGGTTTTCAAAAGCAGGTACACCAGGTTGATCAGACCTGGCTTTCACCATCACGCATAGCTTCGTTGGCATGCGTTTGCGTGATGGCCGCATGCCCCCTGCTCAAAAATGAAAACTGAAAACGGAGTCAAAAGTACAATCCAAACGGATCCATGTGACTACAAGGGGCACACACACACACCTCATACCTGCGATTTCTGGAGTTTCCTTCACCTTCCTTCCTCACAGCCGGCCCCCCAAACAGGCCGTGGCCATTGGCCCATTTTCGAAAGCCACGTTTCCTTGCCGCACCGGACATGAGGACAATGGGCAGCACCTGCACGAGTAGCGACGAACTCTCAACGCATGTCGACACGGTGACGGATGCCTTCACTATTCGCCGTCTAGAAGAGCTGGCATGGGGTTTGTCCCGTGATGCTCCGGAGACAAGCCGCCTCGTTTGGGCCATGGCCCGTGATGGACGGCGGACAGCGGCGCTGATGGCGGTCCAGCCAGTGGCCACCGACGCAGACGCGACCCACTGGGGCGGCAGCAGTGGCCGTCGCAGATGGCGGTACTCGCACTGGATCGAGGCTCCAGTGCTGTGGGGCTCCAGTGTCTCGGAAAAATCAAGATTTTGGACTGACAAAAAATCAGGTCGAAAAGGAATGCTACTGCCACTGAACTGAAGACCTACTTAGGTTCGTGGGTGGGTATCATGATCCTCCTCCTCCTCCTCATCATCATCATCATCATCACTATCATCACTATCATTTGCATGCTATGTCAGTGGTCCCAGTAGAAGAACCGACAATATATACATAGAGACATCATCAAGCACTGACCAAGGTCTCACTGTCGGCAGCCTGCGTCAAATGAACAAACAGAGTATACACTGACCGGCTCAAAATTGAGAGCTCAGCTCAGGTGAAGGTGATGGACAATCGTGGAATGACGGACTTCATGTGGGCCAACCCTGTATTTCTTGAAGCGCTCCGGTTGCGGGATTTCTTCCCTCAACAGGACATGGCAAGAGGCTGTAGCAAGACTAGACGCCAAGACCCCACCGTTGACCGAATGAGGAACTCTTGTTTTTTGTAAATCAAGTGAACTCTTGTGCGGCCGACCCTACTCCTTGGTTTGGTTTGAAAGTAGGAACCAAATTCCCGTTGCACACCATCTTTTAGCCTGGGGCGGTCGGCCTGTGGACTCCGCAGCAAGGTTTGGAGGAAGAGCATGGACGGGAAGATAGGGAACAAGGAGAGGAACGTGTCTGAGCATGTTGCAACCATGAGTTGCCGGACTGGGAGAGAAGGGGTGTCCAGGACATCCTGTCACTGGATGGATCTCAAAAGCAACATGGAAATCATTCAAGCTGAATTCCAGTTTCCCCAAAAGAAGAACGAAGTTAGTTAAGGTGCACTCTGGCAGGTGGGTTCCTTCTAAAATTTTAGGACCCCCAGGCCGGCGCCTCGAATTCAGGGGATCTTGGGGCTCCTTCTCGAATTCCAAGAACTTTTCAGCCTGAATTAATGGCACTTCAAGTCGGCTTGAATCCAGTTCGACTCCAATCCTACTTGCGTCCCCAGCTTGCAGGTTTGTAGGTTGAGGCTGCTTTTGGACCCCAGCTGAGTGGTGGACTTTCGGCACCGAACCACTGGTCGCCTCCGACCGAAGCGGCGCCGACCGAACTCGGGTCGCGGCGTCCCGAAAGGTCGATGGCCCGTCGTGCAGCGGTGTTGGGCTTTGTCGTGCATGTTGCATTCTTCGGTCTTGTGGAGGATCCAGTTTTTCTACACTCTCTGAACGGATTTCATGGGATTGTTCGTTGGTCATGGGATTCCGCCTGTTGGGTGTTCGGATTGGACATGGTCATCCGAAGAAAGACGAGGCCTCATTGCCATCCACGAGCCTAATGGGATTTGTCAAGATGCCGTTGGGCATGCGGGCCTTGCAGGTGTTTTTGTCACAGCATTCGCCATAGCGGCTCTTTGATGACCCTGCGGGTCATCCTGTTCCGTTGAAGGATGTGGGGGGGGAACCATTTCTTGGACATCCTGTTCTGTTCGTTGAACCTTCTTCTCGGCAAGATTTTTTGACCTGCCACTACCTCTGTTCAGATGCAATCGGGTGGGTCGATCTACAGAGAGAAACCGGTGGGTGGATCGACCAGTTTCCGAACGACGCAGAAAAACATCTCGACCGCTCCAAAGCTAAGCCTCATGGACTGGACCGATGTCGAGGGCCACGAGGGTGCCGTTCCGATGGGGGAGGGTGCTCGACATGTCGCTGTCAGGAGCAGCTCCCCAGCGCAATGGGGATCGCGGAGCCCAAGGAAGCATCGACGCGACTGGGATGGGAAGGGATGAAGAGCCGGGTCTTCAGAGCTGGAGCTGTAGGTGAAACCAGGCGGCCCAATGGCTCAACCGGTCATAGGGACAGAGGGATATAGCGAACGCATGACAGTCCCTGTCCAAGTCGAGTCGTGACGTTGTCTGCTTTCATTTGCCTGAAGTGTTGCCTTCGGCCAGGGTATTGGGTGCCCAGTCTCCGCGGATTTTGTGCCACTGTGGTGGCTATTGTTCTCAGAGTTCATGCTGCTGTACTACTCCGGGCACAGCGAACAAAGACGCAAGCTCACTGATCAGTTGGCCCAGGAAGATTGGTTCCCGGCGGTTTCCATCTCTTCACCGAACTCACTGTCAGGGTCTCCTTCCACCTCTGAGAGGTGGGTGGGAGTCAGGACCGAGGCCGTGGACCGAGTGGTCTAACGCACCGTCAGGGTGCTTGGGGTCCAGTCCGCCGCACCTCGGTGCCTTCAAGGAACCGAGACGGCTGCGGGGGGCGATGGAAGATGAGAGACCCCGATCTGATCTTGCGATGAGGGACCCACGATTGGAGACGCCCCTGCAAATTCCATACCAGTTTGTTCAGTTCCTTCCACCTTTCATCTCCACTTGAGTCAGCTACCCGGCCCATCCCGACACCTGGGGCGCCCTTCACCGGCGAGTGAGGCGACCAGCCCATGGGTTCCAGTTCGCTGGACCCTGGTGGCCAACGATGGCACCTCAGGTGACGAGACCGCCGCCTGACGTGTGACGCTGGGGACGGTCCTTGGGTCGTTGGGGACGGTCTTTGGGTCGTGGAAGTATCAACCCCTTCAGTCGATCCGCCATGGGATCGATTCCCCAAAATCGGGTCACTTGTGGTAGAGCTTCGCAAACCGGCTGGTTGTGATGGTGGTTGTTGTTGTTGTTGCTGCTGCTGCTGTTGTTGTGGTGCTTGTCGTGGTTGTCGTGGTGGTCGTGGTGTTTGTTTGTTTGTTGGTTGGTTGGTTGGTTGGTTGGTTGGTTGGTTGGTGGTGCTGTTGTTGCTGTTGCTGTTGCTGTGCGCAAAAGCATGCCTGTGAAGTAGGCTACACATGGTACAAGGGCCGACTCGTCACCCCTACTTCAAATACCCAATATGTTGAATCTCCCATCCTATTTCTGTTTGCCTGCGGCCTCACTTGCAGGACAGGGGTTCGTCTGTACACGCGGAAATCGGATCGTCTGTACACGCGGTGACGGGGATCGTCTGTACACGCGGGGATCGTATGTACACGCGGCTTCCGTATGCGGGTGCCAGTGGCCATACTTTGGGTTCTTACGGTAGGTGCAAAGGCCGGGTGTTGATCCAGGGTGCTCAGATGTGTGTGAGCCCCACCCCTCCCCACCCCACCCCACCCCACCCCACCCCACCCCACCACCCCACCCGATGTGCCCTGTGTGCGCAGATGATCCAGATTTGTGTGTGCAGATGATCCAGATCTGTGTGCGCAGATGATCTTGGCTGTGTGCGCAGATGATCCTGATCTGTGTGCGCAGATGATCCCCTGTCCTCACTTGCACCCCTCCGAGAGCAAACCCTTTTGGGCAGGGTGAGGCCCTGATCACGTTGCATGTGAGGTGGGGCTGTGCTTGATGTTTGGTTACATACATGGTGGGGTGGGGTGTGACAGCAGCCCGCCGGCCACTTGAACAACAAAAACTTTTATGTGCAAAATTTTTCAAGAACCAAGTCTTATGCCGCTTGCTGAACACTTTTTGACCCTGGCCAATCAAGGTCTCTGAACAAGACCTGTGCAGACTTGGATAAAATATATTTTGTAAACGTTGCGAAGGCCACGCAAAAATTGACTGGAGCTTCAGTGAAGACGCGTCATGCTGCGAACAAGTGCTAAGGGGACCACCAGGGAGTCGAACCCCTGGCCAATTCCATGGCCAAAGCTTTTGACCGAACAAAGTTCTTGAATGGTCCGAAACGGGTACAGATTTTACACCTTTTGTCAGACTTTTCGTGCTCCGACATCACAACGACCTCGCCCCAGTGCTTCTGTCCGTAACCCCTTTTCAGGAACACGCCGGCCACGCTCACGCTCAGGCTGAGACCGGGGTCGGTGGAGATGTACACGCAGAGACTCCACAGAGTTAGAAACCTGAAGGTCCTGGATGTCCTGGTCTTCAGCTTTCGGCGAACTCGCTTCAGGTCGTTGATGGCCCCTCTTTGACGACTGAAGCAGCTGTGAGTTCTCGAACCTTCGGCCCCTTTGGGCTCGGATGTGGGGTCGACGGAGGAGGTGGAGCCTGAACAGGGATGTCATCGGTGCGTTTTCGAAGGGGGAGCACTTTCGTTGGAAAATAAACAAACAATGTAGACGGCTGAGTAATCAACCAACCAACCATTCTCCCCAGTGGCCCAGGCCTGAGATGGAAAACGATTCTCATCCGTTTGCATACTGCCGTTCCGAGAAGATGTCGCGCCGGAGAGCAAACTTCCTTCCGAGATCCGCGATCCCAGTACCGAGCAGCACGCTTTGCCGAAGACATACCGTGTAATTTCAAGATTGTGAGCGGTGCCAACTTGTTCAGTCTGAACATGAGTTCATGTAATCCTGACATCGAAGTAACAAGGACTTACTATGGAATTTTCATAGTTAATCCTTATGGATTCTCTTGGAATCATCAGTTTCAAGACGCTCAAGGAGACAGGTTGTAGTCAGCTGGGCTTTCATCTACATCATCCAGATTGGCCAGCAAAACCATCAACGGCACAAGACATGTTTTTTCTCCTTGGAACTCCCCCAAAAACGCTTTGTGCATAGGTTTGTTTCTTTTTGCAAGAAGTCCGGTCCTCAACTTAGTTTTCCCAAGTTCCTTGTAGGTCAACCATCTTCTAGGGCTGGGTAGCCCACAAGATCCCACAAGAAATCAAAGCATTGAGCAGAAACGTGTGACCCGTCCCCTGACATGTTGGAAGGTCCGACCAGTCCATCGTCCGAGGTGCCCGCAGGAACGTCCGAGGTGCCGAGGATCCTCTTTGAGTCGAAAAGGATGGCGAAAAGCAGGTCACGTGAAAGCAGGTCAACTGGTCCGTTTGCAACAACGCGGGCCGAATTGCCGAAAGCAGGGGATTTCGGGTTGCGACCTCTCAAGGTTCAGTTCCGGGTTGAAGCTTCGATTAAGTTGACTGAGCTTGGCGAGCCAGCTCACCCCTCCGTGCTTCTTGCGGGTCTCGCAAGACGGGATGTGTCACTTTCATCGCTCTGGTGACGCAGGTGATGATCAGCGGGGGGGCACGGTCCGGGGCCAGTCCCAGGTTGCGCTGTTGGGGCCCGGTCACGGGCTGAACTCTTTGAATTCTCTTTAGTCCCAAGCATATGGCCATGCTTGGGAAGTTCTGGGCATTGGAACGATGCTCCACTTGAGGCATTGTTGGATGTGGCCTCGTGCAGGCAGCTGGACCTGCTGGACTAGCCATTTGTGGCTCAACAAGATCGTGAGGAGCTTTGATGAGAAACATGAACGGACACGAGAGTGATACACAAAGCGCTTTTTCGTGAACAACCCGTCCACTTCTTTTGCATAAGCAAGTGATTTCGTGATTGATGTTGCGGGTCTTTTAGCGCCACCACGTGCCACATCATCCAAATGAGTGTGGGCTCAGATCCTCTTCCTGCCGCTTTTGAACTGACGCTGGAGATTGGTCTCCAGCGGTTGAGTTCTGTGATCGAAACTGGTTTGCAACAACCTTCCCCGAAACTGCGGTTTTGCATCCGACAGTAGTCAGTCCAGGACTCTGTGTTGACTCTGTGCCACCTTCCACTGGGGCGCGCAAGTTGACAGCTGTACATTGACAGCTGGGAGGGATGTCAAAGATGCCAGGATGCAGCGCAACGAGAACGAAGCTCTAGTAGCCTCCCCTGAGAATCTCGTGTCCAGATCAACCATCAATTGGGCTTCACATTCCTGTTCTCACCATAGGGCCATAGGGTTGAGTGAACACCCCTGAAAGTTTGTCTAAAGAACCAAAGAACACCTCAAAGTCGAAGTCATAGCACTTTTGAGACCATGACATGCTTCACGAGACCAGCGGAACCTGTTTCAACGCCTTTTGGACCATCCCCCCGGAGCACGACTTTTTTGACTGCTCGACCTGGCCGTGAAATTGGCACGAGAGTTGCAGCTCGCCAGGTCGAGCGTTGCAGCGAAGTGGAGATCCACCCCAAGCGACCGTGGCGGGGTTTCCCCCTTCAGACAGAGCGACCAAAGGCGCTGAATCAGCGCTTTGGCTTTTCTTTTTTCGCGGGTTGAAAGGGCCTCGAACCGAGAGGTCTTCTTTTGGGACGTGCCAGTTGCATGGACGGATACTAGAATGTGGGTCACATCCCAGTGGTTCAACCCGTTGGCAAATGCAACGAAGCACTTGTAATCTCGCTCTCCTTGAACATCAGGGTGGCCCTGAACTTTGCCTGTATTCATGGGTGTGGGATCTCTTTTTTGAGAGGGTCTGCTTATTAGTTGGACCCTGTTGGCCAGGGTAGTACCTCCAAATTTGTGTTCTGAAGAATCTCTTCAAATCCTTCATTTTCGTCAAATACTGGCCTTGCCTCCCTTTATCCGTCTCGGATCCCACACTAACGGTCGTCTTTCAATGCTCCGAATCGGATTTTGCTGGGAGTGTCGCGGAAGCAAGATGGGTGTGCTGAAAGAATATGTGTGTGCTTTTTTAAAGTAAATATTTACCCATACAGGTCTGTAGAAGTGGAAGTAAGTACCCCTAAAACCCAGGTTCGTACCCTGGCTGGACCTCATTTCTCTTCATTTTTGGTTCGATGGTGGTCACCAGTTCTCCTGGATTCTTGGCGTTACCGTGGTCGAGATGAGGTGTTAAGAGTTTGGTATGAGAGAACCGGAGAATCAACGCGGTGGACAATTCCAAAAGAACGAAAGCAGTTCGACTCATCTTGCCCTCGGGTCGGTGTAAAACATCATCTCGAAGAACCTGCGGCATGCCAAGATGTTTGCGACACCCGGCGGATCTATTCAATATTCAATAGAATCAATAGAACGCGTTCCAGCTGACCAATCGCTGGAGGAAAAAGGCGCTGAGCGTAACGCCGCACTGGGGGGGCTTTCGCAGCGCTCAAAAGGCTCCTGCTTTTGTCTTAGAGTTCCTACAGCATGAGCCTTGGCCTAGTGGAGGAGCCAGCCATTGGAACGAAAGGGAAGAGCTCTCCTTGGAGTTGCCCTTTCAGACCTGAAAGCAGGTGGAGAACTCATCAATCACACATTATAGTAGTCAGTTGCCTCATGACTCATGACCAAATCCATTTGCACACTTGGAGAACCTTCCACTTCCTCCAAATCCAAGGAGTTAAACTGGCGGCTTCGCTTTTCGCAGCCTCATCGCAATATAGGCGAACAACGGGACCAAAACGAAGCAGAATGGGAACGACCCGGGCGACGTTGATCCGCACCCGAGGTGCTTCAAGCCACCGGAGGAGCGGCATTTGTGCATCAGGAGCGGCGCTCCGAGCAGCGGTGTTCGGCTTTCGAGCGGGTTCTTCGAACCGGGCGAGTCTTCCTCGTAGAAAGGACCCCACATCCAAGGGGGGTTGGTGCAACACCCAACATCCAAGGGGCTATCAATAGAAGCCCAAATCCATTACGGGTTTATATTATATGTTAAATATACACAAATCCCAAAACATATATATCAATATACCTGGTATATTTAACATCTATGTGTTTTTTCGTTCGATGACCCGGTGGCTCGGTTCAAACGCACTTTCTCTCCGAGACCGCACCAGGGCTCGCTTTCTGGAAGCGTTGGTCCATTTAAAGGTTTAGTTTGTTTGGGTCACTGTAGTCACTGTAGTTCATTGGCATCTTTCATTTGGAAGTTCTTTTTTTCTCGGTGTCTCCCCTGTTGAGACCGAACGGATCGATTCTCAAGAAAAGGTGAGAGGGCCCATCGTTGTGCGACAGCTTTGTGGGGGAACGGGGGTACCTTCCGCCCAAAGTACGAGCATTCTGTGGATGAATTCATGAATGTAAGTCTACCCAAGAACCGCCCACATGACCTCAACCAGAGAGGGTGACCTGCGATACTACAAGACGCAACATTGTGTGGCTCCAAGCTTCTGGATGCCTTTCTTTCACCCGAGGGGTGTTCTTTTTTGCATCGACGACGAGATGTGAGTCCATACATTTGCCATGTGAGTCGCTGGCCTGGCCGGCCCGGTCTGTATCAATGGGCCTTCTCTGAGGAATCGGACCCTTTCTTGGGACATCCTTTTGGGGATTTTTTTCACCAAATCTGCCCTTGTGAGTCGCTTGGACTCGCCAGGTTGGCCTTAACAGGCACCAGTCCTGTGGTCCGGCCGCCCAGATTGGAGGAAAGGTATGAGAACCCTGGAAGTCCGTTCGACCGTTTTGAAGATGGTTGATCTGGTTGATCGTAGTGTCATTAGTAAAACTTATACACAATGGAGGTTTGGGGCTCTTGAAAAAGGGTGCTTCGACTTCTAGGGGAAGATGTCATGTTCTGTTTGGGAAGTCACAGGAAATGTAGATCGACCTCTGGCTAGTCCGGATCGATTTACACATTCTTTGGTGGACGATTCTGAGAAGACTTGGAGATCTTCACGGGAAAGCAACCACCCGTGATTGGCAAATTATTTGGCATCGGTTGCAAATCACAATCATTTGGCATCCTTGGCTGGAGAGCAACCCAAATTTTGAGACACTAAGTAATTGGCTGGAGTTTTGTTTTTCTTGGATATTTTTTGCGTCAATCTAGCGCTATTTGATTGGGGGTTTGAGCTGCTCCCTGGTGGTTTCCAGGTTTAGCTGATTTGTCTTCACATGACCTCAATGATTTCGGGAGCATCCAGAACCCCCGCTCCACAGCAGCTCTTGGGTACGAGAAACTATTCGCAGGTTGGCAGATTCGAGCCACCAAGCTGATCCTTTAATTTTCCCTGGCCTCCTTTCGTTGCCCTCAGTTCTTCTTGTATCCCTTCAGAATGGGACCATAGAGTCCATAGAGTCACCAGTCATACGGTGCAGCGGCCCGGTCATGGCCACAAAGGTCCTTCAATTCCTTTGTCTGCAAAAGAATCCAACCTAAGATTTCAATCATGCGATCATCGAACGAAACCGTTGGGGATAGGTCCTTGGTCCTTGGGAGCTTGACCTTCCAGGTAGGTCAACCAAGTTGATGATACCTTTCACCTTCACCCAGCTTTTCCACTTCCTGCTTATTCCGGACGGATGCCCACATTGGGCCAGGGTTCCCCCACGGATGTTCGGAACCATGTTGGAAATCACAAGAACCACCATTGACCGGTCGCAATTTCCCAGACTCTTTTTCCAGTGATTCTCAGTTAGCAAACCAGTGCCAGGGGGGGTGTCGGAGGCTCTGGGATGAAAAGAACAACACCTTGGCACGGATGCTCTGTGGATGCAGAACAATCCTCGGTAGTCACTTCGAGGATGTGAAATGGACACCCGATGCTGCGGACCCTGCGGCTCACCTGCGGATCGACTCCGACGCCACCAACAACGACCCCCAAACCAACAACGACTCGAGATGACCGAGGCGACTCCGGCGCGCGAGTTCCGTAGGCTGACTCGCACCCACCGTGTCCCACACCCCACTTCGCCGAACCGGGTGACCGTGAACCGGCGCGGTGTCGCGACGAGCCACGAGCTCAGTCGGACCTGGGCGTTTGTTTCTTGGACCTGGCCGACCTGAGCGCCGAGGAGCGCTTCAAGGCGTGGTAGTGGACGCTACTAGGGGCTCCTGGCATCGCTACTAGGAGCGATCGGACGCTACTAGGAGCGCCGAGGATATTTGGTTTTGGTTCGACACGTCCGATGCGTGGGGCGGAAGGGAAGATCCGTCGGACAGGGGCGGACAGGGGCGAGAGGGTCTCGGAACGAGGGTCCGGCGTGAGCGAGGGAGCGGTAGCATGCGGTAGCGAGAGTGGTAGCCAGAGGAGTAGGTTGGTGACCTGAAGCCGCGTTTCAACTTCATGAATGATTGCGAAGCTCTACAATCAGTTCTTTGGAGAAGAACTAGCTGCTAAAGCAACATAACCCTGGCATTCTTAACCTCCTGTAACTCCTGTAGGCATATTTTTGGCATGGTCCAGCCACCCCCCCCTTGGATTTGTCGGACATCCTTGGTAACATCGCTGCCGGGCTGGTAGTCACACCGATCTCTTTTGGTTGTTCGTTTGGGGCGATCTCTTTTGGGGGTGGCTGAGTTCAGCAGCGGTTTCTGCCAGGGTTGGTGGCCTTTTTTTGGGTTGGTGGCTCTATATTCGACAGGATGCAAACACACACTGTTGAGGACCACCGGGCAGAGATTGATGGTGTGTGTATGTGGCTAGCCCCTAGCAGCTAGCAATCACCTGAACATGTACAGTAGAGCCCAGTTTCCACGTACCTCTTGAACCCAAAAAACTCGATTTTCACTGAACAGGCCTCATAACTCAGAAATCGGGAACCGCCTTGAGGTGAAATGCCACCTCATGATGTGTGATGCTGTGATGTGGTGATTATTTGTGAAGTGCAAAGGTGGTGATTCCGTCCCTGGGAAGCCTCTCTTTGAAAGAACTATTGATGATGTTTGGAAAGCTTCTTGGAACACTCACGCATACAGCTGATGGATGACTCCTTGAACCCACCAATTCGAGTGTGATTGAGAGCAGTAGTGGGCTACCCCGAAAAGCTGATGCAGGAGGTTCGAGAGGCTGATTTTTGGGCAAAGGTCTTGGGTGGTATTCCAAGCCAAGCCCACTTGAAAGGACTTTTGAACAGAAATCCAGCGCCGCAAGCCCCGTCCCAACATCAAAGCACGGAACCGTGTGTCGCAGAAGGGCAGTTTCAGACCGAATCTTCGCAGGCCACGAGCTGATAGCTGTTGCCACATTCTGTCATAAAAACGAGCAAATGCAGGAACTGGATCAAAGTGGGCCGAATGTAGGTCGTGGACAATGTATGTGGTTGATGTATCTCCCAGATGTTTGGAGGCTAGTTTGTAAAGGCGCCGCTGGTGGTTGATTGATCCGCCGCTGCCCATTTCAGCATTCTTGCAAGCTCTGCGCCTGGCGCTTCATGTGGGGGCTTGGGTTGGCCTTCTCCTCTCGGCAGCCGAAGGTGGATTTCTTGGAGCTGCGGGATGCCAAACTTCAGGCAGGGCAAAGTGCAGCCAATGCCATGAGCTGGCCGCCCAGTGTGTCTGCGCTGGTGCTGGTGCTGTGCTGGTGGTTGTGTTTCGGGTACCCTCCCCCCTCTTGGTAGAGGAGAATAGTCTTCCAAGGGGCCACTGTCCACTTCCATGATTGCTTCAGGGAGTGTAGTCTGGCGTGCCTTGATATGTTACAACGGTTGCGCATGATGCTGGGGAAGCCTAGGACTGCACTGTTCGTGCGCATGCTTTTGTGTGCATACATACATCCCTGCATACATACATCCGTGCATACATACATACATACATACATACATACATACATACATGCATACATGCATATGTACATACGTTACATTACGTTACCTTACATTTCACTCCACTACGTTACACTACATCACAGTTACACCGTTATACCACACCAGTGCACTACATTACATTACATTACCTGACATTTCATACATACTTGCATGCATATATACATCCACACATACATGCACACATACATGCATCCATTCATACATGCATACATACATAAATGCATACATACCTAACTACCTACCTACCTACCTACCTGCCTAAATACATGCATACAGACATGCACACACATATGCGCAACATCATATTGTGGTTAGTGGGGCCGTGAAACGTGAGAATGATTGCTGTTTGTCGAGCAACATGCTTCTGGTTTGCTCTTGCTATTTCTGAACGCTTGCGCATGGTGCCTGTGAGCCTGGGAGCTGTAGTGTTCGCGTGCATATGCGTTTCGCGCATCTTTACCTGCGCAGCATCATAGTCCACCGGTTGCGCGCAAATTTCTGGACACATATACTGATATGCGCAACATCATATTGTTTTGAGCAGGCGAACAGCATCTTTACTGTCCTACAATTATATAACATAACTTATAACTAACCATGTTCGTTGATGATCCAACGGCTGCTTAAGCAGGCGGGAACCTCCGAATAGTCTGGCACTGCGTTGCGCTTGCTATGTCTGAGCGCTTGCGCGTGATGCTTGTGAAGCCTAGGTACTGTTTGCGCGTATATTTTTGTACGCATATATTTTTACGCGCAACATCATATTGTTTTCATCGGGGCAACGTATATGCTGGAGCAGCATTTGTGTGCTTTGAAACGTGAGTCTCCACACTTGTTTGTTCGTGTGGTGTCTTTGGCTTTAGAGTTGATTGCTATCACGGGTCAATGCCGGTGTAATTTATAAGAATCATGGTGGGCTTGGAGGATTGCCTTACGTCGTTGAGCCTGTTTGAACCTCAGCCATGTTGAGTGTGGTAGTCCGCTGGTCAGCAGAGATGACTGACGTGCGTTGCCCGTGCGGCAGCGTTGTGTACTCAACAAAACGCAAGAGTTCGCTGGGGTTTTGCGGTGGCCAGGCTGTGGCTGTTGCGAAACTTCATAGCGCGTGCCAGCAGCGCTGGAGTACTGAGCAGTTGCCCTTGGTGCCCACCAAACAGGCACTAGTGTATGGGAAGTGGGAGAGTGGTTGCTGTGACTGAGTCTTCAGAATGCGCCACTTCCATCAATTCATCTATGTGCGGTTGCTTTCCATACTGAGGGTGAGTGTGGGCTTTGCAAGTGTGTTTGTAAGGGCAATCCATGCGGGTGTCCAACTATGGGGCCTTTTGTTTTGATATTTGTAGACTCCCTTGAGACGAAAAAGGTGTTTTTCAGTTGATGGAAGAGATCGAAATCAAACATAGACATTCCAAGTTCATTGATATGATATTGCAATGTCCGGTATTGCCCGTGGAAAGGGTGGTGCAGGATTTCAAACACAAACACAACAG
Organism: Durusdinium trenchii; assembly: GCA_963970005.1. Taxonomy (NCBI): domain Eukaryota; class Dinophyceae; order Suessiales; family Symbiodiniaceae; genus Durusdinium; species Durusdinium trenchii. The sequence continues at coordinate 437,247 of CAXAMN010007557.1, forward strand.
GGGGCTGCATCCGGACCCTCCTGCATACCTGCGTTACCTGCGCACTCTTTGTCATACGCAAACGGAACTTTGTTTGTTGACATAGCAGATTCGGCCTCCTGTTTCGGCGGTGCACTGGGAGTGGCGAAAAAGAGTGGTGGGTTGGTTGGGCTTTTAGGTGCCCAAAAAAGCAGCCGATGTCGGTATGTTCCGGCAGAGGAGGGTCATCCATTGGTGTGACAGCGTTTTTTTCGTGTTTTCGTGACCGACGACTGGGCGTTGATGTTTTCTATTTGCATTTCTGAAGCAATGGTGGGAAGGGTTTGGCCCTTTGACACCTGGAGATCGTTTCCCTTGGCGTTATCCCGCCCTGAAGTGGCTAGAATTCCTGCTTCACGTGCCGGAAAAATCTGCTTTGGTGTACCCAGTTGGGGGGGCTCTCTTGAGAACCACTTGGACCGTTGTAGCAGCCTAAGAGACCGTTGGATGGCACCATTCTCACGGCGGCACCTGGCCGCTGACGCGTGACCGAGCCTTCAGGCTTTCTTCTTGGACTACACCATGGATGCCCAGGTCTGGCAGGGCATCTTCCGGTGTGTTGTGCCCGGTTTTTGTTTCTTTGGTCGGCTTAGCATCCGTGCAATCTTGGCAGATGGACTATCAACAAATCAAGTCGCAAATCGGCTCTTTGATCATTTTGCCGACCGAAAAGGGCCCCTTCTTTTTCCGATGGCGAAGGATGTCGATTTTTTACCAAGGGATGTACCGCATACGCATTGGTCACTGTGCGCTTGCCTGGCGCCTGGCGTGAGGCGAGGCGCCTCTACGAGCATATTGCAGCGGCAGCTGGCATGGTGCGGGAGCCACTGCTTGGGGGGGATGGGTCTTAGATGAGAAAACACCCCTGCAGGCGGTGTGACCTGGAGGGGCCATTCGGTTTCATTGGTGTTTTTCAACGTTCATATGGAAGTGGCTCAACATGTGTAATAGGACCAACAAGAACACTGAGTTACTCGCCTCACAACGCATGCAAGAAAACGACTTCGAATTTGGGTTCTCCTTGGCGTTTGTTTGAAGGTTGGAAGTGACCTAGACCTGAGCGGGAGATCACCTGCAGAGTCGAACATGGGCGTGACCTGCGGGTCAACGATCTGGTGAAACCAACTGCCAAGCGGGTCCACCTTCTGCGTGATCCGACCAATTGATCTTCCAAAAGCAAGACAAGTTCATCCAAACAGATGTTCGGGTCATTTCTTAAGTATCTATCCCTTCGTTGGGACACTTTTCAGGGTGGTGCTTGCTTATAGTCGTAGAGACTGAGGGCATTGACTCCGAGGCATCGATGGACTCCTTGTGGGGTATTTCCGGTGCTCCGCCGCAGGGCACCGCCACCTCGCCGGCCTTCAGCGGCGCCGGGCGCAGCGCGCCGCGGGACGCTGGGGTGGCGAAGCCGGTGGGTCGAAGCCGGGGGGGCGGGTGCGTGGCCGGTGGACGTGGGTTCGGCAGCGAGACCCGACTCGACGACAGGACGTGGAGTTGCGGATGTGTCGGAACAAGTCCTGATGGTTAGTGAGTCAGAGTGTACCCAGGAAAAGTGGAACAGCTTGAAGCTGACAGATTCTTGGGGAGTGGGGCACCAGATGCACAGGTGGAGAGAGGCACAGGTGGACATCGTTTAACCTTGATTCTCTTGGGCAACTCAGGGGGTCCAGTCCATGGATTGAAAGGAGCCTACCATTCATCTTGGGGAACCTACTGGAATGGATCGGCTGGATCGGAAAGGGTATAGACCGCTCCCATCATAATTCAAGGTTGAACCCATGAACCTTTTCGACTTGGACATGGCACTTCTGTTGCAATTGTTGCAGCTCTCATCTTAGCCCACGGCACCCAGGAAAAACCGTGGCCCAAGGGTGTGTGTGCGACAAGATTGCATGGCATTGTCCCTCACCTGCTCAAATGCTAGGATTTCTCTTAGAATCTTAGAGTTTAGATGTTTGACAAGCGCTGCGTGCGTCCGATGTTTGAACAGGTGGGTGCAACTCTTATATCTCTATCTATCTATCTATCTATCTATCTATCTATATCTTGGTACCTGGGGTCTAGGGTCCTAAAACACGTCGTTTTCCTCATCCGCGTTTTGGTCTTCGCTTGAGGATCCCGAGCTGGCTGAGGAGAAGCGTCGGGACGGCCCGTGGGACACGGTCGGCTCGACCGGGACACCGACGAAAGGACGATGTGGCGGGGAAAGCTCCTTTGTTTTGTTTTTGGATCTGAATGTGGTGGTGGTGGTGGTGGGTATTCTTTGATTTGGGGTTCATGTTATTTTCTTTGGGCTTCAAACATCATGGATTTGTGGCAGATAGTCAGATAGTCGTTTCGTCCTAACACATGGGTGATGTTTAAGGAGGAAAGACAGGACACCCTGGTATCTTACAGTAAGTCGAGGCCTTGATCTCGCCAAGGTCGACGGTGATGGGGCATGAGTGTGGAGGTGGTTTTGACAGAACAACGGGGGGGGGGGGGGGGGGGGAGTGTACGTGGAAAGGGAGGCCTCAACCGGGACCCCAAATGGACCAGACTTGACGGTGGTTTCGTCGGTTTCGTCCGGCGTGTGGCTGGGGGGGAACCGCAGAAAGATGCGGAACACCCCAACCAGTTCCTGTCGCGTCGCCTGGATTTGGCTCTGACCAAAGGGGGCAGGCACATCATTCGCCAGCCGATGTCGTGTGGTGGGTGGCTGCCGATGTCGGACGTCGGGCCGCCACGTGGCTGCCGATGTCGAGGGACACACCTGACTCGTGCGTTTGTTTCACAAGCCGAGCGCACGGTGGATGTAAGGGATAAGAAGTGACTTGAACCAAGCAGTTTTGAGTGATTCTCCACCGGAGTGTTTGCCATGGGCAACAGATCTGTGATTGGGTGATGAAGAGCGTCGCGTCGAAAGCAAGTGGCATCCTCTTGCGGCATGACGTGGCTTGCTCTGGCTACTAGCATCCACAGGCAATTGAGGTCCGAATCTATCTGGCTAGCCGCGCCACGTCCGAATGTGATAGGAATGTGATAGACTCACAACCTCAAACCAAACGCTACTTATAAGTATCATTATTCCTTTACCCTTTTGGTGCATGTTTTGGACCTCGTTGGACCATCCCTCCCAAGTCTGCCGATCGGCCCACGTCTCGACCGTCCTCTCGCTGGCAACACTCAGGTTCGAGTGGCACACCGTCGCGCACGAGCAAAGAGGTCCGGGCTCGGATGTGGACGGTCCGCGCCCGTTTGGTTTTGTTTTTCTTTTCTCTGCACGGCATGGATGACGCGACTGGTGCGATGACGGGGTCAAGGTCGATGCTTCACCTTCTTCTCCCCCCGCCAGAGGGATCGAGGAGGATTCCCGCCAGTGCCATGCCGGCCTTCCTGACCGAGTAGGAGAAAAATGGCCAGATGGAGGACTCTCCTGACAGAGTGGGTCCCAGCAGTGCATGGTGGCGCACTTGTGAAGGGCGACTGTAGTGAAGGAACCCACCTGCGACGAAAGTAGGGAATGAGGGTGGCTGGATCCCAGCGAGATTCCTCGTGTAGGATCAGCCACCCGAGTCGCACCCTGCGAGTCGCCGTCAGACCATGGGCGTCAGAAGTTCTTCCCACTCGGTCCATCTACTCGACCAGTCGGAGGCCCACCTGGAAGAATCCGGGGGGGCCTCCACCCCCGTCTCGTGGTCGCCTCCGTGTCCATGATCGGCCTCCGTCGGATGACCGGCCGATCCGGGCGTCTGTCGGTGGCTCCACACGGTGTTCGTCCGACGTCCCACCGAACACGATCGTCGACCGGAACGACCGTTGGAACCTTCGGTGATGGGTCGTGTCAAAAGCACTCTTGAGCAGCAGCCAAGAAGCCAAGAACTGATCTCAACCTCCCAAACACTCCGCCCACAGTGCTTCCGACTTGGAACCTCAAGTGGCGAAGTTGCCGCGATCCAGGCCTTCAGATCGGGCGAGATGAGGAGAATCCGGGATCCGGCTCAGTTGAGCCGACATCGATGTGACAGAATGACGTGACACTCCGACGAACACATGGAAGTGGACCCCCCGTGTTTGTAAAGGAAAGTCATCTTCCAAGGGACCATGCCATCCAGTCCCATGCTAGTGAGTCAGAGTGTATTGTAGACTTTATGGATGAAATCACCCCACATACACGGGCTTTTCAATCCAAAGGGGGGTTGATTCATCAAGAGTCTACATTAGACCAGCACCCTCACTGCCAGGTCACTGGTTGAGACCTGTCAAGGCCCAACAAAAGTGGGAGTTTGCGACTTGGAATCGACCCTAAGCCCTGCTTGCGGCCTTTGTCCAGCTTGTTCTTGGCTTGGTTTTGGGGTGCGAGGGTCGGATACTCGTGCAGGATGGCTGGCTGCTTTCTCTAAGTGGGAGTCGGGAAAACCACCTAGTAATTACCGTATATGATACATGTTTTTATTACTATTGAAACCATGCCAACCATGCACTATAATAGGACATGGGAATCCTTTTCTTTCATCATTTTTTCCATTTGTATTTCTGTTTTTTACAATAATAGACATTTATGTCTTTATGTCTTCCCGGTTTTTTCATGTTTTTCCTCCGCTTCTGCTCCGGTGAACTCGGCCGGTCGCGGGAGTCCCGCGGCTTCGCGGCGAGGACGGAGCTGGAACCAGGCGGTTTTCGGCCGGAAGCGGGCTGGAGAGGGGTCAAGAAAGGCATTGAGAGTGAAACAGGGTGGATGTTTTAGTGTAAGCTAGACATTCTCTGAGTATTTCTGAGTGGAGATTTGTTTTGCTTCTCCTTTCAGAACCTTCTGGCATTTAGGTCATGTTTCGCAAGTGAGGCAACTCCCAAATTTGGGACAGGAAAATTGTTGGGCATCCCCGCTGCGCGGAGCAACAGTGCAGCCCCATTTGCCACCTCTTCGGCTCCCACCTGCTCTTCAGCAGGTCCAGCTGGGTGCGAAGTTCAGCACACCAACGGTTCTGTCCAAAAATGTCCAAAAGCATGACACATATGCCACACATAGTGCCACACATAGTGCCACACATAGTGCTCCATTTTTGTGCCTTGAGTTGGGAATTGGTCCCCTTTCCGTGTATTATGAAGTCTGACCCACGGCGTGACAATGCCACGCTACTGAACCCCAAGTCTCACTTGACAAGTCCAACTCTTCTTTTGGAGACTAGATTGTCGAAATCTTTAGATCCTGAAATATTGACGATGGATCATGTAGGCTCTTGATTCATGAAGCCTCCAGGCAATGAAGAGGTGCCCCCCATTCCATTGCGGTTTTACTCATCTACCAGGGGCCCTCAAAACCATGAAAAACCACGGTTTTCACAAAAACAATGTTTTGTGCTAGGGAACATTCGGGTTTTTGATGGTTTGTGGGGGGTTTCTGGTAGAGTCTACAGGATCTTCATGGATCTTCGGCTTCCTCACATGCACAGATTCTTTCGGATCCAACACACTGGTGCTTAAACTATAGCCGTTGCTACAGACAGAGGGAGCTCAAGAGCCCGGAGTGAAGACGAAAGCACTTGGGCTAGTGAAGACGAAAAGAGAACCTTGGTTGGAAGGATATCGACCGGTGTTTTCTTGAGGTGATACGGTGATACCAACACCGTTGTTAGATATTTTTCCTATTTGCCAAGAGGATCAGGCCATGCCGACCACCGGGGCCATGCCGACCCGTCTCGCAGATGCCCAAAGCGGCCTTCTGGGTGATCTCTGGGGCACCTTGGCCCGACCGGACGGGCCACCTTGCCCCACTGGGCGCCTGTTCTATACTGTAGTTTTTGAAGAGCTTCATGGGTACGTCATGGGTAAGAAGCAGGGCACGCAGTGGATGAGTGATGGAAATCCGACGATCAAAACAGGTGCCCTGGGGGGGGTGGAATCCACTTGGTTTGTTGGGAGGGACCCCGATTCTTCGACTGGTTGGACGTCCGAAGCCAGACCGGTTCTTCGCGCACGGTGGTTCGGTTGGACTCCTTAGAGCAAAGGAGATGGGTTCGTTGGGAGAAAATCACCTGTATCAATCCCAAAGAAGATGGAGGTGCAGGAAGATGGAGGTTCGTGGATGATCCACAACGCAAGGGGTTGGGAACCTCCCACGCACACGGCTCGTCTACTGCTAAGAAACACCAGCAGCCTCCCCCAAAAGCGCCACAGCCACAGCACTTCAGGTTTTTTGACTCTGGCCGGATGCGCCCCCGAGCGGTGTGCGCCAAAGAGATGTGGCGGGGCGCCGAGTTGCCGCCGCCGTGGGCGTAATGGGCTGTGAAGAAAGTTGAAGTAGGTCATGGCTCTAGCTGACAGGGTATGAACTTCCAAAGCCTGGCCATTCTCGATTTTTTCTCTACCCGACCTCTGCCCTCAAATCATCTACCCCATGCGCGTCTTCATACGAAGGCGGGGGATCATCCTCAAAGGCCGTTAGTTTTCACGCCACGGTCACTCTGCGTCTTCACTCAGGCTGTCAATGGGAGGATGGGGCAATCCTCCCCATGCAGCGGCCGGAGGCGGCCGGTGCAAGCACGGTTGCACGGAAGGATCGGATGTTCCACGAGCCCACAACGGCAGGATCTCTCCATCTCCACATTTGGTGTTTCTCTTCTTTTCGGAGCTGAGAATTGGCGCTGATGAGGCGTCGTCCTCGCCCTCCACCGCAGCCCGGCCCCGCACTAGACGCCGCAGGCTCCACGGCCGGGTGCTTGCAGCGAGGACAGGACGTGGCGTGAGGGGCGGCCTGAGGCTTTCGGCGTTCGACGCGACCGAAAATGGGCTTCAAACGGCCTAGGTAAGGAGGTCTCATGAGGTCACAAAATGGGCTGGCGCAACTTTCAGAGTCATCACGCAACTTTCAGATTCTATAGCTACTTGAGGTGTAGGGAGTATCAACATGATGCTGGGTAGTGTTGACATGGGTTTCTTCGGCCAAAGCTGCTTCGACAAGCAACAAGATCTGATGTTTTGATGGGGAAAACAGCTAGTTTTGACTATACCTTTCTTTTTTCTCACATAGGCACAGGCCGGCTGGGTGAAACTGTTTCAGAGAAGTTTATTTACTGTATCGCCCTGCTTGGGAATTTCTCAACCTGTTTGCAGATGGTCTTGACCTCCGCTTTTGAGTCCAACGGCAGTCCACAGCAAGCACCCAGTTGAAAACCTTGGTCTTTTGGGGGTGTTGGAGACTGCTGGACAGATTTTCCTGGAGAGGAAACCCAAGCAGGGGCCCTAAGAAGTAGATTATCAGGGTATATGTCTGGCAGCAGAGAACTTCAGCAGCATTTTCCGCACCGAGGCAAGAGTTCATTTCAGACCACTGCTGCACAGATGGCCCTCCTCGTGCGTTGGGCGGCTTCAGGCGAACCGGTGGTGCTTTTGAGCGAAAAGGAGTTTCAAGATCTGGTGGAAGAACGGGGTAGCACTATGAGAGCCTTGAAGCTGGAGCTTGTGTCTCAGGGCTTGGGATCCAGATTTCGATTGAGGTTCCTGCAAATGGAAGAACATGTGGAGATAGATGACGATGTGACGTTGGTGCCACCTGTAGAGCTCAAGTTGGTGAGGCTGGCTTTCCAGACACCTGACCCAGCTCGAGATGAGGAGTTCATCACAGCATGCGAGGAAGGACGCCTAGAAGAGGTAGACAAGAGGCTGCGGCAGCCGCAAGATCCCAACTCTACAGATGCAGATGGCTGGACAGCTCTGCAGGTGGCAGCTCAGAGCGGGCATGCGGATGTGGTGGGCCTGTTGCTGGATGCTGGAGCCTTTCATCATCATGTTCACCGACATGCTGGCGTGACCGCTTGCCATATGGCAGCGGCGAGTGGTCACCTAGAAGTGGTGCGATTGCTGCTGCAAGCTCGAGCCTGTGCTGATCATCCCACTGCAGACGACGGCTGCACAGTTTTGCATCTTGCAGCTGAGAATGGTCATGTTGAAGTAGTGCGCTTGCTGCTCAAAGCTGGAGCCTCTTGCGAAAAGGCCACAACAGATGTTGGAGAATTTCCTTTGCTGAGTGCTGCTGAGAATGGGCACCTGGAAGTGGTGCGCTTGTTGCTGGAACATGGAGCCTCTTGTGACCAGTCAACAACAGATAGTGTCGGCGAATTTCCCTTATTCAGTGCTGCTGCGAACGGTCACCAGGAAGTGGTGTGTGTCTTACTCGAAGCTGGAGCCTCTTGTGACAAGGTGACGATAGATGCTGGTCATTTTCCTTTGCTAAGTGCCGCTACAAACGGTCACTTTGAAGTGGTGCGCTTGTTGCTGGAAGCTGAAGCCTCTTGTGATCAGGTGACAACAGATTGTGGTGAATTTGCCTTGCTACGTGCTGCTGAGAACGGTCACCTAGAAGTGGTCCGCGCGTTGCTCAAAGCTGGAGCCTCTTGCAATCAGGCTACGAGCGATGTTGGTCAATTTCCTTTGCTTAGTGCTGTTGCACAAGGTCACGCGGAAGTGGTGCGGTTGTTGCTGGAAGCTGGAGCCTCTTGTGACCAGGCAACGACAGAGGGTGGCGAGTTTCCTTTGCTTAGTGCTGCTGCGAACGGTCACCTTGAAATGGTGTGCATGTTGCTCCAGGCTGGAGCCTCTTTCAACCTTGCCATGGCAGACTCTGGTGCAACTCCTTTGCATTGTGCTGCTCAGAACGGTCATTTGAATGTGCTGCTATTGCTGTTACAGGCTGGGGCGTTTTGTGATGATGCTATGACCGACAATGGTGCAACTCCTTTGCATCTTGCAGCGGAGAATGGTCATGTTGAAGAAGTGCGCTTCCTGCTGAAAGCTGGAGCCTCTTGCGACAAAGCGACAACAGATGTTGGGGAATTTCCTTTGCTGAGTGCTGCTGAGAATGGGCACCTGGAAGTGGTGCGCTTGTTGCTGGAACATGGAGCCTCTTGTGACCAGTCAACAACAGATGTTGGTAAGTTTCCCTTGCTTGGTGCTGCTGCAAACGGTCACCTGGAAGTGGTGCGCTT
>CAXAMN010007557.1:446240-475702 GCA_963970005.1 Durusdinium trenchii
GAAGTGGTGCGCTTGTTGCTGGAACATGGAGCCTCTTGTGACCAGGCTGTGACAGATGTCGGCGAATTTCCATTGTTCAGAGCTGCTGCAAACGGTCACCTAGAAGTGTTGCGTTTGTTGCTCCAAGCTGGAGCCTCTTGCGACCAGGCCATGACAGACTCTGGTGCAACTCCTTTGCATTGTGCTGCTCAGAACGGTCACGTGGAAGTGGTCCGCATGTTGCTACAGGCTGGCGCCTTTTGTGATCAGGCAGCCAGAATCAATGGCTGGACACCTTTGCATTGTGCTGCGCAGAACGGTCACGTGGCGGTGGTACAATTGCTGCTTGAGTTTAGTGCTGCTCATGATGTGATGACGGAAGATGAACTCGCCACTCCTTTGGAGCTTGCAGCTGAGCACAGTGAACACCGGCAAGTGGTGCATTTGTTGTTTGTAGCTTCGGCCAAGAGACTCAAGAGAGAGCAGACCTGACAGACCTGACACCTGATATCAGCTGCTTAAAAAAATCATCGAGCTGCTTGAAAAGCATGGCACAAGAGTCGGCACACCTGGCATGTCAGACATGCTGCAACGCCCGGTTTCAGGGCTTTATCCCCCCAACCCAGACGTGTGGTCTGGACCAAATGGGACTGACTCATCAACTCGCTGAAAGGTCCAAATCCTTTCGGAGGGGTTGTTGAACCTGGAGCCCCGACCAGTCCACCCAGTGGCGAGCGAAGGCCGACACCTGTTAGGTCATCAACCGGTCGGTATCCTGGCGCCATGAGCCACAGCCATATTTGCAGTAAGAGTGTAAGACTGTATCTACACAGGATGGCTCCTGCGCGGCCTTTGTTGATGCACATCGCATGTTGCAACGTTGTAAGCTGCGATGACTTAAACCCGATCATTGCAAGTGAGCTCCATCTTCCACCTCGTTGAAGCGAACACATCCAGCATGAATTGCTAAGCGTTTTGATTCACCAGAAAACACGAAGAGTGTTCCAGCCGATTCACGGGTTTTCCTACGCCTGCCGATTCACCCACCTCGAATCCCTCGAAACTCCGTCCGCCCAGGAGCCGATCAATTTCCAAGCGCAGCCGCCCACCGCGGGACACGTGTCTTGGCAAAGAACACGTGGTGTCCCGGTGCCGATTTTCGGGCACCACCCATGTCGGGCAGCTTTCAGGCCAGACACTGGGCCAGATGGCCCAGATGCGGATCGTCTTTGGGGAAGATGCTGGGTTGTTCTATCTCCAGGTCGTTGGGATTTGAGAGAAGGAGAAGATGTGCCTGGAGATCCCTCGACCCCACTGAGAAACCGACAATCCTGCAGAATAATGCAGAATCAAGGAATCAAATGGAATAACATATTTTAGAAAACACATAAATTGTATACACACACATGTTGGGTTGGATGGAAGGATGTTCTTTTTGCGCAACTTCCGCTGTGACCAAGTGACATAAAGGGACCACCACGATGTCCTTGATGTCCATGTTACCACCACGGCACGTTCTTGTCCGGCAAGCCGGGTGCAGTTCGGAAGCTGGCCATCTCATGGATCCGACCTTTGGATTCCCACCGGACCTGACATGAAACCCATCTCTTTTCAGGTCAAACGTCAAACGCCGACCTCGGCATGGCCATGGGGCCGGCCGTGCTCCTTTTCGCCTGTGCTCCTTCGGGGTGGTCGCTTGGTGCGCACGTCGCCCCACCGGCTGACGCGCGCACCTCGCTGTGGGACGAAAAGGACGTCTGGACGCCGCACGAACTCGCCGGGGGGGGCCGTGTTCGGCCAACAAACCCGAAGACATCCCAAAAGCATACAAGGTATTAGAAGATTTAAATGGTAGGGAGATACTAAATGGTGTTAGAAGATACTAAATGAATTTGATCTAAATTTGATACTAAATTGGTGGGCACCAATGGACCCGGACGTCGCAGAATAGGTGCCAGCTGAATCTGGTTCTTAACCACGCGAAGCGAGCGAAGACGAGAGGAAACTCCAGCTCAGTCTGGGCATGTTGGTCTCTTAACATCTCTCAACATGTCTTTTCGACTTGATCTGGATCTACACCTTCTGCCCAAGGCTGCCGCAGCCTCTGCTCGGTGGCCGAAGAGGCTGGTTGCTTTTCCTCCGACAAAAGAACACCAGAGGCAGTGATGGTTAGGATCTTCAGAACGTGAGTCAGAGATGTACCCTAACCCACAAACCATCATAGTTTCCATGCACCCTGCAGAGCCTTTTTCCTCGCCTCAGGGCTTTTGCTCAGTTTTCCGTGATGGCCTTTCGGGAGGACATATTTTGATCCCACTGATGACCAAGTGTCACGATCCACCCAATGTTTGAGCGGGCATACAAAGAGTGCCTTCCTATTTGCAGGTCCAGTTTTTTGCATCTCTCTGGGTCGATCGTGCTCTTTTGCCACGGGCTTTGTCAGAGGTCGTTGGGGGGGGGTGCGCTCCGCGCGCACTCCCTGGTGGTAGGAGGCCGACCCTGCCCATGCAGCAATTTTTGGATCGACTGGCAGGTGACCCCCAGCGACTTTACAGACATGGATAGAAGTGACTCAGTGACTATCACTGTCAGAGGATGAGTGCCAGCCACTCCAAGCACGATGCTTCTAAGTGCACCAATCTTCAGTCATGCGCAGAGATCCAAAGATGTTAGGGCTTTTCAATCATGCAGATGATTGAAGGAGTTGCGAGGACCGTCCAGCTCCACATCATGGAGAGATCTCCTGTATACTCAATGCTTTTGGTTCAAGCATGGGGTGGATCATGACCCGACAGAATCCCACAGATGCCAATGTTGCAGGAAAAACTGAGGCAGATGAATTCCCCTATCACCATTGGCTGCTTTAGCAGCCTGGTGACCTGAAAGGATGGGAATCAATTCATCGGTTCTTAAAGGGGATTCCTTTGTGTCAAAGTAAATAGACCAACCCCATTCAGCCAATTCAGTATTTTTTATCTGGAGGCTGGAGGCAAGTGCTCAAAGACTACACTGCCGTGAATCGCCACAATGAAGTGTTGTGCAGTAGAATAAGGAGGACACACTTGGAACTTCCTGCCGGTTGCTCAAGTGACTCAACAAACACAAGTCCCTGCTTTAGTGGAATTCGTTCATTTCCCAGTTGTTGTTTGTTGATTCTTCCCGGCGCCTTGACCCCTTTCGACCAGGATGGCTCCCTGATCGGCCCGAGAACCTTTGGTCTGACTGAAAGGCTGGTCGGACAAAGGTCCGATGGTGTTTCATGGTGTTGCAACGACAAGGCGGAAATCAATGATACCACCATCGCTTCAAGGAAGCTTCAAGGTTTGGTGTTCGGGGAGTTTTTGGAACTCGACACTTTCTGAAACCTTTCTGAGGTTTGATTTGTTGAACAAGAAGGATTTCAGCTCTTCCGCCTTTGCCTTCATAGGAGTCCCTGTGTATATTTGGCTTATAGAAGGCTCGCAGAGGCGGAGGATGATTTGGATTTGGAGCGCAGCCTGCTCGTTCCAAAGCCCTCAAAGGCCACCCTGGTCTGTACGAGTAAAGAGAAATCCACTCGAATCCCTTTTACTCGTATCCAAAAGCCATCGAAGTCGAAGATGCAAAATGCTTTGGATGCTGCTCACTGATTTCTGCTTTCAGGGCCAAAGATTGGCTCCAAAAAGCAAACACCCACTGTGCAAAGAACGCCAGTCGGATCAGACCATTCCAGGGGTCGGGAAAAACCGCGCATGGCGGACAGTGGTGGAATCCCTCACCCAATGGATTCACATACCGAACCTGAGAAGGTGATTGGACACTCCTTTCTGTTGGTATGGGTCCAAGTACCTGCTGAGAAGGTCTGTGGATCCATTTGGTCAGATGTTAATGAATCACGCATGGACCAACCAACGCAGGCCTTGCGGCCTTGCGCAATAGCATTTTTTTCCCTGCGCCCCCCGCCTCCCTGCATTTGGTGCTTCTGGGGAAGCCCCAGTGAATGTCCGTCGCGCGGGGCGCAATGGAAAAAGCCGCCAGCAGCTGCGCAAGCAGCGCTCGCTGCCGCCAGCAGCGAGCGCAAGCAGCGCGCGGATCCGGTGGTGCAGCTCGCGTCCCCGAAGACGGTGGCTTCGAGGTCCTGCGATGCGACGGAGGAGTTGTTCTGGGGTGACTGACTCCCCATCTCCGTCGCCATACTCCTCACTTCCATACATCACATCACTGGGTCATGGAGGTCTGTGGGTTCGAGTCTGGAATTCGCCCTAGCGACCAGGTCCCCCATAGATCTTCAGACCTCCACCAGGTCCACGACATCGCAGGTGTGGCGTGTTCAGTTTCCAGTTTGCACCGGAGCCTTTCGATGAAGGAAAGTGCCGTTCCAGGTATTCGAAGTTCACGTCGCAGCCCTCCAAGGCAGCCTGCCGGGATCTCTGATGGAGGGAACGGGAGTGCACAAGCCTGATTAGCTGATTGCATCATGGCGCGAGTGAAGAGTGGCACGTGTGGATTCAGAAGAGAAGTGGCTCCTAAAGCCGGGTTACCATCTACTCTGGCCGGGGCATTAAGAGACCATTACGTATGTTCAGTCATGGCTCAGTTTGTGACCACCTGTCGACAGGTCATGCCGGTCCACTACGTCCTCCAAAGGTGTCCAGTCTGATGTCGGAAAGCAAAGGACCTCACAACCAGGATTTCTGATTTCTCCAGTTCTGGAACCCTATATTATACATTAGTGCAGTGTAGTGTATATTATGTATACAGAAATATATACGTATGAACATTGCTTTACTTTGAGTGAGCCACCCTGGGGGGGCAATTTGAAAGAAGGCAGGGCACATGTGACAGGCTACCCTGACAAACGTGGCCTGACATGTGGATTGACACAATGTTCTGGCACTTGTTCTGGCAACAAGTCTGGTATGTGCTTTAGCACATCAACTACCATAAAAAGGCTGGGCTGTGTTCTGATGTCCTTGTTTGCATGTGTTCTGACATTTGTTCTGCTGACATGTGCTGTGACATATGGTCCGACTTCGGTCCTGGTTTGTGTCTTGCCATGTATTCCGACAATTGCTCTGTCACCCAAGAAAATGTTTATCTTGCATATATACTGGCATTCCATCTTGCATTCATTCTGGCGTTCCATCCGGCATATATTCTGGCATTCTATTTGGCATATTTTTCTGACTAGTGAAATATCTTCAGACGCTCTATCTGAGTATATTCCGGCACTCTATTTGGCACTCATGATGGCATTCTATATTTTGACACTCTATCCTTCATTTATTCCCGCATTCTCTGTTGCATATATTCTGACGCCCTATCTGGCATGTAGCCTGACATTCTTTTTGCCTATATTCTGGCATTCTATCTGGCATTCTCGTTGGCGCTTGAGGTCTGGTGCTGTTATTGCAATCCAGCAATCGCGGCTGAGGTTGATTGATGCTCACTGCAACCTTGCGCTCGTGGTTGAGTCCCGGCGGTGCCCACTGCGATCTAGCACTCTGGCTTGAGGTCCGGCGGGGATCTAGCACAGCCGGTTGCCTGAGAGGCGGCAAAGGAGGGAGATAAAATCTAAAACCCTCACCAGGCAGGTGGGCAAAAACATGATCATATATATATATATAAATACAACATTTACATGCTTCCTAGACAAGACATGAACACCAATCATGGTTCCAACACATAGATAAGCGATTCATCACAAGCACATATGAGATAGGATGCCATTGCTCCCAAGTGCCCAAGGTCTGGCCTTCGATGGCCCAGCCTTCCGAGGGCTTCGAGCCTCCATGTTCTCGAAGGCGCGCAGAACGCGCGCCTGTGCCAATAGAAGGTGCCTCAAAAGGACTTCGTTTGGCGCCAACGCGCGCCCGGAGGGTTACTCTCTGAATCCGGGCGCTCTTTTTCAGAGCCTTTCGGAACCCACAAAAAGGGAAGCCAAAGCAGAGTATCGATGGAAAGTGCTGCCGGTTGTGCAAAGTTCTTTTGTAGATCCGTGCGAAGTTGTTTCATATTTGGGAGGGCGATTTGTTCACATTTCATGGACGTGCATGCGAATGTGTGTGAATTTGTCCTGTTCTCCACGGGTGCCAAACCGTTTGGGGGGGAACGTGGTTGTTTACGTAGCTGGCTGGTGTCCATGTGCGTCCTATTCAACCTCCGCGGCAGTGTTGTGCATCCGCCCCATTCCATTTCAATGAACGGTTCCTCTCTCCATGAGGCATAGCAACAACGTGGTTTGGTTTCAGGTTGAAGATTGAGTTTCGTGGTTTGTGATTGGAGCCAGCACTTCGACAAACGGGGTTCCCGCTTGTTTACTTCTGCAGACAGCCTTGTGCATTGCAGTCACTGGGCGGCAAACGGCCAGGCTGAACAGAAACAAGCGCAAACGAGCCTTCGAATCCTGCCGGGCCCTTTGGTTGGGCAACTGGGCGGTGGAAAATTGTTCTTCAGAGAGATGCCAAGACTTGACGTAGATTCCCAGGACCATTGATTGCAATGTCCTAGAATGCAAAACGGTTTTCCGGATTTTTCCGGTTCTCAGGGACTTTGGGGTAAGTGCAGGCGCTCCCTCCCTTGCCTTCCCTCTGTCGATCAAAGACCCGTGCGATCTGGGATTTCAACTTGCCCGGTCGCCATGCCACACTCTTCGAACTCCATTTGTTCACAGTTTTCGCCCGACCTCGCCACCAAATTCCTTTTGAGAAAGGAACCCCATCAGCCCAGCAGGTATGCGCGGCCGCTACGCTACTTGTTTGTAGGTCCAGGTCTTGGGATCGGCACATCTTCTCAGCCCCGGCCCGGCTGAGGTGTGCACTCTATGGAGCCTGGGCCGGCTTGTTGACCACGCGGCCCGCGACCGCTCGTGGACCGACCGCTGTGGCTTCTTTGTTTGCTTCTCTCCTAATCGATCAGGTGACCAGGCTGACCAGGTGTTCTCCAAGGTCAGCTTGTGGGGTGTGGGTCATCTGCTTCATGGGCTTGGATCGACAGCACCCCAGTTTGAGCATTCAAGCAGTTTTGACTGCCTGATCAACAGCTCGGCTCATTCTCAACGTCTTGGATTTGCGACGCACCTGAAAGCCCTGGGCTTTTGGGTGGCCTGGGTCAGTCCATCCGCGCGCCCTCTGTTTCGGAGTGCCAGGTCCTCAAGCCTTACGATGGCATCAGGCCGGGCCTGGGGGGGCACCGAGCGACCCGTTGGCTCCGGCGTGGCGCCGGTCCGGCGTGGTCCATGGGCGATCCGTTGCGGTTCCATCGGGATGAAGGTCTCTTTTCCCCGGGCACTGAGATTTCTTTGTGAAGTTAGACATGTGAAATGAATTGAAATGATATAATTATGTAATTACTTCAAAAGAACTTCTGAGGTGACATGACCCAAAAGCCAGATCTACAAGTCGATGAAACATGATGAAAAGACTAAAAGACACCTGGTATCCGGCTTTTTTTGGCCAAGATTGAGTTGTATGGAGTCCGTCAGCCTTGCCCGGCCCTGCCCCGTGCCCCACCTTGACCCTCAGTTCGCTGGGGGCTTTTGACCCTACTAGGTTTTTGGGAACCAACATGTAGCAGTCGGTTCGGGTCCAAAGACGCCTTTTGGGACCTATTTTTTTGGGGCTTTCTCAATCACAGCAGTGACCCATCAGCACCTTGGTTGATTGCTTCGTTTCCTGTTTGCTGGACCCACAGTGATCGTCTGACGGCTCTCAAGATGAGGTTTCTCAGCCGAAGCTCAGATCTGGACATCACCAAACTTTCCTGGAGAAAGAATCATATCTGCCAGTCGGATGATATCCTACCATCTTTGCCATCTTCCTTTTCCTACAATCATCTCCGGGACCAATCCCTCCACCCGCCCGTCCACCGGGTTCCGGGAGCAGCTGAGCGGCGCTTCCGCGCGGGCGCGGGGGGGCTTCGGTGTGATGCGGGGGGGCTTTGGGGTCCGGAAGCTTCGGTGGCTTTGGGGTGCCACGTTGAGAAGTTGTTTGTTCCCCATGTCCTTCGATCTCACAACGTCCAGACGTTCCGAACGACAGACAGCAGCGAGCGAGCGAGCGAAAAAACACAGACCCAGACAGTGAACTTGATTTCGCTCGGCCGAGCATTGCAGACCCTACCGATTGGAGATGGCGTCCAAGTTGAAAACCTCCCGAGGAGCCCGGAGGTTCCGGCTTCGGAGGTTTGGGCAGATATAGATGCCCCATGGCATGCAGATTGATGGGTGGTGCATCTCAGTGACCCTCCAACCACTAAGGATGGGTAGTAGAAATAGACGACGTCGATGTTCCTCTATGTGTTGAAGGTGTGATTGAGTGAGCCTGAGCTTGAGTGAATCGAGCCACGGCCTGGGGCTGTGGGTTCTGGGTTCTTTCCAACACCATGTGTAGGAGGTGGACGGGGAGCTTTGACTTACTGTTTGAACAGCAGAGAACACCTTCAACCATCTGGCTGTAGTGAAATATAGGGTGACCAGCAAAACCCAACCGACGGCTTCCTTGGAAAAGAAGAACTCGACTGAAATCGCACATCCGTGGGTTGGAGGGTCTTTGCAGGAAAGACCATGTACGAGTTCTGGGGCGATCAGATCACTGCGGCGCTTGCCAAGGAGACGGGACGAAGCGACGCACGGACGAACGGGATTGGATAGACATGCAGACATGCGCGATGCAAAAGGCGGGGGAGTGGCGGGGAGTGGGTGGCTTCCCTCAGATTTCAGATGTGCAGACATCAGGTCAGACAGGTCAGACAGGTCAGACACCGTGGTGGTGTGTGGTTTTCCATGGATGGTCTTGTCAAATCCGTTCTGGTTTCTTGGAGCCGTGGCTTTGCTTTTGTGGGTTTTGTGATCGTCTGAGCTTGCAAAAACTCAGGACTTGAAGGCGGGGAAGATCAAGTACTTGGTGAACTGCGCCTCCCAGGCGGACTGCGGCGAGTGGCCGCCGGGACCGTCGCGTGGCGAAGTGAAGAAGACCATTTGGAGCACAGGAAATGCACGCTATTTTTGGGCTCCATCAAGTTGTTTCAAACTCCTCTATATACTTGTAAATAGCTCGTGATGCCATGAAACATGCTCATGACTCATGAATTTTTGCAGGGTCTACCACCAACCTCACTGGTGCTACGCCTCCCCCCAAAAAACAGTCATGGGTACGGGGTCAGGACAGTCGCAGCAGCAGTCAGACTGCCTGAACTTGGGGTGAGCTTGGCCTATGAAGCCTTGACTTAGTAGGTAGGATCCTATGAAGCACCCTGGTTGACAGATCACTGTGACATGGCAACTTCACAACAAATCACCACAAATCCACAGATACAGATTTCCACCTCAGCACGTGTCCCAGCTTTTTCCTCTTTCGACCTCCGACCACACCGAGCCCGCAGGAGTTCTGGAAGTCCATCCAGCCCAAGAAGCTTCCACCAGGCGGAGAAGCCAAGCCCAGCCGGACCGCCGAGTGGTCCGCCGGGTGGAACCCGGCGGATCGCCATCCTTCCCAAGGTCGTCTATGTCGCGGCTTCGGCTTCTTCTTTTTGATTCACCTCGTCCTTCCGATCGACCTCCAGCCCCGATCTAGATCTCTTAGTTCTTCAACTGACTTCTTTGACTTCCACGACCCTCTTCCCACCCACCCAATGGGGGTCCTCCTCGTTCCATGGGCGTCCGCACCGTTGTTCTCGGACGGTCGGTGTCTCGCCCTCGTTTTTGCCGGTGTCAGGAGTCCGAGTGGTGACCTGCGAGTTCTCCGGGCCTTCCAGTCTGGTGAAGCAGGTGGGTGGGTGCAGGGCACGGTTGGAAGGGGCAGGGGCTCGGTGATGAAGGTCAATGAAGGTTGAAGAGGGTTGGAAGAGAGTCAGCCCGGGTTGGAAGAGAATCCTGAAGTGGAAGGTCCAAGCCATGGAGATGTGGATTTTTTGGAGAGTTTGGAGTGTGGATCTTTTTGGGGAGCGAACCTTTGGCAGGGTTCCACCAAAGTCACCGGCAGATGTTGGAATAATTCTGAAGTGGACATGTGGGTGTAGAGGTACAGAGCAGACCAAAAGACCGATGCAAGTATACACATGAATGGAGTAAGATTAGAGATGGTGGTTGTTTGACCATTATGTGTATCTCCTGAAACCTTCCCACACCCAACGAAACCGTCCTCCGCGGATGGGGAGAAGCGGAGGACACGCTGTCTCTCCAGGCACGAGGGAGCATGTGCCGCTTCATCGTGACCAAGCGCATTAAAGATCCTGCGGGGTTGAAGAAGTTCACAGGAGAGGAGGAGGGTGGTTGGGCAGTTGGTGGGGTGTTGCTTTTTCTGTTCTCCCCACAGGGTGGTGCTGTTCGCATCATCCGTTTCAACCAGCGAAGCGAGCGTGTCTTTATTCCGAATGCGCAATCGCATGGAGACCGTAGGAGTAGCTCCAAACCTCACTTCTTTTTCCACACAGGGATCGTTTCAGCGTTTCGGTGTGGAACAAACAAACATCAGTCGAGGTCTTCCATGTGCGGCCGTTTTTGGTCCACCAGAAACGGGCCTTTTAAATGGTGCCTGCATATAATGATTATATATATATGTATATTATATATATATATATATATTGTTTTTGATACCCTTTCCATTTTTCCCAGCGGTGGCAGTGCTGGAGCAATGACCCAGAAAGAACCAGCCATGTTCGCCTTTTCTTTGGGCGCCCACTGTTTCTGGCGCCATGTTGCCTCCAGGCCTCATCCCAGTAAAGACATGCTAAGATCAAGCAGCGAGCGGCGAGCGGTTCTATTTTCGCCCCATGAAACACAGCATGAAGGGATCTTCCACAGAATTGGTTTGGACATGTTTGGACACTGCAGGACACCATCCGTTTGGGGGATGAACACGGTGGAAAACCATGGGTTTCCCGTCACATGTTCTTCTTTTCACCCACAAAGCTTCCGAGCTGCGTTGAACCGAGCTGCTTCAGAAGTGTCGGGCTGCTTCAGTGTCGTCTCGAGACAAGTCGAAATTTCATTGGTTGGACATGGAAGACCTACATAATGGCAAATGCTACTAGGAAAGCCTGCCTTTCCAAAGCTACATGGGAAAAAAAGAACATGGGGAATCCGGGAACCTTACGGGAATCCAGAAACCTTCGGAATGCAAGCGCCTCCCGCTTACTGCGCAAGGAGATGACAAGAACAGGCGGGTCTGGGGCAGCGCGAGAGTTGCTTTGCTGGACATCCCTTTTCTCGGAGGTCAACACTCCTGAGACAGGTTTGCTTCAATAGTTCCTCGCGGAGAGCCAGATGCCAGATGCCCTTGACAGTTTCGTGCGCGGTTCCAAACTAATTTGATTGAGCTCCAACTGTGGCCAGCTAGGTGCAACAGGTAATTGGACCCCCTTTGCATCTGCCTACTTCACACGCAGCACCACCTTCTCGGAAAGTTATTTCTGGTGATTTCTGCGATACTGTCTCTCCGTGACACGCTGAGAACATCCACAGAAAAGCGTGGGATCCCCATTTTGGGCACCTGGCAAGTTCTTTTTGGAGCGCATCTCACTTATACGTTCTGCTCCCGGTCCAGAGCAGTTCGAACCGTTCGGCGCCGAATTCGCCAGGCCCCGAAAACGGTCCTCGCTGCTCGACCCGAGCGACCATGAGACACGACTCCACCCCAAGAATAGGCTCCCCGCAGCGACTGGCCTGTGGCTGTCCCCGGTGAGGTGGGGGCGGTTTGCAGAGGTTTGGGAATGGATCGTGAAGACCGGTCACCTGAGCGATGGGGCGAGCAGTCCACCAGCTTAGCGAGCAGTCCACAGGTAGGCCGACACCGGTAGGTCAACCGGTGGGTCGCGTGCTGCCCCGCCGTCCGCGCCGGCCCCCCTTCCGTGGGCTCGCCGAAATGTCTGCGTCGTGCACGACCGGATGAGGTGGAGCTTTCAAGTGGGCCGGTCCAGTGAGAGCAAGCTGGTCTTCGCGCCAGGTGCGGGACGACTCGGGTCAGCTGCGGTTAGCGCCAGGCCCGAGCGCGAGAGGTCCCAACGTCCAGCGGGTCGTAGCAGGGAGTCCAGCGGCCGAAGCAGAACGTGACAGAACGAAGTTCCTCGCGGGACGTACGTGCCCGACGTCATGCGTGGCAGGCAAGAAGAGGGCGGCAGAAGATGCAAAGGCTGGGCCTCTTTAGAGTTGATGTCCAAAAAGCTTTGCACCAACCAGTGGGCAGGGAGTGAAGTCAACATGGAGGTGGCGTGTGCGTGGCTGGTTTTTGCAAGTCACCATTGTTTCGTCAAGAGGGTTTGACTCAGAAAGCTATGAGGACGTTCCGAAAGCTCTTGACTCTATGAGGCTCAACAAATTCAAGCAATCAATAGCGAAAAGGGTCTCAAAACCTCTGAGAAACCCTGAGTACCAGCAGCCTCAGCAACTTGCGAAGTCGCATCTTCCCAACAATGAAGCTCCAAGTGATCACACTGAGCAAGGTCCACTTGCAGTGAGGTGTCATGCCCTCCCATGGCCATGGCATTCACGTGTCCTCCTTCCGGTGGGTGGATCGGAACGAATGCATCGGTGGGAACCAGGTGGCAACAGGAGCGTCAACCAGCGCAAGCAAACCCTAGGCTTCCTGGCCCACCAAGAATTTAAGGGGTCTTTTTAACAGAAGCTTCATTGATTTTGCTAAGTTTTACTTTTATACTACAAAAGCATGTCATGGATGTTTTTAATGGTCTTGGAAGTCTTGGAAGTCTAGGGAAAGAAAACAATCCAAGAATCAACCAGTGATATTTCCTGCAACCGGTTGTCTCTCCCTACGTCTTTGCGCAGGTTCCTTTTGCACCTAGCAAGCCCATGAGGAAATTAGGCAGATGGATGAACCATGATGAACCTATGTATGCCCATGTCATTCTTGACACTGTCTGGGGAAGTCTTTTATTTTTTTTCAATTTCAACTTTTGCATATTTCAATTTCACTCATTTCCCTTATTTTTCGACCTCCGCCCCATGGTTCGCTGCGGGAGACCGCTGCCTCGGCCCGGGGTCGAACGGCCCGGTGTGGCCTTGGTCGTCCAGGCGTCCAGCAAGCGTGCCAAGCGTGCCAAGCGCTCGTGAAAAACCGATTGGAGCCATGTCGCTGGGTGTTTCGGTCATGGGAGACGCGAGGTGGGCGTGGAGCAGCTGTGTGAGCGTGGAGCAGCGAAACCATGAGCTTCATGGACATGATTTCAGTCTTCGACTTCAGGACGTGCAGGTGTCTTCAACCATATATATCGGCAACTCTTGTAATTCATTTCGATTCGATGTATATGGCTTCATCCACAAAGAATTGAATGACCTTCTCTCACGGAGAAGGTAGTGTAATGATTCCAAAGACCAGCTTCGAGCTGCTACCCGACAGGTCCAAACAGGGGGAACCTCACGCTCACACACACAGCCATGGCCTACAGCCATGGCTTCGGTTTCATAGGGTGTTGGGAGTTGTGGGTAACGCACGCTGTTGCGAGCACAATATTGGAGGAGTTTGCTGCTCCGCAAAACAAGTGCCAACAGCTCAAGAGCCTGGAGCTCTTTGTCTCTATCCACATCCACTCCTTTCTGAATTGGTCACTCAACTCTCAACTCTCGGCCCCACTCCGTCTCTCCATGGCGACCCACCCCATCGAACACGGTGGAGGGACCTTCGGACCTTCGCGGGGCACTCGGAGCTTCGTCGCCTTCGGCTCCGGACCAAAACCACCTCTTCACTCGCTCGTTCACACTGAGTCACTCCCTTGTTCGCCGCTGCCAGCATAGGGATGTTGGAAAAAACCGCTGGCTGACGCAGCCACCCACCCCCTCGAATTGACATCTCCCTCTCCGCAGGCCATGTATTTCACGGCTCTTTGGAAGCTCCGGCTCCTCGCGATGTCGGCGCCCAGCTCTGTCGCCTCCTCGCCGCCGCGCCGACCTCGGTTTCGCAGCGAGAGGGACGGTGGGTCTCCTCCACTGGAGGTTCCCGCCGGCACCGCCTGCGGGAGTTCAGTTGGGGCTGAGCTGGGTCAAGGACGTGAGCGGCTTCTTTTCTTTTTGAACACCTCGACTCTTCCCCGGTCCATTTGTCGCAGGTCGGCCATGGAATTCCATTTGGGGAGAATCCCCAAACCTCTTGCCCTGGCTGGGTATTTCCTGGTATTTCCTGGTTCCATTTTTCCGAACCGAACCCCCAAACCGGTTCGCGGGGGGGTCGGACGGGTCCGACTGCCCACCCGGGACGAGCTCGTCCTCCGCCTCAGGCGGAGCACGCCGCATGTGCCCAGCTTTCGACCAGAAGAGCTGCCGGGGGCCCCAGGCCTTGGAGAGGCCAAGGCAGCTCGGGAAGTTCGGTGGATCAAGGTGGTTGAAGCGAAGCTTGGGGGGGAGGGGAAAATGGGGAGGACCTCACCGCAAAAGGAAGGAACTGGAAGAAAGCTTCATCTGAAAGGTACAGGAAACTGAAGGAATCAGGTTTGGATTCAGATGCAGCAATCAAAGAGAGGAACTCCGGAACACACCAGGAGTTTCATCATGGCTGGTGGTTGTCTAAAGGTGCGCACCCTGCAAGCGGGTCACACTGCTCGCCTCAGGCTGTGCACTGCGCAAGCCCAGGATCATTTGGTCAACACAGATAGACTACTCTCAGACTTAATTGGTGACTTATCACATGGTGTCCCCATGGTGCCAGGGTCACGTCTGGAACGTCTTTGGGGGGGATGGTGCACCGTGTGGTCAATTGTGGTCATCTAGAAGTGGCTTCGCCGGGGATGCCCGGGGGCCCGGGTGCATCCAGCCTCGTGAGGCCAGGTCACCAAGTGAGGCCGGCCCAACAACCTCTTGTCAAAGACCTGTTGTAGGATTGGCATTGTGCAAAGGGATTGGCATGTTTCTCAGTGGTTTGACGCTGTCAGGTCGGATCCTTGTGGTGATGGAAGGTTGAGACCAATAGAATCGATCCACTCCTTACGCAGACTCCGTTGGAACTGGAGCCTGTGCTGGTGAGAAGGTCAGACCAAGATTTCTCAAAGTTGATGGAAACACTTTCCCTCCCCCAATCTTTGGGCTTGCTTACAAACATGACACATTCTAAATGAACTCCGCCACCTGCCTAGTATATATAGAGGCAGGCGCATGGGTTGGGTTGTTTTTGTCCGGTCTGCATGCGCGGTCGACCCTGGACTCCGAGGATTGATGCCCACCAGTCCGAGGCCGTGGGGAGGGAGGGCACCTCTTCGGTCTCCGGCTCCGCGCCTGGTCCGCGCCTCGCAGCTTGGCTGGTCGAAGACCAGACGCACTGTAGGATACCGTCGGTAGCAGCGTTCGCAGTAGACCGGGAATTTCCAATTTGGGCGGCTTTTTCCTGGGTGGGGGTAAGATCTTGTTCCAGAGACCCGTCAAGAGGCTGGCTTGATTGTTGGTAAACATGGCTTGGCAGCGACATGGGTGGGATACTGAACGGTCTTCGCCTGCGAAAGGACATGTTCTTGCAGGTGTTGTGGGCTCGTGGGTCTTCCTATCCAATAGCAGTGTTCGGCTGCTGGGAATGGGGAACCTTATAGAACTTGCATATATTTGGGTCTATGGTATGTAAGTCGCTTCTTGAGCCAGCAAGATCTCAGCCGTGGGGTGACCTTTGGCATGCTTTGGCGGTAAATCCCAGGTGCGCCACCAATGAAACGAGTTGATTGGAGAACACAGGGGTGCGCCAGAGGCCATATCCAGAAGTGGAGGTCATGGCATGTCGAACCAGGAACTGCAAAAATGAGAGAGAGAGAGAGAGCTTTTCTTGGTGCTTTGGACATGAGATCATTAGAATTCTCCACTGATTTGGCTCAATCTCCTTCCGAACTGGGTCGCACTCAGAGGAACCCCCTTCACGGCCGCAAGGACACCATCCGCCGGAAGCTCTTCCAGACATATGAGGTGAGCGATTGGGCTTGTAGGACATTTGAAGTGTTTCGATCTGAAAAAGGATGCGAATGATTCGGCCTGAATGCTTCTGAGACCTCTTTGGAAAAAGGTAAATTTGTGGGTGAAACAGAAACCCCCTTCTTCGGCCCTTTTCCACCTCCGGGAAAAGCTCCGAGAATCAGCGACCGCTTGTTTTTTTTGCAACCACGAACCGTGTCTTCCACCTCCCCCCAAGTACCAGTGCTTTTCTGCCCAAGTTCATCCCCACCCCTTAGGTCGTCGAACCACTGGGCGCGCGCGCTTTGGCGCGGCAGGAGCCGCCGCCCACGGTGCGGGCGCCCCCGTGGCGGTCTACGTTGACCAGTTCCTGCCGAGGCCGATACGACGGCGGTGTTCGAAGACCTCTTCAGGTCATCCGTCCTCATCCGTCCCTCAAGAGTTTTGTTATATGTACATGTTGTATGTACACGTTATATATGTCATTACTATGGTTGGCACTAACCACAGTTCTGTTTTATACATCACTTTCTCAGGGTTTTACTCCAGAGACTTTGATGGGGCCCCCCCAACACCTCCTTTGGCTGCCCGAACACCCCTGCCATGGGGAGGGTTTCTTCTGTCTGACTCAGCTATTCATCACGTTTTCATCCATGGGTAACACGGAAGAAGACATGGCTGTGGGCTGTGGGGAGGCTGGCAGCCACCGAAAAAGGGCACGAGCTACCCGGTGTCGGTCGACTGGTCCGGCGATGTGACGCTTGGACCCATCGAATTTGGGGAAAACGCTCTGGACGAATGACACTGGTCATCCGAATGACTGGTCATCCGAGCCTACAAACAGCAAATTCCAAAGCTTCGGAGGATCCCCATGTCATCCAAGCCCGCTCCCAGAAGGTCGGGACATGTTCCTTTGCTCGCTCGCATGCACGTGCGTGCGCCGGAGACACGCCCTTGCTGTGTTGGATTTGTTAAGGCGTTGCCCAAATGCCTAAATGCACCTCAATGAGGATGTGGGTGGAAATAGAAAGATCCTCCCAAGACCTGCAACTCGGTGGGGTGCGGTATCGGGCTCCCCGGTGATTCTCCGCTGGTAGAGGGTGTGGAATTGAAGTGAAAGATGGTTTCAGCTCGTTCCTCACAACCCAGCCTTTGAGTTCTTCCTCGGGATGCAGGAGAGGAGGATGGGACAAACCCAGAGGCGATCGGTCGTGGGAGCATCGGGACTGCGAAGAAACGAGAGTGCTCCTCCAGTCATGGGGCTAGGGTATGCTAGAGCTACAGTTGTTATGATTATAGGGTCGCTTTCTTCAAGCGGACTGGTTGGCCGCTTTGTTTTATTTGATTCTTTGCCCCCTTCTCAACATGGTGGAGTCGGAGTTGTAGCTGCTATGTGCTTTGGAATGCCGGGTCGTTCGCTCTGGGCGCAAGTATTCAAAATTTCCTGGATTTGATTGAATGCTTTTCAAGTGGCCAGGGTTTATGCCATACCTGTGGCATACTGAAGCGATTTGTTCAATAGTCGCCTTGCAAAGAGTCAACCAATGCCTATTCATGAAGCTAACAGAAAGGGAAAGTTCACAGAAGAGGGGGAACATGGGAAAGAACAAATCAAGAGATGGAAAAACAAGTGATTCACTTGCCAGAAACTCCCAAACATTTGTAATTGGAGGAACTCTTCCATAGGCGCGAGTCAATGATCCGCCAGATGGATGGGCTATATTATATTGTTACAGTTGGTGCCTCCCAAAGTGCAACGATTGGCCCTCAGCACCAAGATACCAAGAGCACCAGAGGTATCCACTCAGTAGCATATATCCAGGAGTTTCGAGTTGTCCAAGTGTGAAGCCTATTTGTATTTATTTGTTCTCTGGAAGACTTCCTGAACACCGAACCTAGAGGGTGCTTTTGACATGTTTTTTGGGGAACCAGACCCAAGAACTCAGGTCTCGCCAGTGTCTTCGGTCAACCGAACGCCATTGGCACCGGACCTTCCAACCACAAGCTGGTGGTCCGAAGATCTCCATGTGTTTTCCGGATCTCGGATGCCGAAATGGGCGGATCAGCGAGACTCCTGCGGTTGGTTGGTTCTTTTTGTGAGGCCTTGGGCCACATCACCCAGGAGCTGCAGCAGGCCAAGGCACAACTGGAGGAGGAGACGGGATTTGGATTTTTGGGAAGAAGGTGTGGGGGGGAAGGCACTGTTTTCTTTATTTTCAGACTCTAGGTGGTGGGACTGGGCAGTGCTTTCGGTTCCCAGGCTGCAGTCCACCACACAGTTCACTTGCAGGTTTGACTGAAGCTCAGCCACTGCTTGTCTAAATCTCGCGTTTGGAAGGTCTGTTATTCACCAAAGGTGGACTCCGTTCTTGCATAAGCCCAGAAAGCTCCTCTGTGAAACATTGTTCAGCTCCCATATGAAGGGATGAGGTGACGCTAGAAAGGCTTACATACTGTAATTTTAACCAGCCAAGGATAGTTCGATGGGAGCGGGTCTTTCCTTCTTTGGGCATTGACCAGGTGAAGCCCTTTTAGCCAGGTTTGGATGTGCTACATGCCGGGGCTCGCACAGCCAAAGGGTATAGGGTACTAGGAGGTGGACGGAGGTGGTGCAGTAATTCTTGCATCCACGTGCAGGTGTTGGGCTTTTACTGTAGTGTCTTACTCTCCAACAAACATGGAAGCGGACAAGTACCTGTTGTTTGGTGGTTCGGATTTCATGGTCTTTCCTGGGGCCATACCATCCACTTCCACACGTCTTCACTGTCTGATTCCCTGCCGGACATCGGCGCCGAGCCGCCGAAGCATCGGCAGTTCTTTTGCGGCCGAGGATGGTTTTCGTGATGTTACATGAAGACCTCTAGGCCTAGTATAGTCTGCGTTTTTCAGGGCAGTTCCACATCATTCCATTCCTCTTCGTGAATAGCAAAAGATTTTGCCATGGTGATCATGACTGTTTATGATGGCAACAAGGACCGAGTCTTTTGGGACCACACAGATTTGAGGGCGAGGGCAGCCCAGTGCTGCACGTTCTTCCGACAGGGGGACCATTTTGCTGAGTTCATTTTGGTTGCCACCCAAGAGGCAACCCTGGACCTGTCCCAACTGCATGTTCGTTCAGTCCCCAAATCCTGGCCCACGGCTCCAGGAGCGATGCATCTCTCGGAACTTGGTGGTCGGGAAGACCCGAAGTGGGCCGACGAGCCGAGGTCCCGTCGGCCCGAGCCGTGTAGGAAGGAAGGGCGCACCAGGCCGTGCAAGAAGCAACAACATGGTAGGAAGCGGGGTGCTCAAAGGGTCATGGTGAAGACCAGCTGCAGGTGTTTTCCCTCTTTTGGGAGATTGAGATTGACGTGCCATGTATGACATGCACAAAACTGGCCCCCAGAATTGGTGAAGCTTCAAGCAATGCGGGTGAGCTTCTGCATTTGTCGGACACACGGCCTATTATCCGTTGGCCTATTTGGATCTAGTTGATTGAGATGATGGATCCAGTTGATTGAGAAGATCGTCAGATTTATCGCAGCCTCGGATGATGTTTAGAGTCTTGACATGAAAGAAGAGGAACGACTGGTCGATGGAGCCGGAAAGGAGAGCGAAGCCTGACCCCTCTGGAGCACCCGAATCACCTCGACTCGAGGCTGAGCGGAAGAACTTGCACTCTCAGGCTGAGCGGAAGGGCAGGCTGAGACGGCAGCATGAGCATGGGCAGTGGTGGCTCATGGAATTTCCCAGAATGAAAGTCAGAGGAATCTGACTTTCTCCCTTGTTTTTGGCCGCTGTACCTGTTTGCATCTGCAGTCAGGGAGGCATGTTGCCTGCAGAAGAGGGCCACAGATGATCAAGAGTGCCACCACAGAGGGTCAGGTGATCCATCAAAATCATCAAACTTCGCAGGGAATTCTTCGAGCGAATCATGGCCAGAATTGCCTTTAGGTATCTTTAGGTCAAGACCGTCAAGACCCAACCATTTTTGGCGATGTCCTGGTTTGACGGGTCCTTTGCGTTCTTTTTTTGTTTTTGTTTTTTTCCGGGTTGGGACGATCAAACTCTCTACTTCAAAGTGGGGACTGGCTGTGATGGTCTCGGTAGGTGGGGGACCTCCAGAGGTCTCGGCTGTGATATAGCGGACCTCCACCTCTTGTGGAGACCTCTGGGAAACCTCCAGAGGTTGAAAGCAGGTGAGGGAAGAAACTGGTCCCTCGACATCTGTTCTGCCAATCCGAAGGGTCTCCAGTTTAGCTTGAAGGTATGAACCCCGTGGGCCTTGTCAGAAGGTAGACATACTGAGGACTCCTCACAGTTGTGACGTGGTTCAGATTTCTTGAATCGAAACTGAGCATGTGTGGATCGGTTTGTGGTTTTTACTGCCAGGCCGACTTTTCAACAGCATTTGAGGGTCAGTAATAGCACTGCAACACCTGTTGAGGTGGATCAAGAGGATGTGTTGGAAGCACGACGTCATAGATATATCTAGGGTCTGTCCCGTTCAATAATGATCACTATTTTAGAGAAAGGCCTGCAACCTAATGATCATCATCCAATGGGCCCTGGTCATAGGATATACCCAACATATATCGTTTCATTTCTGCACTGACCGGTCTGACACATCTCTTTCTCGGATCTGACCGGTCTGACAGGTGTGTAAAGCCCAAAGTGACTATCAGGCAGTGTGGGAAGGGTTCAACAGGGGCTGACGGTTCCACCAAGACCACTACAAGCCAGTTTTGTTTTCCCGTTTTTTCACCAAATCGGGGGAAGCTACGAATCAAACCTTGTTGGGCAGGTCAGGAAGTCTTAGTGTCTAGTACTGGTACCTTGTGTCTATGATGGTTACCCTCTGTGAAAGGATACCGGATACCAGACCCAACTGGAGAGCCTCTCCGTCCAGGGGGGGGACTATTGTCCTGTTGTCAAGAACACCTCCACCTAGATGGCCTTGGCTCGTGGCCTTGCCGCAGAAAACACTTCCATGGCCAGGACTCCAGAAATTCTTGCCAGGACTCCCTCAAGCACACGGGCTCCTTCCACTGCCCGAAGGAACAATTGGAAGAATCGACCAGCCAGTAGAACCTTCGCCATACCACACACCAAGACCATCACAGGAACACCATCCCATGGCCACGTGGTGAACACCACGCGTGGCGGGCACGGGCTGCATCAACTCCCCCCACTAATTGCTGCGCAGAAGGTCACCAAGTTGTAGGGAACCATTCCCTAATCATACAAGTGGAGAGTCGACTCCTGTACTTGAGAGTCGACTCTCAACAGAAAGAACGTGAAATAAAGCAAATTGAATGGACCATCAAGAGAGATCAAAGTTGAAATGGATAATTGATGGAAAGGCGATGATCGGAACATGAATCTAGATGAAAGCGACATGGCAGGACAAACGGACCAAGGAGCAAGGACGTTTACATAATAATGATTCGATAACATTAGAGATGAAACAGACACAAGTGCAACAGGTAGAGACGAAAGGGCATTGAAAGGCCACCCGGGTCTTTCTCGACCGATTTCTCGACCGATGCCAACCAACGGCCTCCTCTGGTCATTGCAGGCGTTGAGCCAGAAGCACCAAAATACACTCTTGGCCTGGGCTCCCTAGGTGAGGGCGAGGCTGGGGCCAGGCTGAGAGGCTCCACCGGAAGACCTTCGTCACCGGAGATGGCCCAACCATTCTTCGTTGCTTCGTTCGGTGTTGGGGGTACATCGGGTGCTGGAGCTCACTCTTGTTCTGCTCCCACTGATGCTGGAGCTCAGCATCTTGACATGGGATCCATCCGGCCAAATCAAAGCGACCCGAAGCGACCCATGATGGGTGCTGTTGGTCCCCAAACCACGGGCCCAACGGACCAACGGAAGGGCGTCCACCGTTCGGTCGCCGGATCGATCCTGGGAGGTGGACACATGGTGTCCATAGGACGTCACTGACCAAAGCGCCATGTTTTAACAGTCTTCCATCCGTTTGAACCCAGATATCCTGTTTAACATATGTATATATTATATCCGCTGATTGAGCAGCGACACAGCCTGCGCTGGTTTTCCTGGTCAATTGGTGCGTATGGATGTGTGACACAGACACGAAACTACATGTGAGTGAAGGCAAGTGATTCACAGATGCAATACATGACAATAGATGCAAAAGGATGCTTGGTAGGTGGTTCCCAATGATTTTCACAGATACATATTATATATATATATGGACACCCCAAACCTCCCCTGCAATCACATCTACGCTTTTCACTTTCCTTTCCTTATTAGTTTTATGCGTGAATTCCCCTTTATACTATTCCTGGTTGATTTTATTGGTTACGTATTGAATTCCTGTTGTTTTTTTGATTGGTATCCTTTTAATTCCCTTTGTCTTTCTTGATTTTCCTTTATATAAGCTCTTTAGTTATTTTCTTCTTAACTCCCTTCTTGAATCTTGTCAACGTATTGCAAAAATCAATTCCACACAGGGGGGGTAGCCCAGTACAGCAAAGCAGCTGGCAAGAAGGAAAAAGTAGAAGAGCTGAGAAGTATTAAAAGCAGGACAGGATATAAGAGCGGCGAGATAGCAGGAAAGCAAACTAGCTGAGAAGAATAGAAGAAGTACCAATTAGAAAAAGTAACTGTAGAACAGCTGAAAAGCAGGAAACGGTAGATCATGGGGGGGATCAGCATATATCTTATCTATATAGTACTATATTCACGCATGTATTCAGGTCGGTGCATGAAGACAGTTCGTCTCGCGCGCGTGAAAACGAACGGCCACGTCACCTTAGTCAGGGCTTGGAGCAGATGTGTATCCAGCTGGGTGAAGCGAAGAAGAAGGAGGACCGCCCTTTTTCGTTGCCTGCAGCGGGAGAGCCGTCTGGTGGCAGAGGGCCGAGAGTGGACGTTCACCACTGCCAGGTTCACCAGGAGCAGTTGGAAGAGATAGGACAAGACGGAGAACACCGTGCAAAACCGAAGCAACGCTTTCATTTCTGTTTTTATGTTTGCAGATCTTAGGCTTGGGATGGAGGATTCTTCCAGAAGGAAGCTCCTGAGTCAAGGCAATTTGCAGTTGATTGGCTCCTTCCACGGTTTCTTTCCCAAGCATCATTTTTGGAAGTTCACCTTAGGGTCACAACTCGCACATCATCCTTATGATCACATGGGGCGGTCGCGACATGCGATCCCTTGGTGCGATCCCATGGTGGCGCTGAGAAAAGCGCCTGCGCTCTTCGGGTTTCCAACTCATCGCGGTTCTCCGTCCTTTTCAACGGTGTTCTGGTCACCTGACCCCTGACTTCGGGGGGGATGAAGATAGCGCAACCCAAACTCCTCCGGTCGGGGGATGACAGTTTTATTGTGGTACCCCAGAAGCGGCCGTCTTGGACTCCGAAAGACATCTCACCGTGCAAAGGGGTGCAAGGCTCTATATACAGTGGTTTCAGAGTAGATGGCACAATCCCCCCCAGTTCGGTGCTTTATATGGGCCCCCCATCTGTCTAAGACATCCTTTGGGTGCCAGTGCCATCTACTTTTTCACACCAGTGTAGTCGTTTTATCACTGGGTGTTGAGTGACCGCGACTTTTGAACCTTGAGACATGGCACGTCAAGGCCGGCTACTGACAATCCAGTGCACTGTGGGACTGGTCGAAGACCGGAGAGGTGATGGCAGGGATATGCGGGGGAGAGCATCTCAACACACCTCACATCAGCGATGTTTTCTGCAGTCGTTCCAGATCATTTGACGGTATTTGCTCTCGGGGAGTTGGAATACCGCCGATGTTCGAACGGAACATCGGAATATGTCGGATTGGCACGTTCGGTGAAGGTAGAAACAGCACTTTAGACGAGCTTTGCCCCTCTTCTATTTTGCCCATCTGAACAAATCTAGAGGTGCCAACTTCTGCAGGATGTGGTCAGTTGGTCCGATCGACTTCGACCAACATCTTCTTTGGGTGTCACCGACGAAGCCTCGCGTGTCGACCTGGAGGAGCAAGCCAAGTGCATGGAAGCGTCCCTGAGGACCCTCCAGGTGTGCCCCGTGCGTGTTCAGACCTCGTCTCCACCGGTCGGATCCGGTCGGTTCGGCGCCTTTGGTGTCGGGCCCCTGGAGGGGCAGGGGGGGGGGGAGAGCCTGTAGAGGCGCGGAAGTGTCTCTTCTTTTTTAGACTGGGGAGTCGTCAATCCCGGAATTGCATAGCCTGATCCGCGAAGTTGGTCAAAAGGTAGAGGATAAACCCAAAACAGCTCTTGCAAGGTACCATGTTGGTATTTGGATGTATTTTGGGTGACCAATGTGATTGTTGAAGATGACACATTCATGTGCTGTTGCCCATTGACTAGGTTTTGCATGCTCAGTGCGACAGCAGTCCAGCACGATGTTTTGGATACTGCTCAGAAATTTCCGATAGGTGCCAACTTGTACTTTTGCGCTTGTTGGTCACAATACATATTTCAGCATATCTCAAGATTCCCCAGAAAATGCTCCTGCAAACCTTTCGACCCTTGACCTTCGAACCGAACTCAATTATATTTGAACACATGTTTGTTTGATGGTCAAGCACTCATCAGTACAAGGGAAACCCAGCAGGCTGCAGGACTATGGCTCGAAACACTGGGATGTTGGAAGGTGAGCAACGTCTACGGACATCCGTAGTGGTTCAGCCCTCTCTCTTCACCACCTCGCAGGGGGCGACCAGCACCGTAGGCTGCATTTGGGATCCACTCACCAGGTCCGAGCAGGGCCCGTCCGTCATGTGAGGCGACCTCCGTCCCCCCGTCCGCTCTGTTACTTCTGCTACTTGCATAGCACTTGGTGACTTATATAGTTACAGAGATGGCCCCCCCCCAGCGGTGGTAGATGAATTTTGCTTCGTTCCTGAAGCCCCAGCTCACACGCTATCTCTAGGCGGTCTCTGCCAAACTCGTGCGGGGCCCCGGAAAGATTCAAGCCGTCTGGCTCCGAGTATAGGCAAAGTGAACGACACCTGCAAGGCGTTTTTGTTTGTGGTTTCTTTCTAATACAGATATGCCGATACGCCTACTGAAACTCTGGAAGAATCAGCTGTTGATTCTTGAGTTCCCCAAAAAGAGCAGCTCAATCCATCAGCTTTGGTGCTGAAACCTTCCGTCTTCGGCCTGGCCTCGTTCGGCCTGAGGGTGATGCCGGACACCATGAGTCGCTGGAGGCGAAGAGTCGCGGGCGTGGCGAGGTCGGCGCGCTGTTCGAGGGGTCGGGACCCCGGGTGACAGGACTCGATCCGAGGTTGGGAGGACCCGGTTTTCCCCCCGTGTCTGGGTGATTTTGGGGGTGACGAATCCGCCTCTGGCATTGGTCCGCTTGGCATGGCGCATGGCGCTTCAGCTTTCTTCGGCCACGACTGGTGCCGACCGAAGGGGGTGACGAATCGGAGATGACCCATGGTGGCGAAATAAGAGGTGACCAAGATCAATCAGATTGGTGAAGGAAAGGCCCAACGGGTTGACATGGTATGTTATTCAGGCGTGCGGCGTACTCCAATCATTCGTCCATTTCCATCCATTTTCCCTTCTTCCTTTGGTATGTGATGTTTCATGCCTACATACTCCAATATTTTGGTCCGTTTTCATCGGTTTCCCGGTCATATCCTTCGGGTATGTTTCAAGCTTTCGTCACATCCAGGCCCTGCGCTGTGGGCTGCCGGGGCACTCGGAGCACCTGGTGGGCTCGGGTTCTCCAAGCAGTAAGTCGGGAACAAGATTGTCAGTTTATTGGGTGGAAACTCCCTGCAAGAAGGAGATGCTTGAACATCTATTCACCTGCAGAAGCCGGACTCTCAGGGATATCTTAAAAAAGTAGTAAGCGGACGCATGTAATCCTATATATAGTGCCAGGACGCATTTACCTTCGCCTCCTCAATCATCATGGGGATTATCGTTTTAAGGTTTAGGTTTTGCACCGTTGTTCGCATGGAATTGCTGAGAACTTGATCATGGTTGAACGTAGATATTTTGATTAACAGTCAAACGTTGTAATATTTCCGTCATCGAATCACCAGCACAGCTTCAAATGCCGAGGAAGTCCCTGTCAGATTGCTAGCTCTTGCGCCGGGGGGGGCGCTCCGGACCCGGGGCAAGGCATGCGAACTTCCCCATCTTCCCCATGCACTCGCTCCGCGACCACGGGAGGTCGCCAACCCCGACAGCTGGGAGTTGTGATTTATACGGGAATTGGTGGTGTTTTCTCCAAGTGCTTTGAGGGGCCAAGCCTGACTCCCGCACCATTTTCCTCCTGTCCGGTTTGTCGGATGCCCGGCCCGCCCGTGGCTGACCGGCAAGAGATGGTGACGTTTGTAGCAAATCCTTCGATTTTGGAGCATGTAATATCCACTTCCAAGAGCAGTCTCATCTAGATCTGCATCATTCAGCATCACGCTTTTTTCAAGGAATTCATCAGGATTGTGGTTACTCTGCTTTTTGGCAATCCTGAGGTAGAAGGGTAGACATTACCCTCGGAACCAGAACCACCCCATTTTGGACGTTCCGAGATCTCTCCCAGCGCATGGGATTTGGGGAGTCGAGCTGCTCACCACGACCCGGGTGGTGTTGGTGGAAGACTGTTTTCCTTTTTTCCCGCACGGACCTAGGACATCAGTGCTTTCGGAGTACAAGCCTGCCGACAAGGCGGCGGATCCTGGTGAGACGGATGCTGGCCTAGGGTGGGGGGGGTGACTGAAGCCCAAGCCCATGGGGTCACAACACCCATATCCACGAAAACCCAGGTGCATGTTGCGCGGGGACTTGCTGGATGACTTTTACCCACACCAGCACTTCTCTTTCGGGCTCCAAAAACGATTCGCTCACTTACGAAAAACGACTCTCACCCAGCCTCAGACCAGCCGACGCCCACGAGTGGTGCCACACGTTTTCAAACCCGCTTGGAGCCCATCAAAAAACCAACATAAAACGTTCATCCGTTTGGAGTGGCGTCTCTTTCGCATGTTGCCACGGGTGCGCACCTGGCACCTGGCGCGTGCTCTGCGCACCAGGCCTTCACTCCTCGAGGTGGGTGCTAGACCGGAGAGTCGACCGATGGTTGAAGATGGTGAGGATGAGATATGTTACAGTGGTTTCAGAGTAGATGGCACTGGCACCCCTATTTTTTTGTGTCTTAGACAGATGGGGTGCCATATAAACCACCTTTTGGGGATTGTGCCATCTACTCTCAATCCACTATAGGTTTAGATATTGGTCATAGGCAAGTTGCCATTTTAGAGATCACGGTGCAGTTTATTTTTGGATGTGGTGGCAAGGTGGCAAGAGATACCGCGAGAATCGCCCCATCAAACGCAGCTACTTGGCTAGGAGCATGACATCATGAGCTTGTAGAGGTCCACATGCTTTTCTGCACATTTGCTGGGTCCAATCACAGGTCATTTCAGAAATCCCCGAGTTCTACGGAACAGTTGCAGGAAACTGTTCGGGACCCATTGTTTCAGTTTCCTGTAGATTTTCCCTTAAACCAATCAATTTCGGAAAGAGACCTCGTTCTTCTTGGTCCCGGCACGGCCGCATGCCCTTAGACCCGCCGCACGAGGGACGCGAGAATCAGATCTATGAAGCAAGGGATGAAGCAGAAGTGAATCGAAGCAGAATGAGGGAAACGAAAAATAAATCTTCTTCTGAGTTACTAATGGCGATGGCCACCTTAGTAGCGATGGCCTCCAACCAAAACGCGATGGCCTCCAACCTAATCTGCCTTCATGATGGGATTTGTTCCAAACAATGGCAAAACACAGCGGATGTTCCAAATGATGAGAACTGCGGATGGAAGAGCTCTGCGACGCACCACGCATGTGACGTTGCCGTTCTTCACCACGGCAGGGAAGCGCACCACGTCTTCACGAGTTCAGGTGGGGTGAGAGAGCCCAGCGCCTGGGAGTGAGTCGTATGATTGATGAAAACAGGTGCCACCACGGTCTGGCCATGAGAAATGTCAGTTTGCACATCAAGTCACACTCTGATCTTGGTTGGAAGATATGTTGAGATTTGCCCCTGATTGTCGAGGATGGACCTCAGTGAACATCCATCAAAAGAACACCCGTAGAACAGCATCGATCGCTGGGCTCACGGAATTTTATGGTTCTTGAGATTTCTTGAAGTGGCTTCCAAGGTTGACCAAGAAGCAGGAATTAGATGTGAGCCTTTGCAACAAGGTCTGACCTATATGGTTGGACCATCTCATGTCACAGGTCACACTGGACATTTCGGATGAATCTTGGTCTCCGTCGAGGTGTTCGGCAGACCTCGGATCCCTGGGTCTTGCTTGATCATCATCCAAGGTCTAATACTTCGCCCTTCACCCTTCACCCCTGAGAAGTGGACCTCGAATCAGACAAGGCTTGACCAGTGGACCCCTAAGGAGGTGGACCTGAAACGGCGGGGTTTTCCGATTGCTTTCCGTCCACGTCCTCCGCGCGCAGGAGACGCCCGAGGCCCGAAGAGTGATCCGTTTCGACACGTGGAGCGGGGAACGTGCACAGGTCGGTCGGAGCCCAATCGTTTTGGTTTAGCTTTCTGTCACGAAGGTGCTGTCGGCACAAGGGGTTGACCACCCAGGATGACATTGGAGCGGGTTGACCAGGAAGGTGCGGCACCAGGTGGTCTCGCCGTCGGCACCGATCCACTCGCACGTGGGGCCTCGGCGTCGGCAGGCACGGCAGATCCTGGCGAAGCCCCACTTCGCCTCTCGGCAGCGGTATGGGGGAACGAGACTGGGACAGCACGGTCTTGGGACGGCTAAGGTATGCAAAAAAAACACACCAGGACCCTCCAACAGGCTGTGTGGAGACCCTAACAGGTGGTTTTGGAGGGTGCTGGTATATACCAGCACCACGGAAGGGGTGGTTATTGGATGAACAAGTACATTTCGGAAGAGGGGTGGCCATCAACCGCCCTTTGCTCCGTGGTGCTGGTATAGATTGTCATGGCAATTCCTGTTGACCCCTTTCATGGACTGTGCCTCCCATCGTGGGGCTCGAGCATCAGCACGGGGTCCCCTGGGAGGTAGATCCGCTGTTGGCCTGTTCGCCCGATCCGCAACGCCCGACGCCTTGCGTCGGGAGAACGCCCCAGGGACCGGGAGTCTCTTGAAGGGTTTACACCGGCTGGTGTCAGCCAGTGGGTGTGTATCAGAGACCTCCCAGTTGCCGGAAGAAGGGGCCATATATATTCAGACCAGTCCGACCCAGCCAGGGCCGGGTTTCTCCCGAACATACACAGCCACATGGGGGCTCCGGGTTCGGTATAGGTCCCGAGGTCGCTGGACCGAGCCGGATGTTGGCTTCGTTCGTTGGCTTCGTTCGCATCGGTCGCACCTTCTCCAGTGAGCTTGTGGCCCCTAGCGTTGGGTCTCAGATCGCCAGGATGGGCAATACCTCTCTGCTGCGAAGCTGCCAGTGGAAGGCGCGCCCCTTCGGTTTTTTTTATATCCGACCGGGCGTCGTTTCCCGTGGCGGCCGCGTCGGAGGAGTCGTTGGTCACGAAAGGTAGCGGTTACGCTACCTGAGTTTTCCTTTTGCTTTAGCAAAAATGTATTAACCCAGAGCTGCAGCCTATCTCTCGGAGAAATGGTCCCCGACATCTTCGTTTGCTGGCCGGGAGGGGGGG
>CAXAMN010007557.1:480863-500413 GCA_963970005.1 Durusdinium trenchii
CTACTACTACTACTACTACTACTACTACTACTACTACTACTACTACTTACGACGACTTGCCACTACTTGCTACTACTTACTACTTACTACCACCTACTATTGTTGCTACACTTACCTTTTTTGGCTTTTATCTACTACCTGCTACCTGCAGTACTACCTACAACCACCTACTACTACCACCACTACTACTAGCACCACGACGACGACTACTACTACTCGAGCTACTGCTGCTGCTGCCGCTGCTGCTGCCGCTGCTGCTGCTGCTCGTCCCACGAGTCCTGCACTCCTACCCCTCCTATTCAGCGGCTCCGTCTACAACTGCGACTGCAACTACACCTAAGACGTCCTTTGCGTTGACTTCTACGGTGATGACACGTGGCAGTGAAGTGCAGCATTTTTCTTGAGTCAGCCTGGCATGTCAGGTGGAGATGCTTCAGGGCCTATGTGTGAGAAACTTAGAAGGCCCGCTTCGACATCCCGACAAGCAGGTTGTGTGAGGTGTGACTCAGCTCCAATGAGCAATCATCTCTTTCATACCTTGTAGTTTGGATTCCCGTCACCCCTGTCATCCAAAGGAACACTTGCTCGAACGCCAATGTCCAACACAGACACCTCACCCACCAGTCACCTTAGCCTTGGTCTACAACACACGATTGCTTCTCGAATGTGGTCGATGTCCTTCATCATCGCCATCCTCCACTGAGGCTCAGCATGGTGTGGCCATTGCACCGGGCTTTGTGTCTTGGCACAGCTTGGGAAGACGGTCATTTCGTCATCCTCCCCACAAGCGAAAATACATGGGTTTTTGCCAGACCCGATCTGATGGGAGGTTTGTGGATCGATTTTCGAGGAAAACCACCACAGGTTCATTCCGTCAACACGAGGGCCGGAAGTATTGTACATCCTTGGGACTGTTTTTTCAGAGGGATGCTTGCATGTCATGTATGCGATGTAAAGACAAACAAATCTTTGGACATTCATCCTCAAGGATCTTCCCTGCGATCTCCTCACTCCAAACATTTACAACAAACCTTTAGGACGTTCCTGGATGTTCCACATGTCCAGGTCCATGAAATCGGGACGTCTCGGGGATCCGGCGGCCCGAAGCTGGCCCGGAACATCCGGGCCTTCGCCAGACCTTCAGCCTGCTCAGGAGGATGAGATTGTCAGCACGGCGAGCTCTGAATCCGTCTGACGAGCTGAAGAGCGTTCAGGCGCCGAGCTGGCGCAAGCTTGCGCAAGCTTGCGCACGAGCGCGAAGGGTCCGAGTCGACCACCTACCCGACCGTTCTGGTTTTTTGGTGGCAACGGCGAGCGCGGAGGGCGGCTGGAGGGCTGAAGGAGATAGATGGTCTTGCATCCTACTTTGGAGCTCAGAAACAGCAGTTTGTGTGGCTTGTTGCGCGTGGCTTTGTTGGAAGTTTCTTGAAGAGGGTCAAGAAACCAACAAGGTCCTTGTCTTCAGAGACCAATGCCACTTCGATGTCTATAATGTTTGATTTATGTATATTTTGTTCCAGATATATGTTTGCGTTTCCGGCAACCCAACTTGCTCCAACATTCAACAGTGACCCCGTGATGCCCAAAGCCAACACCGATGCCGGGTGGTGAAACGGATTTGCCTGCAGCAACTGGTGCCCAAACCCGTCGGCCAAAAGGCCTGCAATAGAACCAGAAGCTCCTTTGACTCCTTAGGTCCTCTTCTGCTGGGTCCCTTTTTTTTGGTGGTTGCGCAAAACGAACTGCAGCCGGTGCCATTCCAACACCAACCAGCGAAAGGCTCGGCCGGGTCTTTGGTCTGATGCACGGACAGGCCGGAACCGCCTGAACCGGCCGAATGCGGACGAACGGCCTTGACGGATCGATCCGAGCGCCAATGCCTTCAGCCAATGCCTGGCCAATGTCGCAGAGTCACAAGCGGGAAAGACTTGAGGACTGAAAAAAACCACCTGGGATGAATGTGCGATTTCGCTAGCTCAAGAGCGGAGGGAGCAACGGGTCGGGTATCCATATTCCCAATTGAGGCGACCAGGGGAGTTCCCCAACCTCCGACAGCTCGAAACGGCTCGAAACGGCTCAAGCCAGAGCACTTCCGCCTGCCAGCATGAAAGCACCGGGGTTCGATGGCCGTTCTTAGCTGGTGAGTTCCCTTAAGGAGCCTACTCAATGGTTTGTTAATGTTAAGATAATGTTAAGTTATTATACAGACTTAAACATCGACCACGTGATGGTCATTGTATGTCAAGGTCCCGCAGGCGCACCAAAACCACCACACTTCCATTGGTTTTTGGGACGTGTGCACGGGACCGCACCCGCTGCTGCTGGGGGTCTCGGACACAGCTCTAATCGAAGTGCATCAATAGCAGCATCAGAGGGACCGGGATTTTTGAGCCCCAGGCCACCATTTTGACCAGGCCGCCTTCCCGAAAAAGACTTCAAAGA
This sequence comes from Durusdinium trenchii, assembly GCA_963970005.1. Lineage (NCBI taxonomy): Eukaryota > Dinophyceae > Suessiales > Symbiodiniaceae > Durusdinium > Durusdinium trenchii. The sequence goes on from CAXAMN010007557.1 coordinate 483,306, forward strand.
CGGTCCGAAAGTGAAAAGATCAATAAATGGATCGACAAATTGGGTCGTTGAAGCGACGGCAGATCAGACCAAGAAGCCTCATGTTCGAGAATGGGGTCGTTTTCTTTTCCAAAGTCAAGTTGAAACGTGAGTTCAGAGAGGAAATTTGTTGGGGATGCGCAAAGGTGCAAAGACAACCTCGCTATGCCCTAGATAGGGGGCCGAACTCAGGAATGGCAATCTTTTCAGATGGGCTTTTAAAGGACTCTTTTTCGCAGTCCCTCTTGTTGGACACTTGCGACCTGCCTACCAGCGAGCCTGGCAGCTTTCGTTTCGCTGGTTCTGGCTCCAATGGAGGTGTAAAACCATTCTGGACGAGATTTTATTGATCAACAGTATATATAATATATATTAAATTGTATATACCAGGACCCTCCAAGGGGTGTGTATTTAAAGCGCTTTAGCTGCTTAGATGGACACCTTTTTCCCGTGGTGCTGGTATACATTATTTTTATGTTTCCGAGTGTCAATGATTCTAGCTGGGTCCAATTCACCACAACGAATGCTGTCCGGCGTAATTCAGAATCTTCGGGGCGCGCGAAAGCGCGCGGCTGTGAGAGGGAAGGGCTCTCGGTGTGGCCGAAGTAGGCGTACCAAGGTTAACCTTTTGGATTCATGACTAGTTGTGGGAGATGATAGGCACATTCCTTAGAACCATGGATGTAGTCTGTCAGAAAACACCTCCGGCCAGTCAGGAGTTTGAGTCTCTTTCAATGCATTTGTCCGTCCACTCAGCATTTTCGTCACTCAAAAACACCTGTCAAAGCTGAATCCCCTGGTGCAAGGAACAACCACGGCGGATTCTTCGTCCGGCATCATGAGACCCCACACGGTCCACTGTCTCGGCTTGCGGAAACGGGAGGTTTGGACTCGTTTGGACTCGTTTGGACCGTCGGAACCCCGATCCAGACGGTGGTTTGGCGGAAACGGGAGGTTTGGCGGATAGAATCGGTGGTTGACCGGTGAAGGCAACGACCAACTTGACGCCCCGGCCGAAGCTAAGACGCCCCTCGCTGAGTGTTGCGATCCGTGGCGACCAGCAGGAGCTGCACGCGGTGACCGCGCGCGCAGGGCGCGTGGTTGCCGCAAGGAGCTGCGGGGAGCGAGACTTGCCAATGACCCAAAAGTCCTAAAAAGTGGATTTCGTGCGGTGCAATTCTGATGACGAATTTGGCCTGATGACATAAGATGACATAAGTGGTCTTTCTTCTCCTCACCCTGATTCACAAGTCCAACCTGTCACAACTTCCTTCAGTATATAATATGCCATGCGGCTCCAAATGACCAAATGAGGTACGACACGGCAGACCGGGGCGCTTCTCCACCGGTCTAGAAGGACCATGACTCCCGTTTGGGCGGTGGGGCCACCATCCCAAGAGGCTGTAGGGTTTCTTCCGAAACAGGACCCACCCTAGGCATCCGACGGAACCTCAGGTTCGGAACTGACTGGACCCTGCGCATACATCACAGCTCCCATCACCTGAGAAGGTACGGTTCGGGACTTTTTGAAGACCAGTAGGTCCTGCATCTTCGTGTATCTATGATCCTGTAACCTGCTGTTGGAAGCATGATTTCGTCCGTTTGATGCCCTCCCAATTTCCAGCTGCAAGGGAGAATCCTGTGCCACACATGGTCACCGTGTGGGGATGTTTGGGAAGAACCTCGCAGCCGTTGGAGTTGAGCAGTCTGTTCATTGATGAGGTTTTACCTGAAAGATGGGTTTCAATGAGCAGCCATATTCTTCAGGAAAAGAGCTTCTCATCAGTTGTTTCTTGCCTGGTGGAGGTAGCCTTCGAGGTGGATCTCCAGGTTAGCCTGGCATTCTCATAAAAGCAGCCTCCTGAAAACAAGGTATTGAGGACGGAAGATTCTTTTCTTCGTGAAACTGGTGGTTTTGGTCGCTTCCTTTCGATGAGGCGAAGTGGAAAAAAGCTGAAAACAGGTGCTTTTCTGGAAAGCACGGCTGTAGCCGGAGATAGAGTCATCGACCACACTCCACAACAGCCATTTTATTGCAACCTGTTTGAACAAGTGCGTTTATGTAGACTGGTGATAGACATAGAACATGGCTCCTTTAATAGATAGAGGAACATGCTTTGAGAAGCTCCATCTTCCATTCTTCCACAGTGCTGTTGCTCGTCGGACTGCCAGGATGACCCCCCAAAGCAACATGCTATGGACTTAGGTGGTCGTCCATGTCCAGGTGGTCATGGGATCTCGTGACCCTTACCATGCGCGTCGCCATCTGCATCCCACCTCGTTGTGGTTGAAACACACCTCTTCATCGATGCTCAGATCGAATTCATCGAGATGCGTTCCGTTCTTTGGGCTCAAGGGGAACTTGGCCCTTTTCCGGTCCATCAGCAACTCGGCGGCGCGAGCTCGCCCCCCCTGTGAGGCGAGCACTGGGGGAAACGGAGGTCTTGGTCTTCGGGTCGGGTCGCAGCCAGGCTTGGAGGTGACCAAGAGATGAAGCAAGAACCCATTTGAATCGGTAGAGGGACAGAGGATGTTACACGATGTACAGATGGATTTTCAGGTGTCTAAAGTTTTTCGCAGAGTCTTCAACTGAGAGAACGTCACCGACATCCAGTACTAAGTGGGTTTGCCGGCAGGATTATGGCATATGGCATTATGGCATATGATGTTAAATAAATATATACATATACTGTATATATATATATACACTCCTGAAAACTAACATAGACCCTGACAATGGTAAGCTGGAAGATTGTTTTCCTCTACCAACCAGTGGTTTTCAGGGTTCATGTTAGTTTTCGGGAGTGTATATATATATATATTGTTGCTGCACAACCAACATCCTTCACCCTCTGACATAGAGTATCCCAGACTTGTAGGAATTCTCATACTGCATGGTTCTGGAGAGCCAAAGGATTTCCCGTCCCGTTCCATAAAGTCCTCTTCCCCCGATGTTGTTCGCTCCTTATAATATCTTATAACCCCCCCCGGCTTGACATCTCCCAGGCTTACGGGGGGGTTTGATTCATCAACAGAATGAACCACATTACAGCCTACCCAGCCCGGTGGAGCCCCACCTTCTTGGGGGGCTGACTCCCAACTCCCTCACCGATAAGCTTCGCCGTTGACTCCCGGGCGTCCGTCCGTGCGGCTCCAGGTGATGGCCTCCACAGATCCCAGGAAGATTGCCGAGGCCAAGACGGTCGAGTTGGTCGATGCTGAATGCTGAATGCTGACATCGTGGAACAACATGTGACCCGTGGCGAAGGTCAAAAATGGGAAGAGTCAGCGGTTTCAGATCGACTCCATTGACCTTGGTTTTGTTGGTTGTTTGAATACGCCGTTCCACACGTTGCAGAGGAAGCCTCCCTTCGCCAAAGGGTCCTCGTTCACCAGTTCCAAGCGAACGGGTGTCTTCTATTTGATATGGTGTCATATGTGTTAAACAAACCATTTCTATCTATATAGTGAACATTATTTCGGATAACATCTTCACGACCATCATGACCCCCCCTTACTTGCGGCGACTGGAGAGATGGTGGCATGCGAAAGCACGGTTCAGGACAAAAAACCTTTGCGGACAGCTCTCCAGCTGGAGACTTCGAGCTGGAAGAGACTTCCAGCTGGAGACGTCTCATTCTACTTGAATTGCTGGCACGTGGGACCTCCCCAAGTCCCAAGTCCCAAAGAGACTCTGAAGAGTCGAGACTCTTGAGGGATCAAGTTCAAGAATGCCACCCTGTTTGATGGGAAGCCCCAAACATCACTCATTCACATTCAAGACCAAGACATCGGACCCAAGACGTCGCACAGCTTTCTGGGGGAGTCTCCCTGATAGAGACTCAATACTGTACTGGGTGTGTCCACCGAGTCATTGGCCGAGGTTCGGGATGTCCACCGACTGGAGCGGATTGGCCAGAGCCTCAGCCAGCGGATTGGCCAACCACCCACGTGGGCCGGTACCTGGGACGAACATGTTGGTGAAGTCTCTGAAGAAGAAGAAGAAGAAGAAGAAGAAGAAACCATTCTTGGGTTTTCAGAAGCTCAGACCATTCTTGGTCTGGGATATTCTTGGATAAAATTTGAGCGTGGTGATTCTTGGCAATTAGATTGAAAGTCAGAAGTCATGACCACGCTCCACTTCACTTGGTCATCTTTTGAATGACACCAGTGCAAACCCCGCCGACGGCTGTCGCCCTCCCGACAAGGCAGGTCGACGGGTTGAATTTGGATTCCTCTCCGGAGCCAGGAAGTACACTCTGACCCACTCACATGAAAGTGGATGGCATAGGCCCAGGGAAGACCAGTTCGCTCTATGAACAGGGGGTGCCGTGACACGTCCGTGATTGGAAACTAGCTGTTGCTTCGCCGTTGACGGGAGCGACGGCGAGCTCGGGTCGCAGGGGGTTCTCCATTTTCCCGGAGCTGGATGGGTTGGGTCGTTCTCCAAGTCCAACCGGATCATCTGTACACTTCCTGAAATCCATGGTCACGTGAACAATCAACATGGCCCCGCTTCGGGACGCACCGAACAGGTGGGAAGGTCGGTGAAAGCGGGTTGGGAGTCGGTCTCAAATCATTGACCTGATGTTCAGTCGGTCTCAAAACTCTTTGACACATGTAGAAGAGCTCAGGGCTTGGGGGTGAAGCGTGCGACAGCATGTTCACATATAACCATGGACCTTCGAAGCATTTTTGATAGCTCGAAGTTCTCGAAGCCATGCATTTTTCAACATTCCAAGTCATTCCCACAAGAACATGCAGTTGGACGTTGTGAAGACTAATTATTGGACCACTCCGTCTGAAAAACCTCTGCACAAACCCCTCCGTTGCACTTTTCTTGTGCATGTTGGCCTTGAGTCGACCTTCTCGCCTTCTGGATGCACCCAGGTGCCCACTCCCATATCCGTGGCCTGGGCCTGGACGATGCCCTGGACGCACGCATGGTGTCACAGGCCGGGCCTCGGCGCCTCGCCCTCTTCGGCTCGGGACGAGAGGCCGTTGCTGTGAAGAAGTTGCCAAGGAACATCCATCCGTTTTTTTGAGAGTTTGGAATCGTTTCTGATGGTGGAACAGACCATCTGAGATGTGGTCAAGCTCAGAACAGATTCTGAGCTTGGGGTGACCGCATCGACCTGGGATCTGCTTACGAACCTTCGGGTTTCATCGTGGCCGGGTTTCTCTCTCTCTCTCTCTATTTTGCACCACCAACCGCCCCACAATATAGTCAAACTTTCCGTCAAAACCGGGGTCATGTCTGTTTGGGCTCTGTCATTGAATCCTTCAATCCCTCGCAGCACCAAGCTAAGCTCTCTGCAGCACAGCACCTCGACAGCTCGCATTCAATCCATGTCCGAGCCGACTGGCGGAGCTCGATGGACGGAACCGGCGGAGCCCTGCGATGAAAACCGGCCACCCGGGATTCACAGGTGTCCAGGACTGGATGTTGACCGTCCACCCTAGAAGTCCAAAGACTATACTTTTCTATAGTACTGTAAAGGACATTCCTTTTCAGGCACCCTAAAGACCATTCTTTTTGTAGTCTTTGACTCTGAGGGTCCAGGTTTGAGTGCACGAACCCAGCGAATCTTCACATTGACCCAGAAAATGGGACTTCCCGAACTGGTTCGGTTCCAGTGACACCCGATTTTTGAGGGAGTCAAAGCGAAACTATTAAGAATTAAGACCCAGGGCCCTGGTTTGATCAATGAGGTTTTACTGACACTGTCCAATGCTCACCCTAGACCCTAAACCCACTTCTGGTTGTTGATCATGTCAGCAGATGCACGTTTTGTTTGAATCTGTTGATCTGTTGCTCTCGGCATTTTTCAGCCCCGTTGCATCACCATCATGGCAGGGCATGGTCGGGCAGAACAGTGCCAGGCGGGGTGTGCTCGCTCTCAGCGACCGACACGAGTTGTCCCCTGGGATTCGGACCGACCACATGGGAAAACCCCCACCACCACGTCGGGTTGGTATGCGGAAAAGGGGTCGAAACCGGTCAATTTCTCAAGGTTCGATGTCAGTTTGCGGGAGGGTTGAATGATGTCGAATGAACCTGCATCCCCTCATGGCCCTTTGTTGAGCGACCCATTTTCGGATCTGGAAGGGTGGGGTCCGGCTCGCCTCACGCGTCAACTGGCTCTGAGCGGAGCAAACATCCTGGGACCGCGAAGGCTTGAGGCTTCAGGATCCGCTGGGCCCAGCACTCCGTGGATCATACATCAGACCACCCTGCAAAGGTTCGCCGAATCCGTCGCGGTGAACTTGGGGAGGAAGAGTCTTCTCGACTTTTCAGAAACCAACTCTGCCTTGGACCATCCGCGTCTCGCGTCTCCAATGGAGTAGCGTAGGGGTAGTGACACCGGTGAAAGCGTGGGATTCTCGTCGATCGAGTGAACCCCGTGGAGCTCGTGGACCGAAGGCGAGCGGCTGGAGTGATTTTGTCCATGATCCAGGCACGCACATGGCACGCAGCATGTGCCGCCCTTCGCATGGCATCATGGTCTTCTCGTGTTTTCTGGTGCTACTAGTAGCAGAGATCAAGCACACAGCACTAGAATCTCTAGGGCCTCTAGGGACTTTGCATCTAGAAGAGAAGACAGAGACATGCATCATGCAACTCTTATGAGTCGCTTTGATTTGGAGCCATCCTCTGGTTTTGCTGGTTCTGCTGCCCCTAGATGGTTCTTTCTCAGTAGGATTGGCAAATACGAAGTCATACAAATACAGTACCAGATTTATGTTACAGGAGGTTCCACGGCTCAAGCAATGCCGGGTCCGGTCCACTTGAGTTGTTGGTTTCAGGGCTCCTTCTTCGACCACTCAGACGTATGACAGTAGGCATGAGGAGGGTTTTGCAGCTGACACAACGAGATGGATCCGAACTGGTGCCTTTCTTGCGCTGAACTCCCGCGGGAACAGCCAGACATCCCAGGGTCCGAGAGTTGAGGTATTCCCCAGCTTGGTACTGTACTGTACAGACACGCTTCTTTCGTCAAGGCCAGCGAACATGGACCCCTGTTGATCTTCCTTAAGTTGCCGCGAAGTCCCAGGCCCACAAAAACACTCCATCTGACCCTGGCTTCTAGAGCCAAAGCTCTTGCAACATCATGTTTGAAACGTTTTCATGGGGTTTTCCGGCAGGAACAATGGCTTGGGCATTGTGTTTCGAGTTTGCAAGTCTAGCCGAAAAAACCACTCCAAGTTCTTTTCTGGGCGGGACTGATCTTTGATATTCAATGGTATGTAGGATCTACTTGGTACATCAGCCCTGGGAACACCCCATGTCGACACGCCCGGTTTTTGTTGCTCCCCGGTGGCTTAGTGGCTCCCCTGAAACGTGACCAAGGCTTGGGTCACATGGTCGGGCTCCCCCGTTTGACGTCGTTGGGGGGTCTCTTTGACATGACGTGTTCACGATACCGAGACTCCTCGTCACTGGAAGATACTCCCGTAAGGTTTGGATGAGAACTATATGTTTAGTCTGTCCTATGACCTGCAACAGTCAGTCAACTGTGTTTTTTGCTATTTTTCGTCACCAGGTCTGCAACCTCACGGTCATCATCCACTGTTACTGGTAGACTCGGATAGACCCAAACTACCAGCACCCGGCTTCACAGCTGCTTCCTGGTTTTCCAGGTGCGGTTCACCTGTGCCCAGGTGACACCATTTGTTCGCGTCTCCAAACAGCCGAACGTAGAGGTAGAGTCGGGTCCTGTAGATCGCTTCGCGTTCGAGCTCCGATCGCTGTGGACCCCGGACCGGACCGATCCACCTCCGACTTCCCGTTTGGCCGCCACGGTAAACTCCCTGAACCGGGCGGGTCACGGGGCGAACACACCCCAAGCCGAAGCTGCAGGGGTGGTAAGAAAAACCACCGGCACGAGTGCCGCAAGACAAGCCTGGCAGGCCGTCTTGTGAATATAACTGAATGCTCGATATTGCTACTTGCGAAGTAGCTACCCTGTAGAGCGGCCTGCAGCATGGCCTGCATATGCGCAGTGCACCTGCATCAATCACGTGGTCGATCACATGAAATTCCTGCAATCACCTGAAATCTAAACATGGATTCTTTGGCTTTGGTGTTACAGCTGTTTCAAACACCGCCCGTTACGCTGCGGACCTGCGGCGTGGCGAGTCTTCGTCAGGAAGAGAAGATCGCAGGCCGGGCGGTGCTCATTGCTGGGCAGCCGGGAACTGGCAAGACCGCCAGGAGCCTGGCTGGGGTGGGGCAGATGGCTGGGTGAGCGATGGGCGTGGAGCTTGAGAAAGCAGTTTGCAACTGTTCTTTGACCAGGTCAGTGAATGGCTAGGGATTTACTGGGCCACGAAACTCAGAAATGAAGGGTGTATGGTGTGGTCAATCTCCTGTGGTTGATACAGAAAATGTCCAGGAATTGAGGAACGCGTGCAGGTTCAACGTGCAGGATTACAACTGCTTAGACAAGACTGAGAAAGGTTTTTGAAATCAATGATGAAGGATAGGCATTTTGCAAAGGATGAGATTCTTGTGACGAAGAAGGACTGGATCCAACAAGACACTTTGTAAACAAAGGGGGGGCCTTAAAAAGGACAAAACCACTATCCTGTAAAGATGGCAACTCTGCAAGGAAGAAACAGTATGTTGAACAAGAAGGATCAAAATAACATGCACGATGTGAGGCAGAATTGGTATAAGAATCGGATGATTATTACCGTCCAATGGACTACCCCACACTACCTATAGGCTTCCATTGGGCACCCCTTGGATGGTCCAGGTATACAAATGCAGAATTGGTATAATATGATTATCGGAGATTTCGGAATTTCGGAAGAGACTTGAGAAGTGAGCAAGCTGTGCAGAGGATGAGAGCCTTTCACAACTGAAAAATATCACATTTACACAAAACTAGGCTTTGCAAAGGGGTGTGTTTTGCAAAGGGGTGCGCACCTATGTAGGGTATTCAGTTTCATAAATGGAGAGACTGTGTGCAAAGGGGAGGATTTTACAACACACGAAGGATTAAGCCCGGACAAGGACAACACTATCATCAAGGATAAGGCATTCACAAAGGACAACACTTCTCAAGGATTAAGTTTTGGAAAGGAATAGACTTGAGAGAGGAACATGCAACTATGTTTACGAATAATGACACTCTTTCCAAAGGAGGACGCTTGGCTAAGCAAGCAATTTGTGCAACTCACGAGGGTTTTGAAAACGGGAGACACCTTGGACTAGGGATGACAAATGTTTGATAATATCCCCTAGGCTTCACAAAACTCACCACTTTTGTAGGGAACAGAAGACACAACTGCAGAAATGAAATCAACCCCCCAAAACACGGGCTTTGCTCCGTTTTCTTCACTCCCAAACCGACCTTCGGTTCCTCGTTGCGGTCACAGAAGTCACAAAGGACCTGAACAAAGAGGAAGGCCACATGTTCACCCCAGATACAGCGCCAAGTGTCAGGGTTCACGGCGCCAAGTCCAGGTGTAACACACGAAAGACACACAAACAACTCTCCTTTATATAGTTTATTTATGTTTATTTCAATGTCTTTAGTTTACTGTATCTTTATACAGTGATTGCTATTTTTTTGTGTGCGATCAGTTATCCCCAGAAATATCTTTTGAAGAACCCAGCGTAGAACCGCAGTTTTGCTTGACTTCAGCTGCAGTTGCTCTTTTAGTCTTCCTGCAAAAGTTGCTGAACACCATAAGAAATACACAGTAAAACCCAAGCAGTTTTGATCGAACCTTTCTAGCAAAAAGGTAGGGGTCGTTCTCGTGCCCCAAACGAATGATGAGCAGAAGCATGGTTTCAAACAGGATTCGGATCATAAATGGAGTCCTTGTAGAAGATATCGCTCCTCCGCTCCCAAGGCCATCGCCATGGGTATGGCCAAGGCGGGGAGCGGGGGATTCGCCGTGGCCGTTGGCTTTGGTTGTTTCGTTTTGGTTTCGTCGCGGACGGAGTGGAAGGCATGAATGGAACAGCGAATCGCCGGAGGATTTGGCATGTTCCGAATCCTCTTCGGGGGGGACGATTTGGTTGGGACATGATACGTTTTCTTTTTTCCGGTTCCTGAACAGCACATCCAAGGTTTTCTTTGGGACATGATCTGCCATTTTCCAGTCTAGCACTACCGTTGCTCTTCTGAACGCACCCGGTGGGCCGCGAAAAAAGAAAAAAAAAACGCCTCCATTTCAGACCGACTCGGCGATTCGGGTGTTGGAGGTTTTGGGGGTTTAGGTAGCAGGTGGGCATGGCGGCATATGGACCCCAAAGAGCTCGAAAGTTGTTATCATTCAAGTGAGATAGAACATGTCAGAATTAGCTAACGTCCATTTGTTGACGGAAGATCCAGGAAAAGAGCCTCGAGCGTCAGACAGCAACCACATCTCGGACGGACCGGTCGTCTGGATCCCTGCTTCCTGCTCCGATGGCGCCAGGGTCGAAGTCTTCCATCAACCAGAAACCCAAAAAAAACCACGGACCAGAGCTATGAGATTTTTGAAGCTTGACATGAAATAATCCAAATTCAATTCAATCGGCCAGCTTCAGCCTGCTGCAGAATGTCATCAAACTGTGGGTCTCCCACCCACACAAGTGTATTTGGATTCTGTTGGTGATGACAGCAGGCCTTGGGCGATGATACGCGCGGGGGCCCGGGCTGTTTGTCTTGCCAGCTCAGCAGTCGTTTCAGAGCCAGGTGGACGGTGGAGATCGATCCGGGGTGGGATTTCGGGAAGATTTGGACACTTGGAGAGGTTGACAAAGACCTTTTAAGCCTAAAGGCTCTACACTGCTATGCTGTGTACGATACGCAGCGGACTCGCTGCCAGAGATAAACCTAAAGGCGAAAAGGCTCAGGACCCGGGATCCGTTCGAGAGCTAGGGTTTGGAGAGGGTTTTTGGGACCTGAAAGGTATTAGCAGTTGGTTCGGGTCAGCCTTGAAGCGAACCAGAACACCTTCACACATCGTCTCGAGTTCCTTTTTTCCAAGCGTGGCACGTGGAACACCAAGCAGCTTGGGCCTTTTGCATCGTGGAAGTCGATGAAGCAAGTGCCCAGGGCCCAGGTGCCAAGGGGCACCGTGGATTTTGGCTCAAGTGCCCATATGATTATAAAATTCTTTCATTGGAAAGAGCCTGTTTTCTAAATTTAAAAAACAGTCGAAAAAAAGTCAATCCCAAAAGTCAATGTCAAAAAAAGTCAAATCAGCAAATTTCAGAAAGTCAAAAAAAGTAAATTTGCCCAGATCCGACTTTTTTTTGATCTTTTTGCTTTTTTTTGACTTTCTTTTTTTTTTGGTTATTTTTTTTTACTTTTTTTTTTTTTTTTTTTTTTTCTTTTTTTGACTTTTGTTTGCTTTTTTTGACATTTTCGAGCTGTGGTCTATGGTTGACTTTTTTTTTTTTAAAGAACTCTTTTTTTGCCTTTTCAATTTGACTTTTTTTTGACTTTGACTTTTCCAGTTGACTTTGTTTTGACTTTTTTTTTAAATATCACGGATTCTGGCCTTACCATATGAAAGTTTTTTTTTTTTTTAAATAACCATATGACTTTGGATCATTTCTCCAAAGTGCAGGGAGCCGATGGATGTCTTGGACCAATCGATCCTCGTTTTCCAAGCACGAAACGCGATTCCAAGATCACGCCTCTTGTTGCTTGCAACATCATGGTTGCGTGACATGCAAAAGGAGGGACCCTTTCTGATTTTTGCAGGTGCCTTTCTCCTCCATCTTTCTGAACTTGGCTTCGGATGCGCGGTCTAGGCCCTTCACCATGTTGGCGGGCTCCGAGATCTTCTCCCTGGAGATGTCCAAGACGGAAGCGCTGACACAGGCGACCGGCGCAACACTGAACAGCTCCGCTGGTGGGGGGCCCTGTTTTTGAGGTCGCCAGGTGATCCTGGGAGTAGATTGATGTGGAGACTAAACTGCACTGCGTCATTGAGATTTTCCCCAGAAATCTTGGGCTTCCATGGGCTTCCTTCCTCTAACAGATGCAGCACATGGACGAACATGGTGGCCGGTTCTCTAGTCAGGTAGAGGTCCAAGAGTTTTGCTTGAGACATTTGCTGCAAAGACCACTGGATGGTTAAGGAGGACGCGAAGACCCATGTACCTGACAACGGTTCACCTACAACGGCGCGCCACGGCGGGGCGCGAGAGGTCTGTGGTTGGCATGAACAAACGTTCGGGGTTTCCTTGGTCGTGGCGATGGCAGAGTGTGACGTGGCACGCGGAGGATGGCTCTGTTTCTACAGCCATAAAAGATACATACAGAAAGATGCCATGCGCCAAATCAATCATTCTTTAGCAGAACTCACTGTGACTTTGCGGGAAGAGCTTGCGAGGACTTGTGGACACATCATGTTTCACATCGTTGTTCCTTCCAACAATCTCTGAAGAATCCTGAACCAAATACACCCAAATACACCCAACACCATGCGAGAGCCTTGACGGTCCCCAAGGCAAAAGCGACGCCAGGCCTTCCGCCGGTCCATCGGAGTTCGAATACGCGAAGAAGCGGAGATCATCGAGGGAGAGGCGCGGTTCGTGGGTCGAATCGGCGTGGCCCAGCTGAAGGATGGCAGCTGTTTCTTCATTCTGTGAGTGGGCGGCTAATTGAAGGGTGAAATGGGCTGTAGCCGCATGTGAGCCGCAACATGAGACGTCTGAAGATGGTTCATTTCAGGATAAAGTGTCTTTAGCCCAGTTCCAAGCATACTTTTTTTCTCCTCGAGGTGAAACATCATCTATCATCATCTCATCTCCTTTTCGCCTTCAAGTTGTTCCCACCGGCCCACCGGCCTTTCGTTTCGATTCATGCCCTCCCATCCACCTGTACCTCTATCGACGGTTCCCCCGCCTCCACCACGTGCGCCATTGGCGCACTCCACGTGCGCCACTCCAGTGCCACCACCGGGCCCCGCGGGCAGGTCGTGGAGATTGAGATCGAGCGCCCGGCGAATGGCCAGGCAGCGACCTTCGGCGCCTCGGCGGAACGGACGTTTCACGGAGCAGGCGGTTTCGACCGACGGACGGAGAAAAGGACGGTCTCGGAAACTGGGTCTCGGAAGCTCTGTGTTGCTTTGGATCCCTTTTTAGTTTTATCTTCTTCAGCAAGGGGTTGCAGGATTTGGCACGAGGGTCATGCTCTAAAAGACATGTAAAATGCCGTGTTCTGCAAAGAATCATGCCTGCAAAGCTCTTTTTTTGCAAGATGGACCGGGCGTATGAAACGATCTTTGTTTTTTTGTTTCCAACATGCAGGTCATTTTGTCATTTTCACCTTTCACAGATACCTTGCCTTCAACCAGTGAATCTACAGCTCTTTGTGTGCAGCTAGAATCAGCTAGATGAGATACCGGAAGCTTCTTGTGACGAACAAGGACCAACAAGATATTCTGTGTTCTTTGTCGGACGCCATTCATCCACATCCTGACCGATGTATGATCATGCAAGTCAGTAGGACTTCATTTTACCGGAGATGGTCATACAAAACCAATACGTCAACAACCAGGTTTTACTGGATCAGACTGGACTTGTCTTGTCTCATGTCATGGATCTCCCGGCCATTGGATCTCGATCTTGCCACACGACCGGCCCGACCGGCACCGGTCCTTGTTTTGGGGGTGCGACTCTGTGCGTTCTCAGGCAAGATGACCTTGAAAACCACAGAGATGGAGACGATGTACGACTTAGGGTGCACCATTCCCGTCGCGGGAGCGGTTTTGGACACGTCGATGGCTTGGATGGGATAGATCGTGGGTCGGGTCGTTTTCGTCGGTCAGAGCCGGGAGGCTCCGCAGCCCCTAACTGCTAAAATGGACCTTGTAAAGCAATGGGTTGAAGAACATGGTTTCCGGGAGTCCATTTTCAGTGTCCACTTGTGGCTTCTGCCAGGCGGGTACCGGCTAGATCTTCCAAAAAGCCGCTGTGAAGTTGTGACTTCTGCCAGTACCAACCATTTCGGATGGTTCTTGGATGAACGCAATGGAATTCGCGGGTCTATGTCCACCATTCACTCCAAAGAGCCCGGGGCAGGTCCGGACTGCTTGACTGGGAGATCAGCCGGTTCCAGTCGGTTCGAGTGGACTCCCATGTTCTGGAACTGAAGAATCCGCGCATTGGCGACCTCTTAAATCAATCACATGAGATCTGCGGAGCGTTTTCAAGACCAACAGGACCGACAGGACGTGGATTGTGATTGAAGCAATGGAGATCATTTTGTCAACCAATTCTGCATCCAAAGAATACAACCAGTAGATGATCACCTGAGAGTTTCTTTTTTGCCCCATGCAAAGCTGGAAGATGTGTTGGAGATCCGGATTGGTCGCGTTTTTGGGAGACCACCTGCTGGCAGGAATCCACCTCAAGCCTGCTTGGATGAATGATTCTTCGTTTGACGGTTTTTTCATCAAAGCCTTCACTGAAAACTACCGGTCTCGGTAGGCAAAAGATGATTGAAACCATCCAGAAGGAGCAGATCCAGGTCGGGTCAGGAACTGTGCTCGGAATCGAAGAGGTCAACACAAGAGACCACGCCTCAAATGGATCATATGGCTCAAAGAAATTGCGAGTTGTTGAGCCAAGTAGAGCCAAGTATTCACAAAAAAAAATATTCCCACAGTGTGTAGTACCCCAATGAGGAAGTACCCCACTGTTTAAGTGGGACTATTTTGTCCACTCAAGTGGGGATGTGTTTCATGTATTACCCTCCTGGGATACGTGTGTCCTCAGTCGAAAGATCGGTGATTCCTGAAGAACGCTGGTGACGAAGAGAGGAGAGACGGGTCAAACATCAAAATAGGTTTAGTGACACTCCCTGAAAGAATCATGGAAGTGGAAAATCGTTGTTATTTTCTTGGAAGACCACTTTTCTCTATACCAACAGGTGGCGGATGGCTTTCCACTTCCATATGTTCATGACTTGGAGACTAGATCTTGTGCTGTGCACCAAGTGCCGTGCCGGTCCTCCCACGTCGCCACGTCGCCGCGGCTCGTCGCCCCTACAGACCCGCGGAACTCGTCGCGCGAAGATTCGCTGTGCGACGAGGCGGGTGACATCATCACCATCGACAAATCCTCAGGAAAGATCTCCCTTCTGGGCCGATCCTTTGCCAGGCGAGGTCACTGGTGGGAAGCGTTTTCCCGGTGTGTAGATGTGAGAAACACCGAAAAAGGCCGGTGGCTTTTTCCACCGGCGGAAGCGGAAGGGGGTGGCCCAAAAACATTGGAT
Source organism: Durusdinium trenchii (assembly GCA_963970005.1). Classification (NCBI taxonomy): domain Eukaryota; class Dinophyceae; order Suessiales; family Symbiodiniaceae; genus Durusdinium; species Durusdinium trenchii. The sequence goes on from CAXAMN010007557.1 coordinate 498,557, forward strand.
CAGTGATATTGCTCGTGAATTGGTGGTAAACCGTCCAGTAGTGCCATGTCGCGATGGTCAGATACTCGTCCCGGGATCAGGGGAAGTGGATGTTGGCATTGATGCGCACTCGGGCTTTTCCATCAAAACCATGCAACACCAGCAAGTGCTCAATTGTTTAATATTTGCCGGAGCACCAAACCATACCAAACCCATCCCAGGCCAAATCTTGGTTCCAAACGCCTCCTGCTCCTCCTTTGTCACCTTAGTCCTTTGCCTTAGTCCTACACGTGCAGGTCCAGGGACTACGACGCCATGGGCCCGCAGACGCGCTTCGTGCAGTGCCCTGAAGGGGAGCTCCAAAAGCGGAAGGAGGCGAGGGACGGAGGCTACAGCCGGGACCGCCGTGACGCTTCGCGAGGAGGAAGCCGTGATGGTGGCGAGGAAGGTGGGGGACCTCCGGATAGCGATTGGTTAACCAGGTCTGACATCTGCGGTTTTGAGCAGATGGGGAGTGCAGTAGTGCAGTAGTGCCCAGTGGAAAAGTGATGCTAGTCCTGCACATTGCTGGGGAAGAATTCTAGATTGAATTTCGTCCAAAGGTTCCATGTCTCATTTCAAAGAACTATCCTGCATGGTGGAGAGTCTGCTCGTGATTCAACTGGACCCTGTCTTACACTTCAGTTTCTAACATTCTTTAGGATCTTTGCAACGTGACCTACCCATTGTCTGCAATGGGCAACGGCACGATCGCTCATCGCTCATCGCTCGCAACGATACATGGTGTCGAAGTCGTGCGTCGACTGGGCTGGCCCTTGACTGGGCTCCCCGCCAGTGTCGACAGTAAGAACCGTAAGAACCCCTAGTGTTACCACCCGGTTTGGGGAGAAATGCTGCGATGGACCTGCACGAGTGCGGCGGCTGACACACCCGTGGGTTGACACGGGGTGGGTGCGGCGGTAAGAGAAGGGACCTGATCCCGCACACCAAGCCGGTGACATGCGCGACACAAAGTGGGTGACATGGGGGCCCCCTGTGCCATGACATGGAGCCAGGCAATGCAGTTGTGAGTATGGCAGAAGCTATGTTCTGATATGCTAGTCAGACAAAGTGCAAGTCTTGAGTTTACAGCTGTGGGACGTCATTTGGTCCAGCTGTGGGTCCATTTCTTCCCGAATACTCGAGAATCTACAAAGCATTTCTCGGTGGACCCTGCGAACTGTGCAGGTTGGTCGCCGTCAAACAGCCAGCCGTGCTTTTTCCCGGTTTGAAGGTCGTTCACACTGTGAACTTGCATGAGATCGACGTGATCAATAGCCCGGGGGCCCGGTTTGAAGGTGAACCTGCCTGATGAGCGAAGTGGGAGAAGTGGGACATTTTGAGTATTTCCATGGTATTTCCAAAGCATATACACCAGAACCTTCAAAGTGACCTTTTCAGCGACTAAGTGACCTCATTCTGGGATCTCAAACCCCACAAGTCCACACAAGTCCGAAGACCCAGTAGAACCTGGTCTTTTACCTCCTTGAGTATTGGTTTTGTATGACCATCTCCAGTAAAATGAGGTCTTTGACTTGTAGGGCAAGGTCACTTTGAAGGTCCTTGCACTTTTCGGTTTCTGGACCAGTTTCTGGAAGTTGTCCCACAACAATCTCAGACGTCGACGTCGTATAGTGTTTTGTTCGGCCTCGACCACCAGATCGTGGACCGGACCGTTCTTTCCGCGGACTGCAACGAGCGCCGCTCAGCTGCGCCCGCGCCGTTTTGAGATCATGTTCTGTTCATCAGGTCTGTGAGACCCGAGGCGAACAGAACATGCTAGTAGGAACAAGTGCCTTACTAGTAGTAACAGGTGCCTTACTAGTAGAAACAAGAAGC
>CAXAMN010007557.1:504888-545429 GCA_963970005.1 Durusdinium trenchii
CCCCCCCCCCCCCCCCCCCCCCCCCGCGGTTCGACTCCCCCCTGCGCGCGGTGAGCGGGACCACCAAGCAGCTGCAGCACACCAAGCATCTGCAGCGCCCAGCGCAGCAGCGGCAGCAGCAGCAGCACCAGCAGCAGCAGCAGACCACCCAGCGGCGGCAGCAGCACAGCAGCAGCAGCAGCATACCCAACGCCGCGGCAGCAGCAGCCGCAGCAGACCACCCAGCGCCAGCAGCAGCAGCAGCAGCAGACGACCTGGCGCCTGCAGAGCACCCAGCGCAGCAGCGCCCAGCGCAGCAGCGGCAGCAGCAGCACCAGCAGCAGCAGCACCAGCAGCAGACCACCGGAAGCCCGGCTAGCTTTCGTTCACCCCCTCTGGCCTCAAGTTTTTGTGGGAGAGACATGTTGTGTCCATCAACGGCTCTTTGCCCCATCAAGCTCTTTGCCCCCCCAAAACGCAACCAAACGGATTTGAGGATAGAGGGTCAAAATTGTGACATATACAGTAATCAACCTCTGCGTTGGACAGAAGGTAGTCTGATTCGCTTGATAGGGTGTATAGTGACACACTTCGAGGGATGGGGGGACATGCCATGAGTGCATTGAGAAAGGGTCGGTAGACATCTACGGTAGATCCAAAATCTATGAATTTTCCCTCCGGCCTTGTGAAGAAGGTCGCAGTTCTTTCATGCCATTTCATGCAGCTGGCAGCTCAAGTTGGGTATCAGAGACACTGCAGAGCCTGGCGTTCTGCCACCAGTCAGACTGTCCAACTGCCTTGGAGTTGTTCAATTGTTCACCTGTAGAACTGCAGAGGCGCAAAGAACCACCAGAAACAGGCACAAAGCCAATGGATGAAGGATAACCGGATAACCACGCATTTCAAAGAAAGAGCAGGTCCAACCGTTTCCCTTTTTTTCAGCACCTGGAAGCGGAGCCAAAGCCAACTCGTTTTGGCTCGTCTTTCCGTCCGGACAAAGAGGTTCAGTGACGGGTCCAGAGGAAGAAAGGCAGTGCCCATGCCGCTGTTCGGAAACAAGAAGAAGGTGGATTCCAAGACAGTGTCGGGGCGCTCAGCACTTGAAAGTCACCTGTGTGGTCGCAAGATCATAAAGTCATAACTGGATAGGAAAGCATTCCAAGGCCATTCTCCATGGGGAAACACTTTTTGAAACCATTCTCAAGGGTACTGGATACAGAGATGTCCAGATCGTCCTGGAGGGAAAGGCCTGCTGAAAGGCCTGCTGGTTGCAGGCCCCATCATCCACTGGGCCGTACTATATCATCGGATAGAAAACACCAAAATGGATGTGAGTACTGAGAGGTTTACTCCACAGACTCGCGTCCCAAAGCGAACCGGAACGCGTCCGGAAAGAGAAGCGAACCCGAACTCGTCTGCACACGATGGTGCTGAGTGCTGGGACCTTTCGCGTGCCGAAGCCGCTGGAGGCCCGATCTGCCCAAAGTGGACTTGGCCCTGACGCTGGCCTGCCACTCGTCCGCGAAGCCCAAAAGCGACGAGAAAACAGGTGAGGAACTGTGAAATTCAGGTGAGGAACAGTGAACAGACTTGATGACCGTCTCTAAGGCTTAAAGGGAGACATCCAAGAAGAATCAGCATTCACTACTCTGGCTGCCAGCTGCAAAAGGTAGAACTGTCGAATTCTTGAATCTCGGAGAAGCAGGCTCAACACTTGAGTACGATGTGGCAAGGCATGACTAGCTCCAGGTAAGCAGCACCGCAGCATGTTTTTTTGTTGGACTGTGCTGTTGCAAGTCTGACCCTTTCAAGCCCTTGCGTGCTGAGACACTTCAACCTACCCGGTCAGTGGATAACCTTTAACCCTTTTTGGGGATTGGTTTAGATGGATAAAGGTCAACCTCGTTTTGACGGGAAACTGAGAGAGTCAGTCCAAGACCAATGATACAAGATGATACAAGCTCGAGGTTATTTTGAGAAGAAGGTGGCCACCTATTCAGAGACTCCGTCCTCGTTTCACTTAGCGTCTCCATTTCCCAGAAGAAAAGGACCTAGCACCAACTCCCGGGTTCATACTGTTTGGTCTCCCTCTTCTTGGAGATACACATGCAATTGTAGACTGATGAAGGACCACCCCTTATGAAGAGGTTTTGCGATCCAAAGGAGCCATCCTTCGTCTAATCCTCGGAACACACCAGGACCTTCGTAGATCTGGGTGCCCATTCCTCACGCTGTCAGTGATATGCCAGTTATTTTTTGGATCGAGGTCTGTTACAGTGCAGTGGGAACATTCAATTATGTATTATATACATATTATATTGATATACTCACTCCAAAGGATGCATGTGGAAAGACGAGGATTTGTGCGCAGATTCTCTTGTCCTACTCTTCAAAGTAGGGTAGTTCTGACAGGAACCAGCATCATCAGATCAAGAGTCAACATCTGCATAACTACAAGGTCATGAAACACATGCATTTTGATATATGATAGCCTGAACACCTTTTTTTTGGGCACAAGTTGCGGAGACACTATCATGCTATACCTGTTTGACCCTGGCTGACTATAGTTTAGTCTATTTCTCAAAATGATTTGTCGGTGCTGCCCTGAAAAAGAATTGCTGTGCACGCGAGATTCCGAAACATCCACACCTGTTGACGTCCCGAAACATGTGGACATGCTGACCCGCGTTTAGATGCCACCACCTGGTTCAGAACTGAACTCTTATACTCTTCGGGGAATCGCTTTCCTTTAGACTATACATACAAACACATAGAAAAGATCACCTGTAGGGCAGGTTTCAGCTCGGAACACTGCTCCAGCTTTCTTGAACAGCTCCGTCTTTTGGACCTTCATGTCATGTCATCACCATGTCGTTGCCACCTCAGGTTTAACCCTCTTCGTCTGTGACACAGCACCTGAGCTGCACAGAGGAAGCGAAGACGCCTCAGCACTCTCACTGACAGTGCGGGAAGAGACAAATGGGCCCTGCCAAGATGGAACGGGTCCATCATCTCTGTTGATCTCTCTGGTGTCACAAGAGGTCCCAAGGCCTTAGACATGTGAGTTAGCAGTGAAGGCCGCTAGCAGTCGACACTCCGTGTCATGTGGCAGGTGCAGGACAGTCACATAAAGTTTAAACCTCATCAGATTAGCATATCTGTTTTGCGGGCATACATGTGACATAGGTAATGAAGGATGTCGAGGGTAGAGCGGTGGTCGTCTGGCAAAGTCTGAATCAAAAGAATGAAGGACTTTCTTTCCTGCCCTATCCACAGAACTGGTGTGCAGAAGTTTCCTTTCTACTTCCAGAACTGGTGTGTAGGCCATCTATGGACCTCCAGCAGATGAACATTCGCAGCAGGTCAGTACTACAGCTTCTCCATGAACCGAACGGAACCCGCTTTATGGGCCTGTGCCACACGAGTTCGGCCGTCAGCCTGAAGACCGGACGACGGGGCCGTCAGCCGAGCCTTAGGCCCTCTTCGCGCGGAATGAGGGGCCTCACGTGGTCGCGGAGTTGGTGGTGTACATGATCATCACCGCTGTGGCCATTATGGGATGTGCCACGGATATCGATGTGGGACATGGGCGGCCGAGGTGACCAGTCCACCTGGTCAAACGCCGCGGCCGCGAGCTTGACGGACACCAGGGGGTGGTCATGCCCGGTCATGACCCACGGCCATGTGAATGATGAGTGATGGGACCAAGACAAGGCATGCAGACTGGTCCAGCTGGTGGATGAATCCTTTTTTTGGCGACATTTTTTTTTCATCTTATTCCTGAAAGAGTTTCCAGATTCTAGTTGCTGGTCTGCATGATCCTATCATTGAACACCTTCAATCTCTTTGAGTTCACCTAAGAATTCTGTTGGATGGAAGCGCCTCTGCTAGGTTCATGAGAGCTACGCTCCCAACATCGCCATCTGGGCAGTGGATGGCACCTCCCCACCTGTTTCGAGGGGCCGACCGTTGGTCCGAAACGAACGTCAGTCCGGCCGAACTCGTCCCCAGTCCTCCGCTCTCCTCCGTGGAAGCCGGGTGCAGACATGTGGAGCGATTTCATGGCATGTTTTCTTGATACCTATAGATCTTCCAACTGTGCAACTTGTTGTGCCTTTTCATCCATACAAACCAGCCAAAAAGGCAGCGATTTGGGTCACAGTTGGAAGATCTCGGTATTACACATGAAAGAAAACAGTCTAAGCGAAGTTGGCTCCGTCTCCGAAGACCTCCCAAGACCCTCAGCCTTCGGCCAAGACCCAAAAAGTTCACCACGAGAGAACTGCGTACGACGCAGCTCAGCCGTTCGGGTGCAGGTGGTGTTTTGGTGCAGTGTTCGGCTCAACCCTTTCGGTGTTCGGCTGACTTGGGATGGTTGGAACTCCAAACCCTTCGGGTTTTCTCAGCATGTCATCCTTTCGCAGTGCCACACCGTGCCAAACCTTCAGCCTTTCGGGCGCATGCACGGACGGTGCACGTCACCACGGACGCGCACGGACTGTTCGTTGAGGGCCCAGCCGACCCGGGTGGTGGACCCTGAAAACGCTTGTGACACGACGTCATGACTTGATTGAAACACCTTGTGGAACCCCTCTTGAGGTATGTAGTGGACCAAAGAGCGTTTTCTCAAAGAAAGAGAACACATCTATTGCGCCTCTCTTCGGGCAAGATGCGGATCAGCACCATCCCACCTGATGTCTCAGTCAGTTCACGACAGGAAACCCGGAGCTCCGTGCGGAATCCACGGAGCTCCCCACCTCTGAGCAGGACCGACGCCCCCCCCCCCTTCAGACGCCCTGAAGAGGGTGACCCCCACAGGCTGAGACCGAAACGGTGGTTGACCCGCATCCAGGTCGAGCAGGGGCCAAACGCTTGGGATTGCTGGTTGGCACCAAAGAGGCCTTGGAAGCCCCACGCTGCTCGGACGAGAGACGAGTTCCCGTGCCGTGGCGTGGTGGACAACATGAGGAAGTGGGACGGGTGGTGTTGGGGCTTTCCAGGAAGAGGTTGATTCTAGGAACGGGATTATTCTGGATCTATATATAGTATATATAGGAAGATTTTTTGGCTGATCTAGAACGTGGGATCTATATAGGGGATTCTGGAGTGGATTCTGTTCCAAGCTCGGAGACACTTGCTCGATTCGGCAGTGACCGTACTTGGATGACTCGTGGGTGACCTGGAAACACATGTTCAAGCAGACGAACTAACCGAACTTCACTGCAGAATCGTTTCTTCGAACGGATGGAGGTGCTGTGTCCGGGATGGAGGTCCTGGGTCCTGGGGTGATGGAGGTCCTGGGTCCTGGGGTGATGGAGGTCCTGGGTTCCTGATTTGGACCACGCCATCAGGCAATCTCCGGAAGTTCGGAGACCAATCCTGGCAGCTCGTCGTCCACGTCCTGATGACCTTCTACGCAGCTCGTCCGCTCGTGAGGTCCACCGCTCGTCCGCTCCGTTTGGCTTTCCTGCTGTGGGTGTCCGATCTCGGACGCGAGCAGAGGAGGAGCAGATTTTGGCGTTCTCAGAAGGGAGGACGTTTGTTTGTCTCTATTTTGTTTGGAGATCGAGCAGTTTGGTCTCCAGGTGTAAGTTGAGTTCGTATTTCCCAACATTTCCAACCTTTTCGCCAGCTCTTTGCAGAATCCCAAGCGAACCTGACCCCTGACCCAGCCCACCGGGTCCTTTCAGCGGATCGCGTCCAATCCCCAGGAAGTCCTGCTGCTTCAGCGAAACGGCCGAGCACCGAGAGTTGGATGAGCAGGATAGCACATGATAGCACCACACTGCAGTGGACGCCGGCTCTCAGACGAACAAGTTTGGGGCACACCCCAAAAAACAGTTCGGAATTTGACAAGATCAGGGATCAAACTGACACCACATGTCTCCTCATTTTTGAGACACCCACTTGAGGGTCACAGATCATTTTGTGATTTTGCGTATCTGGTCGATTTGTTTCTCCACTGGACTGACTGACTGACTGAAGGAGTGTGGCGAGTGTGGCACGACTAAGCCCTTACTAAGGACATTCTGATTCACGCTTGGTCTTGGTATGGTTGTCCAAGAAAGAGACACAAGGAAGCACAATCCTTTTCTCCATTTTCTATATTTTCTGAATTTTGTTTGATGTACAGAATGTTTGATGTATGAAGGCAGGCGACCGCATGTGTCGATGCTGTTACTGTCATTACATGACGCCGTTTTTCAAGAAACCATTCCGCTCCTGTCTCCTGAGTCTCCTGTCTCCTGAGTCTCCCTGAGACAGCCACTTGAAAGAGTTTGAACTGTGCTTCACTCAGTTCACTCATGATTTGGCCGATTTGGACCACTTCTAACACCTTCAGTGAACTTCAGTCCTTAAGAATTACTCTTTTTCCATGTCCCTTTTCCACTTTGTCGAATCAATCGGCCCCTTTTCCGCCCTTCTCACCACGCGCAGTTCGAGGTTGGAGGTGGTGGCATGATACCAGGACGATCGATCTCCACCGATCGCGCGCCTGGCGCGAAAAGCGATCTTGCGCCGCGGTGACGGGGACTCGGTTCTTGTTATATATATATATATATACCTGGACCATCCTGTCGGGGTGCCCTGTCTGGAAGCCTATAGTCCAGCCAGGACACCCCGACAGGATGGTTCAGGTATACATACACGAAGATTCCAGGACCATCCGCCCCATCCATGTGACTCTCCCAGTCCCATGGAGGGTCAAAGAGGTAGGGTGTGCCTGTTCCAAACGCACGAAGCACGAAGGTTTCTGCAGTGAAACTGGCCGTTTGGTCTGAAAAAAAGTTGCTTGAGGCCACGGGAGAGATCCACAATGATCCTGGATTAGAATATGGGACCAGGCCTCCCAGCAACACCCATCATGCTTTCGGATTGCTATTGGACCCTGGATTGCTAAGATTGCTGCAGAACATCGAAGAAGATCGTAAAAACACCTGATCTCTTTTGGCCTCCACCACTAAGCTACGTTTATTTTTTTTTTCCGACCAAGCCGAAGCTTCATGACGTTGGACATCCGGCGGATCGAAGAAACCGGTTCGTTGCGTCCGTTTTGTTGCCTTTCTTGGACAAAGGTGAAGTGCAAAGGAGAGTGTGAGGTGTGGTTGGTGTGCGTGGTGTTTTATGTGAAGTACCAACCTCTCCCGGAAGTGCAACATCTAAAAGTCAATTTGTAACCTAGCAACAGACCCGTGGGCTGCGAATGAACATCGGCTGTTCCCCCCAAACAAAACAGTGGATCGAAGAAAGCCTCGGGGGTCTTCACCGCCGATGTCACATCGCTGGGTTTACTGTATTTTCCTCGCACCCTAAGAATCATTGGACCCGACCACTGCTGGAGGGTGAAAGGACCCTGCAGACACCGCAGGGGGGCCCTTGGATCCGAACCAAACCTTCACCGGCTAAGGGTCCTCGATGCACAAGGGCAGGTGGTGATTGGAGCTGTGACGGAGGGGTCTTCCCATGCTGCGGACGGCGCTCCAGGACTCTTTGGACGGAGCCGTGGCAAGCCAGTGACTCGACAGAAAGGAGGGGCCCCAAATGGTGCAGCCCAGAGGAAGGTCTTGAGGATCAAGGAGCTCCAAGTCGAGGTTTTGCCACTGTTTACATCAATGTGGCTGATGAGGAAAATGCTGACCACCAAGAGCCGTAAATGGCCGTAAATAACTGTTTAGGTTTTATCCACTGCACGATCAAGGCTGCTTCTCACCCGGTCATTGGCTGGTAGCGGAAGGTGAACCTCAGGCTATTCTCCCAGGATTTCATGATCATTCTCATGTTGTCAGTGGTTTGCTAGGCCCATGGGTGTTTTGTAGCCCGGCTTTGCTGGAAACATGAGCAAGTGATAAGAGCATCTACTCAAATCGTGTAAATCAGCAGCTATACTGCTCAGAAGTCCTGGCTTAAACCCCTAAGGGCGATGTTTACAACCTCTCATACAAACATATTATATAACCTCCCTGAAGCAATCATGGAAGTGGAATACAGCCTGTTCGTATAGGAAAACAGTTTTCCAAAGGGCCATGTTCCAGTTCCATGTTTGTTGGATGGAGGGTGTACAAATGAACCACCACTATATGAATCACCACTCGTGACCACTTGGGATTTGACCCAGTTTTGTGGGTGAATCACCTATGTAGTAGGGTCAACCTCAACTCCAAGAAGAGGAATGAAGATGCTTCCGATTCTTTCCAGGAATCCACAGGTTCAGTTTGTTCTCTAGTTCACCGGTTCACTGGTCGGACCCCTCCCCCAGGTGGGCAATGCCCGGCCGACCTGCGCAGCCTCTACATCGCACAGCTGGCGATTTGGCGCCTTCGGTGCGGTGAATTCGCTCGCTCGCGCGCGGCGGAGATCGGTTCGGTTTGGGGTTCGGTGTCCGGGGCCGACACGAACAAGCCTCGTTTGAGGCACCAGAAGGCCCATCTCCCAAGGCGGTTTGGTCTCCAGAAAGGCCTCCTCACTCACTCCTCGGCGATTGGGATTGGTTGGGCTCGCTTGGCGCGCTGACCGCTTCGTCGGTGAGTCAACTGGTCCCAGGGACGGTACCAGTTGACTCCACCCTTGCCAAGCGGCCCAGTTGGTCGGTGAGGAGAAAGTCCAAGCACCCGAAGAAGGCCATTTGGGGGTGCCCTAGTAGCTTCTTGTTACTATGGTAGCAAGGATGCTCCTAGTAGTACGGCCAGGAGCCCCTAGTAGCGTCCTTGCTCCTAGTAGCGATGCCAGGAGCCCCTAGTAGCTTCTTGTTACTAATGCCATTTGGGGGTGGTAACGATCAGTGGGGGTGACCATTGCCTTGGAGAAATGGGGTGACCATTCGTTCAGCTTTTCTCTGACGCTCTCTCCGAGGGTTGAGGTTCGAGTCACATATCCCATCTCACTGGCGGTGTTCGTCAGTATCACAGGCTTCTTCTTGGACCCCATAACTCCTTGGTTCTTGAGCTTTTGTTTTGGAACATTTTTCACACCCATGACTTTTAGGAGGAAACATATCTCCTTGGACATCCCCACATGCCCCAGATCGATCTCAAGCTCAGCCCACGAAATTGTTTGCGTCTCAGGTTTGTCACTGCCTTTTCGCACAAGTTCGTGGAGGCCAAGCACAATGACTACTTTGTGGCTTGTTTTATTTAGCACGGCCCAGCAGAGGAGGCGGTGGAGGCTAAGGGGGGTGGAGGAACACAACGGGAAGAGGAGGGGCGGAACAAGCAGTCCCAAGCAGTTGCTTTGAAGATAGGCCCAGAGCAACGGTTTCACAGGGGAGCATGTGAGAGGCTGGATTGGGGACCACCTATTTCTCCGTCCAGCTGCACCCAGCTGCTTCCATCCGTCCTCCCCCACAGAACACACACAGCTCATGTTGAAAACAGTTCCATCAAGGCACCACTCCAAAACCTGTCACTCTCGTCAGCAGAAACCTGACGGACCGTCAGCAGGGGACGGACCGTGACGGACCGTGACGGACAGGTGTCGCCCTCTGCACAGCAGGTCCAGTGAGGTGAATCGGTCAACCAGTCAGCGGTGGCAGATCAAGTCCTTGACATGAACTACCAACCTGGAACCTTGGGAGGATGGGTTTCCCCACCGACTCAGATGATTTAGCGAGTCCAAAACCCCATCCGATCCGTCAGTCAAGTGGTCCAGTCAGGTGACCGCATCACCCCGAATGGTCAATGATCAATGGTCGGCTTCTTCCTGAGACCCTGAACTCGATGGCTGGGGTGAAAGATCACCGACCAGGCCGACGGCAGGGTTTCACCGGGTTTTTCAGCGAGAAGACATCGGTGGAATTTGGGCGAAGCGGTTCTTCGCCGCTTGGTCCGCTGTGAACGGTCAATGACAACTGGCTGAAGCATGTGCAGATGGTGGTTCCAAGAGATCCGGGTGATTCATTTTTTCCTTTTGACCCAACTCAGCTGGTTCGAGGTCGCATTGCCGTACTGGTAGTTCTGAGCCACACCTATATATATAGTTGTTGATTAGTCATGTATGAAGGATCTTTTTTTCCCCCACCAATCCTTCTACATGAAGAATGCCCTGGGATTGGGTGTCCCAATCCGAGCGGACACTCCAATTCAGGTGATGTATGGCCACCATGTCGCGACGCTGGGCCTGGTCTCCCTGTCCTATTTCAACGGTTGGCAGCCCATAGGCCAGCGCAGGAGGTGGTTGGATGCAGCGCCGCCGTGTTGGCGGTAGGACAAGAGGATGGAACCAGGAGACTTGTAAGATCACCACACTGGAACATGATGATCATCTGAGGTCTGAAGGACATGTTGGGCTGATAGGAACTTGAGTAGATGAAAAACCAGTAGGCGGCAGATCCGGACATTTGTGCCTGTAAGAAGCTTACCTGATGGTGTGAGTGCGGGGTAACAACCCGCCTGGAGACCTGATATGTGATAGCTAGCAATCCTATATATACTTAAGCTGTGTATGGTTTTCCTCTCACTACACTGGGACACAAGTCTGTAGGTACTGTGGATCCAAGAACCTGTGGTTCCGAAGTCCCATTCCCCATGGCTGAAGTCATTTGATTTGCCAAATGGATTGATCCACCAAGAACCCAGAAAACATACAAAAACGGCTTGCCGGCTTGCCCTTTGCTCTGAAAAGTCTTTGATCACATTTATGACCTCCCAGAAAAGGCAGTATGCAGGGCTTGGTATCAGAATAACACCCATGCCTATACCGCTCCTTGAGCAAAAACAACATCAGCTGTGCACCTTCTGTGTATCTTTTTCCCCCAGCCAACACGGCGGCCCTCTGCTGTGTGGATGCCTCTTTCCTGTGTGCAAGCCGGTAGATGTCGCAGTCACCATTTCGACACGGAACCCTCCGGAACCCGAACCCCGTCTGAGTCAGCACCCCGAGCCCTCGGCGGCGCTCGACGGCCGCACCGATGCACCGATCGGCAGGTCTCAGCACTCTCGTTGTGCACGATGGCTCTGACATCATCGTCGATCTGTCCCTTGTCCCGCGCGGTCCGCGGTAAATCCACGTGTGCGTGAGGGATGGAGCATCTTTTTTAGACAAGCACGTAGCACGCCACCGATTGCGCGATGTTCAATGATATTCTTGGTTTTGCTGACGGGGTGCGTTTCTATTTTCCCTTTTGGATGAATCCTCTTCTGGCGAAACTTGTTTGGTTCGACAGCGAATCCAAGTACTCCAATAAGGTGTTTTCTCTTTCTTTTCTGTTGAGATGCAACGGCCATACCTGGCGAGAGGGTTTTGGGATGCCCTGGGACTCCGACCCAAGTGCCAGGGCCTCAGGGATCAACAATCGACTCAATCGGGCGCCCAACAAGGGCGTTGGGCACCTTTGCGACCACAGCGTTGCACTGATTCCGTGGTCCTTTGAACTAAATCCGTTGCACATTGCTTCGAAGACCAAAAACCGAACATCCTGGAACCCCAAACAACTAGAAAGAAATGGATGTTTCCCCATTATGTGATCAAACTTTCAACTTTCTTCTGCCTGGGCGAATTCACGGCCGACCGATCCCTAGCGGTGGTTTCGCATGTGAATTCCGGCCGAACGGACCGCCTGAAGCGTGGCACAGTGAACGCATGAAGCGTGCGTGTACCCAAAAATCGCAGTAAGTCTCAGGGGAGTGCCAAATCGAGGCTGAAAATGGTGAACTATCTGGGATATGAGACTTGGCGGGGATTTCTGCTTGGGAAGAGGTGACCAAGAAGCTGCAAAATGAGTACAACATAGTGCAATATAGGATGTGGAAAACAGATCACATCATGTTCACGACATGGAAACCCTTCTCACAAGTCTGTTGCCCGTGTTGCACGTGTTGCACTTGTCATTACAGGTCATTGTCCATCAGTCGCATTGTGAACGCGTCCGACTTCGGATGTTCGGATTCCCTTCACCGAAACTTTAGGACAATTCTCAGATGGTTAGGTCCGAAAGGAATCCTGGAACAAATCGGAGAATCCACGTAGTTACAGGAGTAAAGCGATGCGAAAGAGTCCACTGTACAAAGTATAGGAGGATGATCCGAACAGGGAATTTTGTGGTACTGGGTGGTGGTTTGCCAGTAAAGGCCTTTGGAACCACCACAAACCATTGTAAGTGAAAACCGACCCTGAAACTGAATCAAGAACGAACGACACACCATATACCAACCACAAGCCAGGGAATCATAAGCATTCCAAAGCTGCCGGGCCAGGCTAGGGCCTTGCAATGCTGGAAACCAGTGCTGAAGAGTTGGGACGGAAGAGTTGGGACCCCCAAAAGATTTCTTGAAAGCTCCTAGAACCCTCTGTGTCACCATGATTTGGTGAGAGGACACATGCATCGATTTCGCACGGGAGCTGAATATAGAGATACTGAGGAGACCTGAGAAGTATCCCTACCTGGAACCCCAAACAACTAGAAACAAATGGTTGTTCCAATATGGCAATTGAAATCCTTTACATAGGAAATGGTTGTTTGGGGAAACATCCATTTCTTTCTGTTTGTTTGGGGTTCCAGGTAAGTACCCAACTCAAAGGTGTGATCAACAGTGGTCGTGGCAGACAGGATGTCTTAGCCAAAGATCTCGTTGCTCTATTATGATCTGATCAACAACTTAATAGGAGTCCAATAGGTTCTTTTTGGATGGAGTTTTTGTTTGTGATGCCAGCTGCGCTGTTTTGTGTGGCCCAGATTTTCCCCTCAGCGGTTTGGCTTTCCTGAAAAGGCTGAAGAAAAAGGCAAAGCAAAGCCCATTGACTCATGACATACAATCAAGTTGGCTCGATGTTCTTTTCTTCACCCGCCCCCCTCGTGAGTGAAACAAAGTCGTCTGAGTCGTCACGTTGCTCGTTGGACTCGGTGCCGGACGATGTTCGCCGAGGATGCGAAGAGCGGGACGTTCTTGGCCGAGATCTTCTTCGCGCTGAATCTGGTCACCTGGTTCCTCTGCCGTGCCCCGGCGAACGCGGCAACGGTGGGGGCGTGGGGCCGGCTCGGTGGGTCCGCTTCATGGTGGGAGGCTGATTGTTATCATTCTCAGAAAGGATGGAATACTTGGATGGATCGTGATTCTGATGAATGGGATTGTGCACTTGTCCTTGGGGCTTTCGAGAGTGATGTGATGTTACCAAGGTCGATCATCAACTTGTTTGTTCCTGGATGGGGGGAGGTTGGGTGAGGAGAACATGGACTTAGGGCACTGGACATACATCATGTGGGAGTTCTACAGGGACCAGTTGTGCAGAGCTAGGGATCGGGACCCGTCCACCATGCAGCTTCTTCACCGTCCAGATAGCTCGTGCCCAGTCGGTCTCCTGGTGGTTCTTGACCCGCAGCCGGCTGTCAGCCCTGAATCGTCCGAACGGCGAACCGCCGAGAACTGGAGAAATGGCGGTGCGTCCAAGAATCTTTATAGACACAAACGGTATTTCATCTTCAAGAACAGTAACAGAACTAAGACTATCTGATAACTATTTGGAGGGCACTAATATTGGCTCAAAAAGGGTGGGTTAATGTTCTCTGATTGGTGTGCCACATTGGCTTATATCAATGATTAACAGCATCTGGAGGCATCTTCGGGTCTCCGGATGCCCCCCCCCCCCCCGCATGAAGAACATCCACGGATGAACTTCATCTTTTACGTCCCCAGCCCCATTTCAATTTGTGCTATCGCATTCGGCATGCTCTGAAGAGGGCAGGTGCCACCCCATCTGCGGTCACCGGAACGTTTGGCCGAACGCCGGAACGTGACACGGAGGCAATTGCCTCCCCCAAATGGGGCCCAATTTGATATCCACGGCTCGACCGTAGGATACACAATCCGAACTGGTGTCAGAAATGTAGACCAGTAGACAGGAGCCGGAACTTCCTGCAAAAGCATCTTTGCGATGTTAGATAGTCCCCATTTTTGCTAAATCTCTTGGTCATCAAGCCGGCGCAGCGTGATGATCTGAGGCATGTATTTCTTTATCACCAGGGTCATCAGGCGACATCTTGCGAAGCGCTGGGCCAAGGGCGGAGGGGGTGTACAGCAGCCGTGCAACCAGGGGTCGAACGCATATGTTTGATTTTTCCACCCGTGGTGGCCAGGGAGCCGCTTCATGGTACCTTGCTTGTCTGGGAGACGCATCAAACTAACAATAAAAATGCATCAATAAATAAACACAAATGCATCAAAAAAGAAATAAAAATGCATCAAAAAAACATAGAAAGAAACGAGCAAAGGAAAGAAGGAAGGAAGGAACGAGGCAAGAAAGGAAGAGGAAGCAAGGAAGGAAGGAAGGAAGGAAGGGCTAGCGGGAGGAAGGAAGGAAGGAAGGTAGGTAGGCAGGTAGGTAGAAACGAAGCAACGAAGCAAGGAAGGAAGGAAGGAAGGGCTAGCGGGATGGAAGGAAGGAAGGAAGGAAGGAAGGAAGGAAGGCTGTGAAATTGAAATGCGATGTTGCAAAGCTGCCCAGCACAGAGACCATTCCAGTTATCAAAGGAAGTTTCATTGGGGAAACTCCATGATATTTGTTTTTTGGTCGTGCCAAGTTACATTGCGGGGGAGGGGTGCGCCCTCCTCCGCGCCCCCTCCCGCTTTTAATTGTTGAGCGTTTTCATTTCATTCATTTCATTTGTTCATTGACTCAGTCATCCTTTCTTCCTTCTTTCTTTCATTTTCATGTTCATTTCATGTGATTTTACTGTTTGTGTTTTTTTAATTCTTTTGATCACTGCTTCGAATGGGTTATTGTTCTTCCCTCTGCACGTTTGGGTCCGTTTATTTTTGTTTTTCTTGATCACACTGAAATATGTTTATTTTTTGATGCATTTATGTTTTTTTGTTGATCCCCCGCCCGTTGATGGAATATTGCTCTTCCCTCTGCACGTTTGGGTCCGTTTACGTTTTTTACTGTAATGTTTTTTTTGATTCATTTTTGTTTTTTTACTGATCCCTCGCCCTGCTTGTCTACCTTCAGCAACGCTCCGATGCTGAAGATGCATTTCCGCAAGACCGACCTTCTGAACCAGGACCTGGACTGACCGGTCGGCCACACACCAGTTACCCGGTTGGGGACCGACCGGTCGGGTTCGCACCATCCAGGTCGACGTTGCCGAAGGACTTCTTCGCCCCGGGCTGGGGTGCCTCGGTGGCCGGTCGCCCGGGACGCCGTGGCGGAGCGAGAACGGAGCGGGGGGGGCGCAGGAGCGCTGACCGCGCGAAGGCGAGGCCGTTTGAAACGCGAAACCGATCGGACTCCGGACGAAGCATGGTCGACACCATCGAGGTTTGTTCAATGTAGACACCATGGAAGAAGGGATGATTGGACAGCATTGCTGGACACCGGCACCTGTCGTTGTAGAGACCTTGTTCCACCCAGTTGAGGGCTCGTTCTTTCTGGAAGGGCCATCGGAGGGCCCGTCGCTTTCGCGCCGGTTCTTTCAGCGGACAGACTGAGGTGAAACTGTTTTTGCCGGGCTGATAGTGGGCCTGGGCTTTTGTGACCTTTTTTGAGTTTGGTCTTCCGAAGTCTCCCCTTGGAGACCGTAAAACCACTTGATACCACTTGACGACAATCTCGAGAGGAGATTATATTCTGGCATCCGGTGGCTGTCTCCATTGAACAGGTGTCTCCTGTAACATAGAAGCTCTTTCCAACACATCCCATAGCCGTTCATGTCATCCGCGCTTTTCGTGCCAAACATTCCGGTCATCCCACAGAGTCACCACGTGGAAGCCACAATGGGTGAGGTGACTATGACATCCCAGCGCCGCTCGTGAGCCTCGGCGGACGGCCGGGGTAACTAAGTTGAAGGATTGCTTGGCGGACGAGACCAAAACATCTCACTGTGTTCCAAAACCAGGATTCACCCTTGGATGGAACCCTCTATTGACCCAATTTAGGCAGGATAAGCATGGTCAAGCAGGTTTTCTTGACAGGAGATTGCAGGGACGGAGGCGCCTCTCTTTCACAACGGGTGGGTCTTTTTGTTCGGCGTTAGGTCACCGCGCCGTCCCATGGCCCCCAGCACTGGGTCGTCACAACGCTGACTTCACCGGGCTAAGTGGGTGACCCATCCAGAGCTGCTTGCTGAGCTGGTCGTGTTCACGACATGGTCGAACATGTCGGAGAATGGTTTGGGGTCATATACCTCAATGACCAAAGCCGGTGAAATCGGATCTTGGTCTGACCTCTTCTAGAAATGGATAAGAATCAGAAGATCTACACCCGGCAAGAGACCCACATGGAACCTGAAAATGGACCTTTGGAAGACTAGCTTCCTCCACAAACCAGTGGTTGTTCAGGTTCGATCTATGATCTATGTTAATCTTCCAGGGCGTAAGACTTTGGTAGGTCAAGAAGTCCAGCCATCTTCTCTTCTTATCGTCTTGTTGTTTCATTCAGTCTGCAATCTCCACCCGCCCGTCGTCGTGTGTCGTCAAAACCTGGGCGTCGTCGTGGCCACAAAGGAGTCCACAAAATGCCTGCCGCCTCTTGCTGCTGGTGCTCAGTTTGATGCACTTGCAGCCTGTCATGCACGCAGCAGTTGGGGCCCGGTTTTGGCTCTGCAGCATAAGCCTGATCAAACAAGCAAGAACAATTTGGCCGCTTCCGAAAGTGATGAACCAGCATGCGGTGGGGAACTTCTCAGAGACCAGAAAAGAAGAACTTTTCTCTGATGTCATACCCCCTTCAAATGTTTCTGGTTTAACCAGCTTTCATTTGCTCACTTGAGGGAGTTCCAAACTGGGGTCTGCATGCATGTAATACTGTCAGTAGTGGGTTGGTGGGTTGGTGAACCAGACAGTAGAAGGATCCTGCAGGCCGAAGACTGGGTCTTCGGAACGGGCGCTCTTTAGACTGCCTGAACTCAAGACTTGTGCTTGTGCTGAGATTGAAAGAGACATGTTCACCTTGAAACCCAGTCCCAGTCAGACACCAATCAACGGTGGTTCCCATTGTTTGTGTGCCGCGGGGAGCGGTCGCTCCTGCAAACAAACATCGGACACAAAGCGCGTCTGCAGAGCTCCCAGCGACCTTCGATGCTTCGAGCGGAGTTTTCTGGATGCTCCGAGCACGAAACCCACCGACCTTCGCCAGTTCGGATGTTGCATCGGCATGTGGCTGTGGGCACGCAGGACACCCTGGTTGACCACCAAGAATGAACACCATCGTCAACCTACCAGGGTTTGGGGCTCCAGGTTTGACCCACCGTGTTTTGGATGCCAGGCCCCGGGTTTCCTTTTCCAAGAATCTGTCCAAGTGACGCAACACTTCTAAGTTGAATCTCCTGGTTTAGGGTCATTCGTTTTTTTCCCAGGTAGGTGAATCCTATCAAATCTCCTTCCGAATGAGGTTTTTCGTTCCCGGTTCCACAAGTCCAAGTGATAACAATGCACAGGAAACACACAAAACAGAAATATCAGACATCGGACTTAGATCGTAGCACAAGCGCCTGGCCAACTCGCCATGCCTTCTCAAGTCGTTCGACCGTAGCACGAACCACGCGGGGCGCGCACCACGCGCGCGAGACCCGCCGAAGACCAACCTCACGTCGCCGAGCCTCGCATGTCAGCGCTGTGGAAGCGACGAAGAGGAACTCTGCAAGAGCTGCAAGTCCCACCCAGGCGGGGCAACGAAGTGGTTGTTTCGGGCGCACGGAAGAAGGGACAAAGTGGATGTTTGGAGTTTCGAGGTGGTCTAGCCACTAGAACATAATATGGATATAACATGATATAACGGATATAACTGAAATAACACAAACAAACAAAAGGAGAGAGAGAGAGAGAGAGAGCGAGGGAGGGAGGGAGGGAGGGAGAGGAAAAGAAGCCAAAGAAGCGGTCATTGGCCAGTATTGAGGGAGAGGCCATGCCCTTCGTTACAACTGACCGGGGGCCTTTCCACATCCAAAACGGAGGCCCAAACACGTTTGTTTTGGGGGCTGTTCAACGGTATCCTATTCTGACTTCTCGCTGGTTTCACCCAACCAGAAGGCTTTCATGTTGGGTGATTTTGAAGCCAAACACAGCAGTTGGGTTTGCTTACTAGATCAAGGAATTTGGTTGGTGAAAGCGAGCTGCCACAGATTTAAGACGGAAGGGGACGTCGAAGCTCGTAGGCGCATTAGGCCAATACCTGCAATGATTTTCACAGCTGTCTAGCGAATCCTAGAGTGTTTTGCTTGAGCCCAGTTCGACCTTTTTCGAGTATACACTCACCCTAGGATTCAAACAACCATTGTTTCAATGGTCTTTCCCACAGAACCATTGTTTTACTAATTAAGGATGTTTTTCACTACACCACCAGCTCAACCGTTCTTTTAATGGTCTTTGAAGGCTAGGGCTCAGGTTTGTCAGGATTCTGTCGAGGAAAGTAGTAGTACATCGATTTAGAGCATTGTCCTCATCCCTGTCCCCAATATGCAGTGCCCCTTGAAGGCCTTGTCATGTCCAACGACCATATACGCCAGAAGATGTCAGGAGGGTTATCCACTATCCCATGTGATAGAGTGACTAAATCTTTCGAACAGTGAACCGCACCCCTGTGGATTCTACGTGCTTCTATACTCTAAAGTACTTCCTCTGGGAGGTGGTGCCAGATCTCTTGAGGTTCTACCTGCAATCTTGGGATGAAAATGACCCCACTGACTCCTACCTGTCAAGTGACACCGGGCCGCCCTTCCAACGTCGGCATCCGCCCGTCCGCCGGAAACCGCAGGTCGCTGACGTCGTCGTCCGTGGTGGAAGATGGCTCCGCGACGCCGGAGTTGGAGTTGGACTGGGGGAGGGGAGAGAGGTGGTGGTACTGTGAATGCTGCTAGCATGCTAGCGCATGCTAGCGCATGCGAACGATCAGGCGCCCTGGAGGGGATATGAGGGGATTATATACTTGTTTGGGGCCCATACTGGAAGCAGATCGAAGGAAGGAAGGGCCATGAGGGGCTGGAGGGTGGAAGTGGAGATTCATGCATCATTTTTTGTTCGGCAGTTCAGACTGTTGAGCAATCTAAGCACATGTTACAACCAAATAACAACCTATAGTAGCGATGGCCGCCAACGTAAGAGCAATCTAAGCAAATGTTATTTGCTCCTAGTGATCTACATATAATTGATCGTCACAACCAAGCGGTTCAACAGTGGTTTGGATGCTTGGGCAGTTTTTTGGGGCGTTCTGGTCCAGCCTTTTTTTGTCCCCCTCCAAATGCCTACGTAACTCAAATGCTTTTATCCTCATAGATTCGTCTCCTTACATTCATGTACCCCTATAGATCAAGAATACTCTTCAAGTCAAATCCTTCCACTCGAACTCTTTCCCGATCCTTCGGACCACCTGTTCCCTCCGTCACCACAAAGCCTGCGACGCCTGCGACGGAGACCCACCAGGACTCCTCCGTGGAGAAGATGCTCAGTTGCTCGACCACCTGCACCGAGCTTGTGAGCAGTTGGAGCCGTCAAGTCAGCAGGCGCGGCGCGGCGCGGCGCGTCTCACCGGCGGCGCGGTGGTGGCTCACCGGTGGGCTGCGCGGCACACCGGGGGTCGAACGAAGGGGGGGGACCTTTGGGACCTTCACTCGGTGCGGCGGTGGCTTCGTGGAGATCTGTCGGACCTGGCCGTTCTGACGGTCTCAGCGCAGTAGGGAGGAGTTTTGGGGAGCGCGTCACCAGTCCAGGACCCAGGACCCGTCGTGAACATCCAAGAAGTGTTTCATCTTACTTTAATTTACATCATTCACCATCTTCGATACGTGAACCGGATCAACCGGACGTTTGTTGGTCGGACGACCTCCGGGTCCTTCCCAACCTCCTTCCCAACGTCCGACTCCGTCGAACGAGCCGAGGAATGTGGAAGCACCCCATTGGCTTCCAGGCCGGGCGGAAGGATGGCAACGGCCAGTGGGAGGGGGTAGTTAGTATATCTTAGTATAACTCCCTAGGGCTCCAACCATCTCCTCAGAAGGTGGTTAGACCCCCTAAACCCACTCCAACCACCTTCGAAACGGAGGTGGGCCAGGAGCCCTAGGGTATAATCCAACTAGAAGAACTTGGCCTTCGCATACCTTCGCCAAGATTCGTGTGATGAACCTGCGCTTCAGCAATGAAGCAGGACTGATCAGTTGCTCTGTACAGTTCAGGCACCAAAGCCTTCTTGCATCTGTTGTTCAAGCAAATCAACAAAAACGGAGATCCGTATTGCGCTCTTGTTTGCGCAGATCGTGCGCAGACTTGTGAAGTGCAAAGAGGCAAAAGGTTCTAGCGGCATCTTGTGGGATGATCTTCTGCATTGCATCGTTTTTTTTGGTTGGAGAGATGGAGCGTGAAAATTACGTCACGCTGAAGCTTTTGACAGGTACTGTAAAGATCTGTTCTACTTGGCAAACAAGTTCACAGCTGAAAGCAGTTTCTCCTTCTATCGCGAAGAATGCGGCAAAGGGAGTTTGCACCTGGACTGTTACGATCTTCATTCCGAAGTTGCTAGAAGGATTGAGCACTATATGCCATATGAAGAGCCATGGGCGTTGTCGTCATCATTTCCAGGAGTATGAAGATGAGATGCCATCGAACATGTTCAGGTTTCAGGAGATTGCCGCTGCCTCCACCACTGGGCATTCAATGCGCGGTACTACGATGAACAATGATGAACCGCCTTACACAAGGGAAATCTTCTTCTCCGAAGACTGAAGTTTTCGTGACGTGCCACAGCCATCTCAGTATTCGCCACGTGCAGCACGGGTGCACCACCTCGTGCAACCGGCACTTGCTTCACGTTCCGCCATCCCCGATGGAATTTCCACTAGAGAATGACAGGCCCTGAGACCGCAATCAAAAGGCATTCTGTAGTGAAATCTTTTGGGCAGCCATTCCACAGTAATTTGACTTTTTGGGCAGCCCAGCCATTTTGGCCAGCCAAGCCATGATTCATGGCAAGAATGACATGGCAAGGTATGTAGTTGTAGTAGTAGTAGTAGGAGGAGGAGTAGTAGTAGTAGGAGTAGGAGTAGTAGTAGTAGTAGTAGTAGTAGTAGGAGTAGGAGTAGGAGTAGGAGTAGTAGTAGTAGTAGTAGTAGTAGTAGTAGTAGTAGTAGTAGTAATAGTAGTAGTAGTAATAGTAGTAGTAGTAGTAGTAGTGTGTTTGCAATAGTAGACTGACTCCGCATTCGATGACGTAGCCCACAAGCGGTAAAACCGTGTGAGATAGACTTTAGCCCAGGCATTTTCTAATGGGACTTGTGTGTTTTTCATACTTGGCCACTCGCAGTTTCCACTGCATTTTGTAGCAACATCTCACCTTGCTGGAAATTTGCACCCCCATCATTTTCTAGACCTGAAACTGGAGCCCCCCTCATTTTCTAGACCCCAAACCTCAGTCCCTACTACATCCTGCTACAATTTTTACATGCATTGTCCAAAGTCACCCGGTGAATTCACACGGGGATACTTCCTAAACCTGAAACCTTGCATCAATTGCAAAACCTCTGATTGGCGGTGCATCAGCCAAGATAACTTGCTGAAGACTTCTCCGAAAGCACGGTTTTCATGTCGAGAACACAGGCCACGCCGGTGTTCTCGAGTGTTTTGGTTTCAGGTCCTGCTGCACTTCTTTCCTTCCTCGCTCAGATGGTCTGTTTTCGTTTTTCGACGCCCAGTTCAGAGAGGTCAAACAAATTCTCCGATTCTGGATGTCCCGGACTCACTCCTTGCCATGCCAATCCAGATGCTTTTTTGGATGGTGGGACCTTCGACTTCGCGGACCGGCCAGGTTATGAGATGGTGGAAGTCCTGGGGAAAGGATCCGTCGGCAAAGTCTTACGAGCCACCAGGCGACGCGAAAACCGCTCCGGGGCGAAAACAGCGCTTTCGGGGCGACGTCTGGGGGGTTGGGGGGTCCATTGCCGGGGCAGGTGCGAACGCATTCGTTTCAACATGTCAGAGATACAGCTGGCATGGGCCATGTGTCGCGGCCTGGCAGGCGAGACCTCGACACATGCTTCTTTTTTTTTGGGGGGGTTGGTACGTACTTCGAGGCCGGTTGAGGCACCGCACCTACGAGGGTCTGGGCTCGACGACAAGGCCAGGTGAGGGCGACGTGTGGCCCCCCGACCACTTCAGCCGACCACTTCTGGAGGGTTTGGACCCTGCTGTTCGCAGGGGTTTGGACACGAACCAAACCTTCACCGGCCGAGGGTCCTCGATTCTTAGGGCAGTTGAAACCCTTTTTCCATCCACCAAATGAAAGGCTCGTCCAGTCCCGAAAGAAGGATCGCAAACTGAACAGCTTTCAGGTTTGGCGGATAGACATCTTGGCCCCTGATCAGACTTTGGACCTTTCGGTCTATTCCGGGCCGGAAGACAGGTGGATTCCTCCCATGTTGGGTGGATTTTGATGGATTTTGGAGAGATGATTTCCGAAATGGATGACTGGACACGGACACAGGGCCTTCAACAGTTGGGACCCAGGTTTTGCCATAGTTAAATAGTTAGAGTAGGGGATGGATGATGATGGACGTGAGAGAAGATGTGGGAGAGGGACAGAGAGAGAGAGAGAGAGAGAGAGAATGCAGGAAACCATGGCATAGGTATAGACATACCTCGATAGATGTATTCTGTGAATCTCTGGATCCTCCGGATCCTCCGGACATGGACTTTTCGACGATGC
Source organism: Durusdinium trenchii (assembly GCA_963970005.1). NCBI lineage: Eukaryota > Dinophyceae > Suessiales > Symbiodiniaceae > Durusdinium > Durusdinium trenchii. The sequence continues at coordinate 527,482 of CAXAMN010007557.1, forward strand.
CCGATGACTGCCGCCTTTCTCAATGTTGTTCATGGTTGAGGCATGTTGAGGACAATGGGTCAATGTCGTACAAGACACTCCTGCACGCCCACGGCGATGGTTCTTGCATGTTCAGACACCGTGGAGGACTGGACCGGACGTCCCGCCTTCTGACCGGTGGAGGTTGTCCGACGGATTGGACGTGGCGGTCAAGGCCATGGACGCCAGGGATGAACAGCAGGCGGCCAACCCGGGAGGATCGGGTTTGGACACTGGAGAAGACGCGGGGTGAGGAGATCGGGGTGAGGAGTTTGGTGGTGATTGTTCCAGGAAGTGGCTGATATGTATAGAGGTTTTCGGTCCCCTTTTTGGGAGATGTCGCTTACTGTAAGATGTGCAGATGCCAAACATGTCGCACGTTACCATGATCTTGAGCTGCACCAGCAGTGGATGAACATAATTGAAAATAAGGTCCCAACACATGGACACAGGTTTTTTTTTGTTACCCTTTGGGTGGTGGCAGGAGATTGTTCGAAATTCCTTCCTCGTACCCTGTTTCCACTTGCGAGCCCCAAATGAACCCCATCACTTCGCTCTACACTGGTCAGACAAACACAATGATTGCAACCTTTTCCCCCAGGTACATGTGGGACCCGGGAAGGCGCGCGTGGTGAAAACATCCGGGGCCATGATGAGCGACAAACATGGTGTGACAATGCCCGTCTCACACCCTGCCTTGAATAATTGGACGTGTTTGTTGCTCTTCTGTGGAGCCCCGTGTAACTTTCGGCTCGTGCGGCTCCCTTACGCGGCATCCACTCAAAGTCGTTTGCCGCGACAGTCGTTTGCAAAACTCTGACTCACGAACTGCCAACAGAGGTTAAGTGAGCTGAACTAGGACCCTACCAGGGTACCTCATTAGGGCATAGCCTTACTATCGGGTTCTTCAACCTCTGTTGGTGGTGAGTGATCCTCCCTTCTGCTCGGACCTCCGCGAAACGATGCGAAACGAGGCGTTTCCGGTGGGTGGGAACTCCAGAAACCAGGTCCTAAGTCGAACCAGAAGGCAGAAGGTACCTACAGAGAGAGTAGGAGCTTCTGCTGCCTCAACCAGTTTCCTGTTGGTTTCTTCCTCTTTTGCTTACGACCTCCAGGTCCGTGAGCGGCGGCGGGAGTTTGAGATCCTGAACAGGCCACCCGCGGCACCCGGAGACGGACCGTGGCCCCGCAAACGGGGTGAGTCGGAACGGTCGATGAAGCACCTCATCAGCTGATTGGTTTGATCTCAACAGGGTCAAAGAATGGTGAAAGAGAATCAGGGGATTTATCTGAGGGCCAATTCACAGCACCCAGACTGAACATACAGACTACTATACTACTATACTACTACCGTCCAAAGAATCACGGAAGTTGACAATTGCCCTTAGGAAAACACTTTCTTGGAAGAACACTTTCGGACATGCAAGAAAGAATATCTAACTCGAACTTGGGGCATGGGCTCTGTTTTTTAGATCCCTTCCACCATTCCAAGCGCCATCTCAAGGACCTTTGATTTCAAGGAACGCCTCACTTGCCAAGCCTTTTGGGAACAATCACTGGGTCCTTGGTCTCTCTCTCTCTCTCTCTCTTTCTCCTTCTTCACCAATACTTGTAGGTTTAGGTCTTGGTGGATTTGCTTTTTCACACTCCATGGGACTGGAATTCACCTACTTTGACCCATCCAAAGCACCCTTGGCGGAACCTCGGCAGGAAACCGACGGAAACCACCGGTCCTGTTGTCTGAACCCTCAGTCTCTGGCTGCCGGTAGAGGAAAAGAGGTCTTCTTGGGGTCCATGGGACAGCTTTTTGGGTGAACTTCTCCTGAACACCCATTTGGTAAGACCCATCGAGAGAGCGATTGCGGCGAGCGAGGTCAGCACCAAGGCTTGCTTTGCGTGCTTTGCACCAGACTTTTGGAATATTGGAACCCAAAAGACGTGTGAGACGTACCGGTGCAGTATCTACTATATTATATAATGATATAATACTATATATAAATGTGCTCATGTTTCAAACGATCCTTGAGCACCGATTTTCGATGGGGGGCGGGGCGGGGCGTCTACGCCGACGCCCACGGGTCGCCGTTGTGGGTCGTTCCAGCCAGGCTGAATCATCCAAACTTGGTCTATGCCTGGGACTTTATTGAATGTGAATTGATCCTTGGTCTGAAACTGGTGGAACATGAGAGTCATTTTGGCCGAACTCCATCTTTCCCGATAGGGATGGTGAAGTTTCAGTGATTTCCAGTGATTTCACACAACAACAACACTGCCTAGCATTCCAACTTCCCTTTCACGCGTTCGGGGTGGGCTCCCATGCCACTGTGCTGGGTCTGGAATTGGATTCCAGTCCGGCAACACCGGCATAAGCTTCAACAAAATCATGTTCTGGTGATGTCTGGAACTTTCAGATCACAATAGAAGCCAGACAATGATAGGAAAGCCTCACTTACCCCTGGGTCTTCAGAAACCATGCAGTGGAGAACTCTCCAGAGATTTGATGCGGCCATTGTTGTGGCGGCCATTGCCAGCCTCGCTTCAAGAGCTATCCCGTTTTTGATTTTGAGTTGAAGCTATGACCCCAATGACCTGAACCTGACTGTTTTGGAATCATTTAGGAGCTCGGAAGGACACCGGTTCAGGTTTCTCTTGCTTTGAGGTGACTGATGCGGACAAGGATTGGAGCCGGACTCGGTACGGGTCGTGACTTTCCGCCGGCTACGTGCTAGGAAGGTGGCCATGATTTTGAGCTACCACCCTGGGAGCACTCTGGACGCCCGGAGTCAGAGCCATCGTTGGGGATTGCGCCGCTTTTTTGACGCGTGCTCGTGTTGGGTCTCCCCACAGTTGGTCAGTTGGACGCTGGTCGCTCCTGTCAAATACCGAAACTCTGGTTTTGAAGACCTGCCCTGGACCAAGGCATCCTCCAAAGAAATGTATGTATGATGCATAATATGCAGGCTGTTCTTGTGTATGCAACAAGGGGTCTTCTTAGCGAAGGGATTAAGACCACTATGGATGGCAGTCTGGCTGCTTTCATCCCCGAGCATGATGGCTACGTGTAGCACAAGAGACAGTATAGTACGTAGTATAATGACCTTAAAAAGGATCATCTCAGAAGTCATCAGCTCAGTTGTCAGCCAGCAAGCGTTGCAGCTCGTATAGTCGAAGAAGACCTACCGCGCTGGGTGTGCGCACCGCCGTTGATGCGGATTGGTCGACTGGTCGACAGCACTCATCCGCGCGCACTCAGTGGAAGGTTGCATCTGGCGGTCTGAAAGGTCTGCTCCAAGATGACAGTGGTGCTTGATTCTCCAAGGAGTAGCTCCAAAAGACGCCACGGGGCGTAGGATTACCAACCTGAGCCCCAAAAAGGTGCAAATGATGCCTGCTCAGTCCATCCAGTCGATCCAGGCTATACTGGCATCGTCGAACCAGCTTGGTGTCTAGTCATGGCATGGGTGGGTCCCAGCAGACAGGGCGTCGACGTGGGCAATGGACGGATTGGACGGACTGGTGTGCGAAGGGGTCGCCTCCCACTGGTGAATCGGAAAAAAACAAAACAACAAACAAGCCAAACACGCTCGTGCGGAGTACCAGTGAGTGGCCGTGGGTAGCCATTCGGTGGCATTTGCGTGCCAATCTCGGAGGGGATCGCGTGTTGTCTCTTTTTCTCAATACCCTTTCCGTCTGGCTGCATGGGGGTGGAGCCAGACTGGGCTGAAGGTGCCCTCCACTGTCATGAATGGCCGGGAGTCAAGGCAAGGCGCTGGGAGTGAAGGCAAGGCGCTAGCAGTGGAGGCAAGGCGCTGGGAGTGAAGGCAAGGCATGGGTGTCCAGTGGTGAGGCAATGTCACGTGCCCTCAAAGGCAGGTTTGTCATGAAGTCTAACCAAGGCCAGGCGTGGGGTGATGTGGCTTCCCGGGGAATGGGCATGGAGTCCTGGAGGTGAAGCATGGCGCTCACCGGCGACTCTTAGGGCGCATTTTTCTTGTTTTTGTGCAGCTTGTGTAGACTGTAGACTGTTGATGAATCAAGGTTCTGTGTCCGGAATGGTCATTGTGTTTCTTTAATGGAGCTTTTACTTATCAATCGTCTACATAGGGTCTGTCCCAGCAAGCCAGTAACAGTTGACAAACGATTATCACTATATATCACTATTATCGAACAAGCCCTTTACTAACAATCATCATCCACTGTTGCCTGTCATGGGCAATTATTTGGCATGTATGACCAGAGGAAAGGGACCGATCGAAGGTGTCTTACACGACTGTGGAACTGTGGTTGGCAGTTCGACACGGATTGCGTGGAGGTCATAAGCTTTGACAAGGGAATGCCTTTTGTGTCCAAACTGAGGACGTGATGGTAAAGTCATTGCCAGAGAGATGTTTCGGAGAAGAGGTGGCTCAAAAGCTTTTCTTTATGCTGATGTCTGCGATCAAGTACTTGCACGACCACCATGTGGTCCATCGGGATGCTCGGCTGTAGCCCATCGGGATGTTCGGGCGCCCGAGAGCGCGGCGAGCCCGTTCGCACGCCCCAAAGGGATGGTGTAGCACCGAAGGCCAAACCTGTTTGCTCTGTGCAAATCATTTTGGGCAATTACACACATGAAGAGCATGGTTTAGTGTCTAGAGCAACGTCCCACCAACCTTCTAGATGCTGAGCAAGTAGATACTGCCCATTTTCTGGCGAAAATGAACTGATCGTGGACACCATCTGAGCGATTGGTTGTGTGTTGTGTTCAATCTTGATCTTTCAATGCAGGATGATAGGTGTTTGACTAGCCAAAAGGCTGTCTGAAACGATGGCTGTTACATGCTGTTACTGTTGGACTCTTGCAATGCCAGGCTTCTGTGTTCGTAGCACAGGGTGTTCGCACATCTTGTGGGGGTCAAAGCACTGTCCTCGGAACAGAGGACACAGGACACTGAGCAATCCCAAGTCTCCCAGAAAGCGGGCTGCCGACTCCAGCAAGAATCTGGTCTTTGAAAGGAGAGTTTGTCCATAATTAGAAGGGACGCCTCCCCCCACTCCCGGCTGCACTTGTGCTGCCCTTTCTCGGATGCTTCGGTGGGCGCTTTTTGGAGGACATCAAGGCGGAAAATATCATCATTGCCATGGATCATCAAGATCTTCACTTGGCAGACTTCAATGTGGCCAAGGACTGCCACAGTTGGAGGACTTTGACCGGACGATTTTCAGATGGAGCGTGCCGGCTTCGTGGTGCCAGCATTGGGTGCATTCTTCAGTGAAGGAACGTGGGAGGAAGTTGATACTTTTTGAAACGATTTATGATAGACAAGCGACCTTCGCTCAGTCTGGTCCAAGTAATTACCCCCTTTCAAACCGACTCGTCAGTGGATCTGGGGATGAGACAACAGGAGACCTCAGATGACAGCCATGGTTTAGGGAACACTCCTTTGTGATAATATGGTCGGGGATGTTTTGTCCAACTGGATGTTTGTGATGGGTTGAAGACCACCTGCCAGACACTTCACTTGTTTTGCAGTCAGTCAATCTGTCAGTCAGTTTGCTAGTTGAATCCGGTCAATCGTTTGCCGCAGTGGTTCGTTCAGACACTTTGATGCCAGCATTCTTCAGCTCTCTTCAGCTACTTGCTCGACCCACCAGAACCAGAACCCAAATCCCCAGAACGTTCCGGGCCCCGTCTCCTGGAAGAGGCTCCAAGGTCAACCGCCTCTGGGGTCACCCGCCCCTCACCACTGCCACCGGTCCTGGAGACGATCCTCCGGGGAGCGTAGTAGCTCGGGGGTGGCTGGACCGCGTGTGGTCCTTGTTTGGGCCGGTGGGGAGATCGAACGGTGCCCTTATGATACTTGTAGGTGCCCTCAATAGTCAACAGCGTCTTGGTTCTTCATGCGTTTGGCCAACAAGCAGACTCCACTTGCCACCCAAAGATGGATGTGGGAACAGAGGATCTGCAAGAGGGTGGCGCTCTGACGATGACGGGCACGTTGCAGTACTCCGCCCCCGAAGTGCTCGATGGCTTCTCCCCATCACATGGGCCACACGGCGAGGATTTGGATGTGTTGGGTTGGTCTTCTTCAGGGATAGAGGGCAGAAAGATATACTGTATGTTAGGCGTACTGGATGGTGGCGGAAAGGTGCTGATTTTCTGGATGTGCTGATTTGTTGTCATGTTGCCTCTGGTTTTCTCCAAGATCGATTTGAATGGCTGAGATTTGCTTGCGCACTCTTACTTCCGTGTGTTTGTGAGGCAAGACATTTGGGGTGCCGGGCTGTGCTTGCATGTCATGGTCGCTGGCCGCCTGCCTCATCGCATGACGGATTCCTTGGAGCACTTTGCAGCCACGATGCGGCGGAATCCTATCCGCTGGTCTAGCTGGAGCCACATCAGTGATGCTGGCCCCTGGGACCAAGTGTTTCAAAGCCGACTTTTGGGGGACCTCCCCAGTCTAATATACATGTCCATGGTTGGTTTGGGGCAGTCCTTCGCTCAGGAATTGGTTTCTCCAGTGTCAAAAGTTTTGAGATCAGTCTTGTGTTTGGATAGGATTTTGAGGTAGCCATGAATGAACGCACTCAGCCAATTCCATGTTGGTACAAGATGATACAAGTCCAAGCGTCCAGGGTCATTTTCTGGATGAATTGAGAAATCCACATCTCCTTTAGTGGACTGCATCCACTGGAATTGCAACATCAAAACCAGGCGACAATAGATTCATGGAGTGATTGCAACGATTTGGATCGAATTTGCTTGCGGGTTCTGCCAAAGTCTTCATACAAATTCCTTTAGATCTGGGGGCTGTCAATGCTCTGATGCACGAGGCAAAGATACGGTGCGCCAGTGCTTGTGCGTGGAGGAGTTGAAGCGCCCCACAGCCTCGCAGATTCTCGAGCTGCCATGGTTGGCGGAGTGAGGCCAGAAGGTTTCTCGTGGGGACAGAAGTGTGCCCAGTTGAGCATTTCTGAGGATTGGGGTGGTTGGGTTCGTCCCTTTCCCACGATTAATGGTCAAAAACTTCACGCTCCTCACCAGAACGTGAAAGGACAATGAATATGTGGTCTTTCAAGGGGCATCTATTTATAGCCCCAAACAGCTGTGAGTCGGGGTGTCCAGAAAAACCACCCAGACTGGGGGTCCTGGTACATAGTCTTTCCAAAGGCCAGTCAGATCACTTTCGTCTGAGCCAGTCAGATCACTTTCGCACGATCTTTCCGGCACACAGATCTTTCCGACTGCAGAACATGAAGAACGTATAGCTTGGATCAGTCCCACTACCTGTAAAAGACTCAGTAAGTCTGTAAACAAGTATCGAGATCACTGTTTTAGAGAAAGGCCTGCAACCTAACCATCATCATCCACTTTTACTGCTAATATGATGTACCAAAGTATAGCCGTCATCATCCACTGGCTTGTCTTCATGAAACCAACCCGGAGACCAAAAAGGTTTAGACACCACGCACATCGTCAACCTCAACGTGGATGTGAGTCCGGAGCCCTTTATTCCCTCAGCATCCATCAACCGGTTCAGTCTCGTCTCCAAAACTACTCATAAGATCTCATAAGCACGAGTTCAGCCTGACCCACAAGCACACGGCTGACCCGACACAGGCAACCCACAGCAACCTGTGAATTGGGCATAGTGTGCCTTCCAGTTGCTCCGATCTGCTTAGATCTTTTTTAAATCCGGAGGTTTGGAACATGTTCAATCCTGTGAAGAACACCCTTTGAAGAAAGGATCCGTAACGGACACGCACTTTCTTGTTTTCTCCTGTGTCTCTTTTGTTGACAGAAAGGTATACACTACAGGCCTCAGCTTCTCAGTGTGGTGTTTTTCTAACTTGAGGTGATATTCAAGCAAAGTCCAGGAGTTATGAAGGTATTGTGTGTTTGCTTATGTAGTCTCCCTGGCTCACTGCCTCCGATTTTCTCTTCCCTGCAGGGGGGGAGGCGGAGGCAAACACATCGCACCCTCCTTCCAGATCAAGAAGGTCTGAGCAATCCCCATTTCCTTACCATCCCAAAAATGTCAGAGGGTTGGAGGACTCAAAGTTCCAATTGAGGTGCAATTTATAGGCTTTGATTTTGTAATCAATGCAATTAGAGTGTGTGCCTTGCACATTCTATCTGAAATGTGTTTATATGTCAGAAGCAGGTCTTTTCTCTAGTGAGTTTCTTTTGCTTCAAAATGTCACCAGCTTTGACCAACCAGTTGCAGATTACATTGTTTACTGCAGTGCTTGCTAATTTGCAATAAGCCAGCCGTTATTGTTTGGCAAGCATTGACCTGGACATGTCTGTTGCTTCTTATTACAATGCCATTGATGCTAGACCAATGTCATAGCTTCACGTGGATGACTTTCCAGCCATTTGAGACTGTATAACATTGTGTTTGCATGCTTTGGGGGCAGGGGAAGTGGCCACTTGCGATGAATGCTCATGACTTGAAGGAGAAGCTGCTTCAGGCTTGTCAGTGGCTTGATCAAATCCAGGAGTGCTCTGATTCTTGGTGAAGGCAAGAGTGAAGGCCAAGAAGAGTCCAAGGAGCAACATTCTCTTGGAAGTGCTCCGGGGGGGGAAGCGCAATGTTGATACTTTGCAGCCGGAAAAGGATGACCTTTACCAGGTCATCCTTAGCGACAACGATTCAACTTGGATCTGGGGCATGTCAGGCGCACGTGTAAAACCATATAAGCCAGGCTGATTGGGATGTCCTTGAGTGATCCGAGTCGAGCTCTGCAAAGTGCGACTACATTGCCCAAAGGTGGAAGTCATTGGGCATAGAAAAGCTTGACCAAACATGGGCGGGCTCTGCTGCCTTGTCAGTGTGCAACACTTCCTGACGACAGAGATCTGAAGAGCATTCCATACGCTACATTGCCTTATGTGGATGAGAACCCTGAAGTGCCAGTATCAAAGGTGCTCTTTTGCGCAGCCAGCCTGTGGCAATGGCATGCCTTTTTGGAGAAAGCCGTTTGAGAACCACGTTCCTTTGAGGAGCAGCTTGTGCTGGTGGAGCACAGTAACACCAGCAAGGCAACCAAAACCCGCTAAAGCGCATATATAGACCCCCAAATAGATAGAACAGTAAAATCAATTTCAAAACGTATTCAACATCTATTTGGGGAGCACTGTATGATATGATATGATATGATATGATGCTTTTCCACCATCTGGGATGATTGCTCCCCAAGCAAGAGGAGGTGGGGAAGGATGGTTTGTCTGATTGAGATCTTCTATATGGGTTCTGACAGTTTCATTTGAAGAAGGTCAGCAAGATGAGTGTGAACCATGTCGGATCAATGTTCCCTGAGGGGGGTTGTTGGTGAATGATTTGATTAGAATCTTCTAATCATAGATTCATATTTACTTGATCGGTGCGTATATATACTTCTAGATTCAACCTTGTAAACGTCCAATTGGACATTGGACGCCGCTGTTCAAGCACTCAAAAAAGGAGGCCTCTTGGAACGCCAATGAACGCCCACGTCCGGTCCCGTGGTCCAGGGCGAGCGTTGCGCATGGCGCTGGAGTCGGTCTTTTTTGGCGTCAAGTTCAAGAAAGAGCCGAGGACTCGGTGAAACGGAAGTCTGGGGGGGGGGGGGTCTGAAGTCTGGCAGAAGTCTGGGTAGATGTCAATGTGATGACTGAAGTTTTCTTGTGCAAGAAGGGCAAGTGGGTTGTGCCATGGTCTGCTGAAGTCAATATCTTCAACTGAGAAGATGTTTGAGTAGATTGAAAGAAGGTGTAACGCGTGACATTGAGGGAGCCAGGCTAAGCCTGTTTGAGGATTCCAACATGACTTGTTGCTGGCCGATCGCCGATCGATCGTGAGCAAACGTTGCCTGTATGTAACAATAATAGAAAGCACCAAGGGGTCCAACAAAAACAACCGAAATCAAACAACGAGTATACAGGGGCACGGAAGAGAGAAAGGAAGAAGGGAAGGACGCAAGGACGGAAGGACTGAAGGAAGGGAAGGGGCAGAAACCACGAAGCCTGCGGACACGTGCCTACTTACTGTACCCAACACAGCCCAAGGTGTTGTTACCTACCAAGCCCTACCAAGGCTTACTGTAACAACTGCAAACTACCCAGGAGAGACGCACCTTGTTCGTGTCAAAAAGCACTTGCAGTATCGCCTTTGGCTCAGCTTTAGATTCGTGTTTGGCACGTCAACCCTACCGTTCTTGTACCGTGTCACCCTACGCTCGAGGTTTTGTTTGTTTTTTTGGACCCGTTGAACTTTAACGAACGATTTTTCTGTCCTACCTGCCCACGTTTGGCTCAATTTTATTTGGCTCCTTGTTTTCTTCTTGAGCGCCAAAAGCTGCATTCTCTCTTGACTCTTCTTCGTTTTTACGGGGAGGAAGACACCTGTCAGTCAGCCTGCCGCACATTCATGTGACGTCCATCCTGCTGATCTTTGATCTTCATCAGTATTTTTTTTCTCTCTCCTACACTTGGTGTGCTTTCCTCTCTTCTCACATCTTCATGGTACTTTTCTTCCACAGTTTTTCGCACCACTTGACAGTCGTCTGTACCTCCAAACAACTAGCCTGCGATGTCCTCCAACCTACGAACGACGGCCTCCAACCTACGAACGACGGCCTCCAACCTAAGAGTGGAGGCCTCCAACCGAAGAGCGGAGGCCTCCAACTTTGTTCGGTGTTTTTTTTCCCATGTCCGTTGGCACACCGTCCGACGGGACGCCAAGATGTCACCGTTGGACGCGCCCTTGAAGCACCCGGGTCGGCGCCCAGGCCCCTCCGCTCGGCGTCAAACTGCACGCTGTCCAGTTCCCTGAGTGAAGTTTCTTGTGCACCACAATCCGGAGTGTCCCAGTGGATGCCGGAAAATAGACTGACTGAAGGTCAGCGACTGAACATTTTGTCCGACGGGTTTCTTTCCGAATGCTGGTGGTTCTGAAGGTGATGAGATGGTGATGAGCTCAAAGGAGGTTCGTTTTTAAGTGATGAGCGGATGCCCAGGAGCGCCAAAGATTCGAACAACACTGTGTAATTATTTTTGGAACGTGCAAGTTCTTGAATGCCCTGTTTTTGCCTTACTTTTCGTTAATATGTCCTTCGTGGAGTATAGATGGTTATCACCTCGTTCTTGCAGGCAGAACAACGTCATCATTAGCTGAAAAACGCACACAGCACTGTTCAAGTTTAAATATGGGTGATATGTCCTGATGACATTGGACATCTGGCAGTCAAAGATTGTCGAAAACCAAAATTAGAGATTGGCTTGAGAAGAACTGGTCAATCCGGTCAATCCTTACTCACAATGCTGAGTCTCACATGAACTCTTTTTTTTTGCTTGACCCACAAAAAGACAGCCATAGCTTCCAGAATTCACCTGAAAGGAGCGAAGAAGTCTTCTTATCGGCTTGATTTGCTGGACGGTTGAAATGGATTGACATGGACGGTTCAAGTTGCTAAATACGTATCCAGATCGCACACGAACATGTTCAAGTCGATGTGGCCTTTTTTGCTATGATGCCTTCTTTTTGACGAGTTGATGAGAATCCTTCGGGTGACCAAGCTGCTTTTGATACGATTCCACAAAGATTGCTACTATTTCTGGGATTGACTCATTTCATGGCAAACACGGACATCCTCACACCCGGTGTACCACAGTTGTTTCTTTGGTCCCAGTCGCTACACTTGCCCGTCAGAGCATTGCCCGTTCGGTCGCTGTTCTTTCATCGGCGGCTCGAAGACACCACAGAATCGGGGGCCGCTGCGAGCGGTAGAAGCACAATCACTGAGCAGTTGATCGGATGGTCCATCTTCACAGCCAAATTCTATGTGTCTGTTCGCCTTGACACATCTGTTGTCATCCTGCTTTTTTGTTTTCTTTCTTGTTTTGTCTTTGCAGTTGGAAACTACTTCTGACTTATTTACATCTTAGCACTTGTCCTCAGGACAGCAACCTTTTTTGCCTCAGGCAAAGCAGCAGAAACTTTCGTGCCAAGAGTTGTGAGGGTGACAGAATCATTCCGAGCAAGTAACCAGCAGATGCAACTCATTTGATCTCTACGGGCCCCCATAAACTACCCATCAAACAAACTCATCACCAGCTCGGGTGATGTTTGTGGAGACGCGACTTTCCATAGATGGAACTCATTTGATCTCTATAGGGGGGATGTTTGTGGAGACATGACTTTCCACTTGACCCAGGCAGGGCCCTCTCTTTCTCCACCGTGCAGCCGCCTGCACGACAATTTCAAGCGCCCACATGCTCCATCTCGACACTGGTGCAGTCATCATTAGGGGGGATTTTGGGCAGCATAGTCATTGATCCACTTATCGGAACCTCGGTATACCTCGGTACTGGTGGAGGACCAGCGAAGGACCATCGCCGACGCGCCGACGCTGGCGCACCGGGAGCCCACTCAAGAGGCTGAAATTGATTCGTCCCTTTCCAGAACCCGTTTGGGGGGGGGTTCAGAACTTGTGACCCTACGGCATATCGGTCCTTCTAGCGATTTACATATGAGCCCAGAACTGCAGTTCTGTCGACATTTTGGTTCACACTCCCGGGAACTAACATGGAAGTGGATGGAGACTTGGAAGACCGTTGTGCTCCACAAAAAGGGTGTTTTCCACTTGTCACTTCCAGGGGAGAGTGCTTGCAATTCGCTGCTGGGACGACCTCCAAGTTGCTGGGATGAAACCCTCTGCATCGGATTCCGGAGCGTGGGCCGGAAAAACCGGAACGTTCTCCTCTCCTCTGTGCGGTGGGAGCAACATGTCTTATGTCTTAAGGCTTTGGAGCTCCGGGGCCCCAAACCCCCAGGAGCATCCAAGGTATCGGTCGAAGCGACGAGCTTGATTTCAAGTGCTGTGTGCATTCTGCATGGAGCTGTGCCGTGAAGCCAGCCACAGAAATGACCCTTACATGAGTCTCGGTTTTCTGGTGAGTTGAGTCGAAGCAGGTGGTTTTTACCATGTTTTGACCGGGTTCCTGGACAGCAAATCCAGGACTCTCATCCTTCGTGAAATAGAGAAAAAACCACTGGGCATGGCAGCATGAGGTGCTTTTCTGGACTTTTTTCCCCATGGATTTGGTCAGACATCTTCATGAGCATGGTAGGTCATTCTGATCCTCCGCCCTCCAACGCCTCCCCAAGACGTCGGGTTCTGATCAGAATGGGTCTGACTGAGCCAAGAGGAGTCAGAAAAGGAAATGGTCTGAGACCACCACCGGCATGGGTGGCACGGGGTCTCGTTGGTGGTTCAGTTCAAAAAGCTGGGTGGAGGGGACTTTTCACGGTGAGAGCTGAGAGCTTCGAGGGCAGCAAATCTTCGCATGGCTTTCTTTCTTGTATCCAGGAATTAGAAAGAAGACCTGCAAGATCAGGAGCTAGAGTCCAATTTCCAAGTTTATTGCAAATGCCAGCTCCAAGGGATTTAAAGTCACTTTGTGTGACGCTTGCACATGACACCACTTGAGGGACTGCCAGCGACTCCTAAGTAGTCGCGAAGGCTTCTGACATCTTCTAAATCATTAAGTTGGAGTTCTGGCTGATTCTTCAGCTGATTCAGACACGAGCCTTCCGGGAACGTTGACATCCCCGGGAATCAGTCAGTGTTTGATATCCGAGAGCATGGTCGAACCATTCTCGGGATCGCGGGGTTTGCTCCATGGCCGCTAGATTTTTCTTCGGCCCAGCCTTGCAGTTATGACCCACATGTGGCAGCTAGAAAAGAGCCAAGCGCTAAGGGTTTTCACACTCAGCAGCTCAGCAGTGAAAGCTGTAGATGTTGCAGTTGAATTGGTGTGGGGAGTGGAACTGCGCTTGCATCACTTCGGTGCTTTCACAGACCTTCACTTGAAGCCACTGTCAGTGTCTTGGATGATTGCAGTGCCGCGAATCGCGGATTTCAGGCTCGGAGGAGCTGGAAAGGGTCGGGCGGACGAGCTGGACCTCGTCCGCCTGGTGCGACGGGCGCTGGACCTAGGTGGAATAGGGGTATTCCAGAGGTTCCCAGGTCCCAAGATCGAGTCTTCCCTGACATGAGCAAGCGACGCCCTCGATCGGTCCCACGACAGTCCACGGGGAGCTCGACGTTCGGGTAGTAATGGCCTTGTTACTAGTAGCAATGGCCTTGTTACTCGTGTGTGGGGGGGGAGGATGAAACCAGAGATGAAGCTTCCGGAACGCCCCGAGCCTTTCACAGGAATGCCGATCCGTGCTTTGAGGAAGTTTTTCGCACGACCACACAGCCCAAGTCTTGATTTCGGAAGCAACGATGAGAAGAAGAGAGCCATGCGAAGCTTTCAGAGAGCCCGGCGACGCCCCATGCCATCCACTTCTGATGTGTTCGGAGTGTCAAATAACGCGGCCTATGCCATCGCGTGTTCCCTGGCCCTACCCTACACCTTTAACATCACATCCTTTGGCCACATCCTCAGAAGGTATTAGGGACAGACACCCTGGCACTCACCCTGGCACAGCCTCAGGTGGTTAGAGCCTTAACTTAGTAGATATTCATCCAGTTCGTGTCTCTCCGCATCCATTGTCATCCAGTTCATGTGTGCTGGGAGTTCCACCGCTTCGGTGGTTTAGAACCACCATGTGTCTTCGCATCAACCTCCCCCCGGCGGACCGTCAGACTGCGGCAAAGGACCGTCATTCTTGAAAGGACCATCAACTGATAGACGTGTGAGGTTACATGGGTCCACACAAACACTCCTTCTCTGTAGGTTGTCACCTTGAAGCCTTGGCTGCCCCCATGTCGAATGATCCTTTTCCCAAGCGACGGTTGGATCACGCTAATTAGTCTCCGCGTGGAACCAGCGAAGAGAACGAGTGGGCACACATGGGGAGAACTGCAAACTGCTCCTTGGGGGAGAACTGCAAACTGCCTCAACTGGGTGGTGGCGGTGGCGGCGGTGGTGGTGGTGGTGGTGGTTTCAATCTTTTCTTGGGATGATTGAACCCGCTAACTTGTTTCGTTCGTTCATTTTTCACCACGGTGATCCACCAGTCCACATCTTCAAAGGTCCACCGGTAGGAGGAATGAAACGAAACTGTCACCTTCAAAATCTCACCTTGAAGAGGGGTTGGACTATCAAGGACTGCCTCAAAGAGAGAGATGTAGCGATGTAGCCCCATCTTTGTATCCCATCACCAAATTCGGGTATTTTCCGGAATTGGCTGGATTTCATCAGAGTTAAACTATTTGACACCAGTCTTGACACCATGTTTGCAAGAAGTCAATTGCTTGTTCGGGCTTTTTGACACTTCAGAATGGGAGATGCGATGTTTCATCTCCCCAAGGGCCGTCTTCCCTTCAGGAACCCTTCCTGCCGTCACGGGTCGTGACCATCCCGCGTCGCGGCCAAGCTTGCATCGTTGTGTTGGCGGAAGGCCGAGAAGACTCAAGATGTTGGGTTGCATTTTTGGCTCGTGAAGTGAAACCACACTTTCTCAGTCTCTTTTCCTGGCGCCAAAGAGATCAGAGGAATCCCTTCGCTGCCCGAGCTATCCCACCCTTCGACTTTTCAGGGTGGTTCAGATTTCTGTGATGGGTCGGGATAGCCCAATGTTGAGCAGCTATGCAGAACAAAACTCGGCGGTTGGGCTCATCTGGCCCGTCTTCCCCTTAATGGAGGACATGCTTGAATGATCTTTTGCAGGTTCTTTGACTTGCATGAGGAGGAACTTCCGGAATCAACTTGAACTTCAGGCCAACGGCACCCCTGGTTCTCAGAAGACATGGGGGATTGGTGGACCTGTGGAGTGGTATTTCGGCGTGGAGAGTATGGGGAATCAAAGAAAGGACAAACGGCCAGCCAGCTAAACCCAACACGAATAGAGCAACCGACCGAGCGTGTCCAATTTGATCTTCCTTTTCCACGCGCGACCGGTAAATTATCGCAAACATGAGTTATGACTTTGGGTACGAGCAATGAGTTATCCTCCAAGCGATGATGAATTCCTGGGAGGATTCCATCAACTTGAAGCACTCGGGAAACAATTACAACATAATTATCATTACAGCCAAGTCTTTTCTTCCACGGCCTAGCTCGCATCTTTTTTGTACCTGGACATGTCGCGCCGAAATTGAGTCCAGTTGGTACAACCCGATCAAGGGAATTGAGCCCACCACTACTTCCACCAATTTCCGTGGACCCAAGTGGAGCCCCAGGAAGTGACAGACATGCGTGAGGCCGTAGCTAGTAGGTTGGAGGCCATCGCTCTTAGGTTGGAGGCCATCCCGGCCATCCCTATTAGGGTTCCTTTATTGCTATTAGGGTGAAGTCTTACTATATCTTGCTAATTATGGACTCTTTCGAGAACTTTGATTTTATATGAACCACATGACCTTGTAGATTGAGTTGTTGGAACGACTGGTGACTCGTGACCTACTCTGTTGTGGGATTTCTGGATGTCTTTGGCCTTTATGATTGTTTAGATACAGTTGATACAGGTCCTGCCCAGGCGGATGTCGCCCGAAGCTTGACGCTGGCCAATGGCCGCACACGCGTTCTGCCCGACATGCAACGAAGCTGGGAAGCTATTGGGCTCTTACAGGACAATGTGCAGGATAAGCTCTAGAGTCAAGCTCTTCAATCTTTATTCTCCTGTTATGGTCTTTTTCCGATGCGGTGCTATCAACAAAAAGACACGACACAACTGCTGAATGGACCCATGGACCGCCAGTTGCAGTTCTTCCCCTTCCAACTACCGGGTGCTGTCCGTTCTGAGGACTGAAATACTGCTGTCAGGCTGGACGCTACGCTTTGTCAGCGCAGTGAGGAACAACGCCCAATGGTTTGGCAAACAAAGTGATGAAATAGGGTATGGGTCTCTACAACTAACACTCTCGTCCTTGCTTGCTTGCTTGCTTTCTTTCTTTCTTTCTTTCTTTCTTTCGTCCTTTCGTTCTTTCGTTCTTTCGTTCTTGCGTTCTTTCGTTCTTTCTTTCTGTCGTTTTTTCTTATCAGAGTGTATGAGGTAAAGGACCTAGTAATCAAGTAGGGCAGGGCTTTGTGTTCATGTCATGAGCCAAATCCAACCGATGGACTCGTGGATTGGGGTTTTGGGTCTGTAGGGATCCATGAGACCCGAGACCGCGCACCTCGGTGCAACGCTGGTCCCTTGTTTGCTGGTCCCATGGGTTGTCCATCGGTCTAGTGGTGCGAGCGGGAAGAAACCCTCACCGGTTCCTGCGCGTTCCTTCCGGAAGAAGGGCGAAAGGATTTTTTCAGCATTGTGGGAGCCATTTGGCCAAAGCGAGAGTGGAGGAGGTGAAGCATTGCATCATATTGCATCGGCCACTCCCAGCTCAACAACCCCCCCCTTTCTTTCTTTCTTTCTTTCTTTCTTCGGCCTTCAGAGTCGAGAAACGCAGGCCGCCTCCGGCATTTCTGTAGCTTCTTGTTCCTAGTAGTAATGGCCTCCAACCTAATAGTGATGGCCTCCAACCTGGTCCAACCTACTAGCTTCTTGTCCTTTCACCTTTTGTTCCCCCCAAAAGTCCTCTTTGAAGAGATGGCCTTGTTCGCACTGACAGCATCCACGTCGAGAGTGACGTGACCCGCGCAACCTTTTTTTTTGCTGAGCCATGGTCCGGTGGATTGTCAATGTGGGTGCGAAGTAAAACGCCAATTGGATTTTGCTTACAGTATTACAGTATATAATATTCCAGCACCCTCCAACAGGTCACCACCTGCGACTTTTAAGTCTCCAAAAGCCACCAGAGGAGACCTGTTGGAGGGTCCTGGTATAGACAAATAGATAGAAAAGTAACATTGGACATCGTTTCTATCTATTTGATCTATTTGCGGACCACTATACGGTGATTTGTTCCCCAGCGACAGGCTCCCCCCCGATCTCTGCAAGATCTGGAGAAGAACTTCAGCAAACTATTAGTAACAAGTGCCACGCTAGTAGTAACAGGTGCCTTACTAGTAGTAACAA
>CAXAMN010007557.1:545439-579657 GCA_963970005.1 Durusdinium trenchii
TAACAGGTGCCTTACTAGTAGTAACAAGAAGCTAGTAGAAACAAGTGACTATCCCTAGGGTATACACCTCTATCTCACCGCGGCGAGCCTCGCACGTGGGATGGCTCCGGGCGCGTGGATGGGCTCGTCGGTACGTCACACGGGGGTCCAGTGGATGGGCTCAAAGGGACCTTTCACCAGATGGTGGACCGAAGACGACTGGATCACCTGGACCATCCTGTCGGGGTGTCTGGAAGCCTATAGGCAGTGTGGGGTAGTCCACACCCCTTGGATGGTCCTGGAAGGTATCTCTTTGGTGGCCAGGATTGGTGGCGATGTTAGCCAGGAGGTCTAGAAAAACACCTATGGCCCCCCCGGTTTGGGGGGGTGAATAGACACATATGGGAACCCCGGGATCACCTCTTTTTGAGGCTATTAGACACCCCCTTCATCTCTTGTTTCCTAGGTGCTTTCGGATATTCTGAAGATTCTCATTTTCCATCTGTTCAGCTGAACCATGTTGAATCATATTGAACCATGTCGATATTTGTATTCTTCTTGACTTTATGTTAGAACCGTGAGCTGAGCTCCCACCGGTCTCGACCTGGTCAGCAGAGCTCGTGGCGGCGAAGCCGCCACGAAATCGCGCACGAAGCCCATGAGTTGAGCAAATTGAGCCTGTGGAGCAAAGAAGCCGTGGACGTTGGGAATTCTCGGGTCTCTTTTTTTTTCCTGCTTTCTGAAGGGTTCAGGTTCGATCGTTCAATCCTTCTGCATGCTTGGTCTGATGTGTCCTTCCGACCTCGGAAGATCGGTGGTCCTTTTCCCTGCAGACCCTTGGATCCTCCGGGAAGGGAGCTCCAACCAGGGTGCGGGTGCGGAGGTGCAACCTTCGCCACTTGGGAAGGGGGCCTCTCACAGGACACAGGTCTGTTGACTTTTGGGTGATCAATCACCATCTGCCGTTCACTAGCACACAGGTTAAAGAACCCTATAGACCACATAGGTACCTAGTAGGGTCCTATAAGGATGGCCTCCAACCGAATAGCGATGGCCTCCACCCTGCTGTTGCCCAGGTATTGGTACTTCCTCTTCATCCGCATCCTGGTTCGTCTCATCCGCGGCTCGGCGGGCCACGAGGCAGGCCGCGAGTACGAGGCCGGGCGATGGGTGGTTCTTGGTTCGGATTGCGCTGGTTTGGAAGAAAATGAGAGGAATGTGGAATGAATTGCAGAATTGTCATGCAGAATTCTAATGGGATTTGGTGATTTGTGACAGTTTCACAGTGAAACACTGCGACACTTGACTGTATCTTGCCAATCTTTCGACACCTTGAGACTTGTGTTTCCTTTGAGACTTGGCAGCATCACTTGCGACCTCTTCGAACATCTGGGCGCCCCCGTCCGCGCCAGGGGAGTTCCGATTCAGAACCGGCGCGGTGGCCCGGGCGTGGGGGAGCAGCCCGGGCGTGGTTGGGAGCGGCCCGGCGAGCCCGGTGTGTTGGTTTTGACCTCCTAAGAACATTTGGATTGAAGAAAACATACCCCTCACTCCAAGAACCAAGGATTTCAAAAGGGATGAGAACACACATGAAAAAGAACCCTGACTGTTCAAAATGTTGGCTTGAAAAACCAGACTGTTCATTGATGAAAACTAAATCAATGTGAACGCTGAAGTGAGACATCCTTTTTTTGAGGTAGGCTGTTCACTGGAATCCATGATTGTAGATGAGGAATGTCCGTCGGCAACTTGGGAGCCCTGCCAGACCATCCATGTATGGAATAGTTGGATCTGCCCAATTTATCGTCCTGAGTCCTGATTTAAGTACACCTATTTTACTGGGTGGAGGCTAGGGCAACTCCCCCAGAGGTTGCATGATCTATTTCTTCCGGATGTCAGGGGGCGAGGACGAGGGCTGGCTCAGCAGTTCAAAGACCTAGAGAAGCAATGGACTTGAAAAAAAGCGAAGCCGGGCAACATTTCCATTTGACTCCTTCAAGTTCACTCTTGGTGCTTCCACATTTTATAGTTTGTAGGGGCCCGTCCACTAGTTTTTGTATCTGGGAGAACGTGTGCTGCGATGTTCTTCCTGCTCCACAGATATCAAGCATCCCGGTCGCTTGCACTTCCTGAGCAAGTGCGAGAGACAAAATCCTGATAGCCATTGATAGCCGGTATGCGCATTACTTGCTGTAAGTAGCCCCTCGAATGGACAATCAGACCCCCGAAACATGTGCGACATCGGGGAACTTGAATTCCCAAGTGGAAGTGCAAGGTCCTCATGTCGAATGAGGACTTGATTTCTTTCGCCGTCCAAACGCTTCGTCCAAAAAACTTGTCGCTTCCCTAGCGTCGCACGTCTGCCCTCCGATGTTGCGAGGATGCCGCAAAGGCAAAGCAGAAACACAAGTGAGTTCCGGGCAGCGTTGCTAATGATCCACCAACATCCGCCCTCCACCACTTCTCGCAAGCCTTCCTTCAAACAGTATTCTAGGATACTCTAGGTATACATGAGCAGCAAAGTCCGCGGCGGACTGAGTTTTTTTGGCAGCTGTCCCAGAAATGGGACGTCAGCAAACCGTGTAATTAGATACCTAGATACCCTCATCAATGTACCATGTCATGTCCACCAATTTATTGTTTAAACGTGGCCCTGCAAAATATACCTTACCCATGTGAACAATGCGCCCCCTTTACAAATAACAGAAACATCCAATTCAAGGGGATGGCAAGGGGCAAGCAAAAAGTGGTTTAGTCAGCTCCAAACGGCAAAGGAGGGGCCTGTCCAGTTTTCGTGAGAAATGTCCTTCATTTCTAATCATGCGAAATGAACACGTGGTTCGGATGTTCATTGCATGGAGCATGGACAAATGTGCTTTCACAAGAGGGGGCTGTAGCACAGGCAGTTTTAAGAAAGGAATGCACAAATTGGCCGCTGGCAAGGCAGATCTTATGAGAGACCTGTGCTATTTGGCCACCTGCCAGCCTACAGCAACAATTTGAAAAGGACACGATGCCTTCAAGCAGGCACTTGCCAGGCTGCATGCGAATCTTGGAGACGGATTTCCTACTTGTTCTTGCAGGATTTGTTGGTCCCAACACTTTGATTCGACTTTGACTCTCCGACGGCAGCAGGGCGCCATCCAACCCCTTGGACCTCGCGCTAGCTGAAGCGAAAAGGACGACGGAGGGCGGGTCACATGAACGACACAGGCGATTGAGGGAAAGCACCGGTGGTGCTTTTCAAGCGTGTGTGCGACGCCCCATTGGGTCGGACTGTTCGGCACAGCGTTGATCCAGGACTTGCTGCCTTTCACAGCCTTTCACATCACCGTTGCTTTGGGATGAACCACGGATGGTTGGAATCCAAACAGAACCCATTGGTAGGAATCCGAACCCATGCCCTCTTCCGGGCTCTGAGGGCCCAATGGCTAGGTTCTAGAAGTCCAATGGTTCCAGTGTCAGACTAGACGGTGGAACCGAGACCCTTTCCAGTCACGGCCGGTTTTTTTCAGGAACACAGGACCTCTGAAGGAAGGTCGCTGTCAGAAACACAGGACCAGTGGGGAAACCTCTCAGACCGGTGCATGCCCGACTGGGAGTCTGTCGAGTCTGTCCCAGCAAACCAGTAACAGTCCGGTTAAACGATGATCCCTATCTTAGAACAAGCCCTGCAACCTAACCATCATCATCCACTGGGCCCTGGTAATCCAATGCTTAAGATGCTATTCCCCAAAGGCCCAGGCCCCATCGCGGACTGCTTGCGACATCCGACATCGCCACCACACACCGCCCTGCGCTGGGGGGGTTCCGACATGCGACCGTTCCTCCTGGAGAGTAGCCACGAGAACAACGGTCGTCCCTCTACGCACCGCACCGCACCGGATGCATACGGATGGCAGGGTGCTTTTGAAGAATCCCAAGAGGTTGGAAAAAGACACCGAATATGATATTTTATATAGCATATAGTATATATGTTGGCATTGACCAGTATATTGGCCGTATTTGGCCATTGAGAATGGTCGAACAGATTTTTTTTAATCCAGAGTTTCTTTTTGCAATGCTTTCTAAGTCTAGTTTGGAAGTGTGGCCAGGTGGTGCTATTACTATGATAAGTATTCCATTAGTTTGGCCATGCAGCAAGGGGGATCCTACTTCCCGAAACAGATGCTTTCCTGTGACAAAATCTTCCCACACCCTACCCACCACCCTACCCGAACTCGTTGGTGGCCATGCTGTCCCTATGCAATCCTATTGCCCTTCACACCAAACGACACCAGGCGGACTCGGCGCCCATTGTGATCATGGCCACGAACCGTGGCATCACGAACATCCGTGGCACCGACTACAAGAGTCCACATGGTAACTCGGTTTCGAAGTTCATCCCTGGAACCCAGCGTTGTAACCGCTTAAAGACCGCTTGTTCACTTCGGAGCGGTCGAGGAATACTTGGCTCACAAGGACGAAGATGTGTTGAGTCATGTGTAGGTCATTGTATAGTTTGCAGGCCCTATAAAGGACCGTCCAATCAAGACCCTCTTGATCATGAGATTCAACACCCCCCCTTTGGCCTGGTCGCAACGTCGGCCCGGTCGGGGCTATACGCGCCCAGAAGGGCCTGTTCGCTGAGTGAGAGGAGAGTCTCTAATCCGATTGTTGGTTCGGACCACGTTGAGAATGGATGAGGACGAGACGGAGCTAGTTCCGCGCAACTTCTTCTCACACGTTGCTGCTCTTTTAGCCTCGCTGTCGACTGCGAGGCTCGGTCTCACTGGCTCTCTCTCTCTCTCTCACAAGCAGTGATTTGATCTTGCAAGTTGTTTGCTTTTTTTTTTGCAATATATGTTGTGTTTGCCATTTGTGTGGGCTGTCAAGTTGTTTTGTAACCCAAGATGAACGTGCTACAAGCCTCTGTGGAGGCGATAAAAAATAGACGTGGTATATATAACGTGGCAAGGAACGGGAAGCCGACCGAGGATCCATTCATTGTTTCATCCTGCGAAGCTGCTGCTGTCAAGAGACGTTCAAAAGTTAAAAGCTTCCAATCAGAGCATTCAGGGGATTCCCATGCCCAACGAGTTTCCGGTAAGTAGCAACATTCTGATCTAGAGCACTAATTCCCTGGCTCTGTGCCAGTCTTGAACCACTGTCATTCCACCCTCCTTCCTTCACATTGCCGCTGTCTGAATTGATGGGCTCAGGTTGACGGATTGCAGACCTATGCAAAAACACTTCTCCAGTCAGAGTCATGCTCACACCCTTTTGCTCAGTCGCCCATGGAACACGGGAACCTTGGGAATCGGATGGAATCGAATGGAATCGGATGGTCGAAAAGGGGGGGTCCCCCAAGATCCAAGCAGGGGCCCCATCATGGCCCATTGATCTCTTCCCTAACCAGGAACCTCGGACTGCCGAGTCCAGTCTGAACACCTGGACATCTGTGTCCTGCGACATGTCCGTCTGCCGAGTCTGGGGGTCCTAGGCATTGGCCGTTTTTTTGGGATGGCCTTGGCCCTTGGCTGGTTTGAAGAGAGGGGACTCCCAGAGATGACGAACCAGGCTTTCACACAGGACCCCCTTCGAACATGGTACCTGGACATACACCAATTGGATCATATTGGATCCAATTATATCCAATATGATAGTTGCCCACAAAGCAATCATTCACATTCGAACACTCTTGGGGTCCTCTCATCTTCAGCACCCTCTCGGCTCTCTCTCTCTCTCTCTCTCTCCGCTTGGTGCGTGCTTAACGCTCTCCCTGCGTCCCTGCCCCGCTCCACATGCTGCATGTCGCAACCCGCTCCAGCTCCTCGGTGAACCCGAGGCATTCCCTTGGACTTGCTCGACCGGATGTTGATCATCTCCACCCAACCGCCACGGACCGAGCGACGACGGGACATGGGACCGACAAGGGCACCCTGTGGGTCTGAGCGCCATGAGTTGTTTGATCAAGCATCTGCCCAAGTGCTCAAACGTTTCATGGTCCTTTCTTTTTCTTACCGGGGGGGGGTGGATTTTTCAAAGCAATCGTGCTTCTACACACCTCCATTTCCTTCGGCGGTGCTGGCCTTCCGAGGTACACTCAGCGAGAGATTCGGAAAATTATCGACATCCGGGCTGAGGAGCAGCTCTTGTTCGGTCGGCCCTGTGGGGGTGGATGTGGGGTGGGGCCAGGGGCAGTCGTTTCTGGGAGCTTGATGAGGTCCATATATGACATCCACAAGCCTACAGAAGTCTTAGACCAAAAGTGGTTGTTTGCAATCAGTGGGAGCGACATCAGCAAAGCCTGGCGTCGCTGGTGTCGTCCCTGACAGGCCTTTTTTTTGTTCTTGGCAGAGTATAACAGGGAGCGAGCTAAGGGGGAGCTTTCGTTTCTTTTTCAAGTGGAGTGGGCCACAGGGCCTGCTTGAGGCAAGAGCTTGTGGCAGCAGAGCTTGTGGCTGCAGGATCATCAGGATGCTTCCTTCAGGGTGAATCGATCACGCCAAGACGCCACGACGCAAACACGGCCGGCTGACGCCGTCTGGCCCGGCCGCGGGTCACGCCGTCTGGCCCTCCGCCGGGGTTTGGGGACTGGGGGAATCCGCCACACGGTGGGAATTAGGCCGTATCCATTTTGGATACAGTACTTGTTTCACTGAACGCACAAACAACTAGACCCTCCAAAGCCTTCCCTCTTGCCATATTTCATGCTTTCCCAGCAGTTGTAGTCACTGGTTACGTACGTTCACCAAATCTATGGAGGGATCATAATGCTGTCGTTCCAGCAGGTTGAAGGTCTGTGCATGTGGACCATCAACATATTGGCTGCGTCGAAGCCTCACCTTCCAAGCCGAGGTGAACATCCCTCATAGGGGAACGTTCCAAGGTGCCATATTGGCTTGTCACCAACTCTACGGGGCGCGTTCACTTTCTGAAGCTTATCTTGGAGATGGGACATGAACATGTACTGTATAAGCATCGGCATGCTCTCCCACTGGGCTTTCGTTGAGTTTTGGGCATCTTTGGCTGTCTCCCTATTCTGAAAAAGGCGGTCCTTGGCCTTGAATGTGTGCACTGGACAGGCAGATCATACAGGTACACCCACTTCGTTTTCACAACACACCCACTTCCTGGTCACCTCTTCAGGGGTGTCGATTTGTTGGTGCTTTCTTTCGCTGGCCGCTCAAACTTTCTGTCTGCTTTTGACTCAAAGAGGTCGTCTCTGGGTTTGGGACATGGCAGTGTGATTTCTTGGCGCCCCATAGGCCCTTTACTAGCTGGCGCGACCCACGGAAGAAAACAAGCAGTAGCAAAGGGCCAAACCATGCATGCTCAAACCATTAAATGGATGACTATGGCTGAAGCATAAAACGCATGTCAAACATATACAGGTGTTCGGATTTTGTGTTCCAACTTTTACATCTGAGTCACATGCCTGTCAGCTCCAGTTTCTTCCACGATGTGTTGAACAGGTTGCAGAAGTCTGGACATATTTGTTCGCAAATCCCTCAAACAAGAGGAGTTGGTACAGCAACCTATTACTTGTGTTGGCACCCATGTTGGCTGCGCTTCATCTACTTGTTGCTGTAGAATTGACTTGATGCTGGGTATCCTACCTTCCCAGATCTCTACACATCCCTAGCATCCCGTGCCACCCACGTTCTGACACTTTGCCGCGCTCTCGGGATACCGCGAAATCGCGAACCCGACAGCAGGGTGCCCGAGCGGCTGGGAGGATGGGCCTGGGGGATTTGCATCTTGGAACATATTCCTACATCGTCAATGTTGTTGTTTTGCGGGTAGTTCTCTCCCTGAACTAATCATGTGGGAAACCACCTGCTTGTAGAGAAACATGGCCCTCCAATGAGCCTTTTCCACTTTCATGAGTATTCCAGATTATTTCAGGAAGTGTAGCTACGCGTTGACTTCTAGGCGGGTGACTTCCGGATCTTTGCGTTCTTTTTTGGGAACAGACAGGGGTTTCACTGGAACTGCAAGGGACGAAAACACAGAAACCCTGTGCTCCGAACGGAGGAGCATGCGGTTGATCGTCCGCTTCTCACAGGGTTTAACATGACATTGCCGCGTCCCTAATCATTGATCATCTGTATTATGTATGTGTCAAACATTCTCACATACCAGGAATTTCCATGGGTCTTGCTAGTTTTGCGCACCAACTTCACCATCCTTCCCTCATCTCCTTGTACCTCTTGCGCTTCACAAGAGGGTGAAAGGATCTGCCCTCTCTGAAATAATGATGGAAAGTGAATGGCATAGGCTCCTGGAAGACCATGTCTGAAGGTTTGGTCGCAGTGACCACCTTCTCATCTATCATTCGAGCACGACCGAGCTAGAATCGAAGGTGTGGGTTTTCAGCTATACCACGTGGTCCCACCGTGCCTGGGTCCCGCACCCGACTTCAAGAGGTCTTCCGAGACGGAAGAAGAAGTCATTGGACGGAGCAGTCGTTGGGGACTTCGACGGCTTCTGGCGGCGGTTTCGGTGGGTTCGTGTCCTGCTCGGGTCGTGTGAGCGTTGGTTTTTTCCCCAAGTCACCTTTCGGGCCAGACCGGCGGCCCCCCCCCAAAACAACTCAGACCAGCTCCGTTCTTGTAACAGCCTTCGCTCACCTGGAGGTGAGCTCCTCACAACGTTGCCCCAAGACCTCGTCGCCCGCGTGGCGGGTTGGGGCTGGGGGCGGCGCCTGAGGTGCGTTCGATGGTCCGGGGACCTGGTCCTGACCGGGCACGAGCGCAGCGGTTGCCCCTGGGAGGTCCAGCTTTCCTACGGACGTAGGTGGACGACCCATAAGGCGAAGCATGGGTACCCATCCCCCGGCTGGAGAGCTACTGTACTATGGACGGAGCAGTGCCTCTTTTGGTGCGCTTCCCACGCTTCCCATTGGATCTCTGGCCTTCCACAGGAAGGGTGATGGATTTGGCATGAAAACTCCCAGAGTCAGGAGAACATGGAAAGAAGAATCATGGACCACAGTAGCTTTGCAGAAGCCTGACCCAAAGGTACCAGGTAGAGGATGATCCCGATGCGCTCCCGTTCCACACCCAGTGCACACCCTTGACAAAGAGCTCCCGTTCCACCACATGAGGACGTTCGCCAAGTAAGACGATCAAAACCGGGGTCGATGCACCACATTTGTTCCGGTCGTTCGTCACATCGGGAACTTCGCCCCTTTCGCAGCGTTCCGGTGTTTTTTGACAGATCTGACACCTGAAAGAACCTGAAAGCAGCTGAAAGGAGCTGAAGGGATCTGAAGGGGATCTGAAGATACGCCCTGTTGGGTCGCTGTTCCCTCCGAAAAGCCCAATTGATGCACTCCGAAACCCAACTAGCTTCCATGGTGGCCGGTCTGGGTCACTTCAAACATGAACCCCCAGCTTCTCTTCTCTGCCGATCTGTGTCGCACCTGTCGGTCTTATCGCGACCACCGATCCGTCACTGCGACTGAAGTCGCCCAGGCTCCGATCCCATGGGAGGAGACGGACCCCTTCAGCATCTCCATGTACGCACAGGACGAGTTGGACTTGTTGGACCGCCTTTGGTCGAACCAAAACACCTGCGGACGAGGGAGGACTTTGGTCGGAGCGTTTTGAGCGTTTTTCACTCACGAGGGGTCTCTGTTTTGGACGACGTGCCCAAATCCTTCGTGATGACGTGGGGGCTTTCCGGAGGATGGTCGACCTGGGGGCTTTCAAGACGACTCGAAGCATCTAGTCAATTGGCTGGGGGCGTGTGTGGTGCCAGGGAGGAGGGAGAAGGCCATTTGGAGCTTTCGGACCCTGGGGAGCTTGTGGACCGAAGGAACGTCGACTCGAAACAGATGACGTGGCGCCGTTGGGTTGGTATACTTGATCCATCTCTGTTGGAGTTGCCCAGCAAAGTCGTTGTCCAATCAATCTGTGCAGATCAAGTGGAATTTGCCTTCTTTGCAGGGTTGGCAAACGATGTTTTGGTGCTCCAGGGCACCAAAACCGGAAGATGTTTGCTCAGTTTGCTCTTGCTTTAACTTTAGATGGCCAGCGGCGTCCTTCAGAGTGAAATTCATACCATCCCGGATTATCTCTAAGAACCGAGGACCCACATGCGTGTCCACGGTGCTTTGGCTCCAGAACTGGACTCGGGAACCCGTCGAACGCGTGTCCATCGGGGCATCCTGAACGCAATGCAAAGCAAGGAACACCGCGACACGGACAAGTATTGGTGGGTCAGAACCCCGGCACAGATCAATAAACTAGGAGCTTCAAAGGGGTCCTTGTAGGAATATTCCAGCTGGGAGACCCCGAATGGAAGGTGCTGAGGGATTGTGCTTCCTGCGGTTTCAAATTCCAGGTTTTGACCACCCAGCTTCAAATTCATTCTGAGACAAGAATGACTGTTCTTTGTGTCTCAGATCATTGAATGTGGATCTGAACTGTTTCCTGGCCACCCGAGCTTCTGCCATCCTTTGGTCTGACCATTGCCGTCCGACCGCAGCCTTGGGGCAAGCAGCTTAGATTGGAAACAGACAAACATGATCCAGGAGCCTTCCTGATGCCAAGCAGGCTATCCAAGTGGCTGGGAGTCCCCAGCGTCGATCTGGATGTACAACATGTACACATATATAACTTATATAACAACATGTTGTGGGTTCCATTCCCCTGAATTCCTGGATCTCTCCTGTCTGCGATGTAGTAGATCAAGGGCAGAAGGTCCTTTTGTCAAACACTCTCAATGGACTTTAGTGGAAGATGCTACCCTATAGAACTACGTACGACCTGTTTCTACTAATGAGGTCACCCCCCGTGTTTTCTTGATGGCAGGTTCTGCCGGAGAAGTTCAATGGACTGTCAATTGAGTTCACTGACCAGGTTCTTTTGCCCTGGCCCACTCATGCCAGGCACCTGGCAAGCTCCAAACTCTCCAAAACTGACAGCTGAGTCAATAGCCTCGGAGTCGAACTTCTTAACTCTCCAGTCGTGTCTCTCTTGAGGGAGAAGCCAGTCTCCATTGTCGAACGATCACATGGGCAATGAGGCCATTCCTGGCTTGTGGCAGCTATAGGGAATCAATGAAGCATCATGGGTTGCTTGTAGGACAATCCATACTTTTGAATCTGTCTCTTCATGAAGCCGGAGGTCTTTTTCATCACTTCTCCAACCGCATTCCAAAACTTGGACCTGGTCCCGCCGTGGAAAGCTGCTCGTGCCTGCGCGTTTCTCCGCCATGCCGGAGTTTCTGGAAGCTTGGAAGTCGGATGACCCGGAGATGCGACGAATTCCCAGCAAAACCTCCACCCGAAGTATGATGAGCAAGTCGGTGAGCAAGTTGAGCCACTTCGCTGCAAGGACCGGTGAGGCCGATGTGACAGGATGTGACGGGCAAAACTGCCGCAAGGACCGGTGCCGTTTATTGTGTTTCCTTCTTCTTTTTCTTGTTTTTGTTCTTGTTCTTACGGCTGCCGTGTTGCTGCTACTGTCTTGTAGCATTGTCCTATTTATGTAGCGTGATAATAATGTAGATGGAGATCTGCTGCTGAAATAAGACTCCACCCCAGCCATCACCAACAGAAAACAAGACAAGGAAAACGGACCCCAGTAGAAGGTTCTCAACTTCTGACCGAACTTTAGTTGTTTGATATTTGTTGAAATTGTTTGCTTCCTATTGGTGAACCACGGTGGTTTGGGTTGAGGGGAAAGACCCTCCTCCCAGAGATGACCTAAGACGATCACCAAAGATGATCTGGTTGGCTTCGTTCATTTCGAACAAAATCATCAACAACGGAAGGACAAAACACCTACAACCACCTGAAACGCCCAAAACACTGGAACCCCTTCAATAACTGATGACCTGAACCAGCTTTTCACGCCCAGCTGACGCCTGTTTCACGAATTTTACATCTCTCGCCTGGTGTAGGATTTCTTCCGGCCAACTGTGACATGGGTCGGATTTCCTGAACCCTAGCCATCTACACCAGCACAACTTGGAAGGCTTGGTGGGCTTGGTGTAGGATGAAGATATGTCAAGGAACATGGAAGGTCACCCCTCTTCGTGTACAAAAAAAGTTCAAACACCCTTTTTTCCACACTTTCCATGTTTAGGTCACACCTTGTCACACGTCACGAGTTCTTTTTTGGAGCGAGTCAGCGAGTACCAACGCTTTTCCCCCAAGTCTGCAAGACGTCTGCCAGACTCTGCCTGGAGCTTGCAGCTTGAACTCTTGATCTTTGTTGGTGAAATGAAGGCAAAGCCATGGCGCAACAGTGTTGACTCATGTTGACTCCTTGACCGATAGGCTAACTCGGTTGGTATTCCTTGAAGCTCTGCAAGACTCGTTCCTCCATCAAAAAAAAAATACCTACAAAAGGATGGTTCGAAAGAATGAGGTTGAGAGATTCTCAGAAGGTTCGAATTTCACTCACGTTGTGTGTATGGATGACTTTTACTTTTAACCCACCCTAGTTGTTGGCTTCCTTTTCGGGCAGGCACCACCTCGCCGTCACCGCCGGACGGACGTCAGACGAGACCTCTCCGAGGTGAGGTGGTGGAGCAACGCCAAGTCCAGGTCCTTTCGAGCCAAGAGGAGCGAGGCGAGGTTAAGCGAGGCGAGGCGAGGTGAAGCGAGGACGCACGGGTCCGGGTCGGGGAGACCGCGACATGGGCGTTGGAAGGTTCGGGTACGGAGAAACGCATGGGAGGTTTTTCGGAAGGTGGAAGGTGACGGTGTTGGACAAGAGAGAATGGTACGCCCCCAACATGTGGCCTTGGGGTTGACTAGGAGTCTAGGGAGCGAAGAAGGAGAGTATCACTGAGGACACTTGGGTACTAGTCACAGTCATGTCGTAGCCTTGTATGAGTGACCCCTAAAACATCCTCAAAAGGGGGATGCAGTCAGTTTTTTATTTGTTTCATGCCTGAGTAAGGCCTTGGAAGGGAAGCACAAAGATGCAAAAGCTGTCCACCTGCTGAAACGCTGGCTTGGGACACAAAGTGTAATTAGTAAAATAGTAGTTTATGTTGTATTAATATTCTTAGGCGGTGTAGAAATGTCATTTGAGTGTTTCATGTTTCAATCGACAGATTTCCGACGCAAAAAGGGCTTTAACTGTTTGGATTTTTCTCACACGTCTCGCTCCACTGCTTCTCGCAAAAGTCACGCGAGGAGTGGTGGACGTATGAGTTCGCCCATGTGGTGGCCAAGATCGTTTGGATGCTCTTCTTTTTGGCCACGAGTCTGCTGGTGTTTTTGTTAGTTACTTGGCCATATGTTGGTGACGATTCGATGGATGATTCGGGCGGCTTAGGGATGAAGTTCATGACGCAGGTTTGCAGAGGCAAAGCGCGCACATTTGGCACTCCATGTGGAACAGTCAGGGTCAATCCTTGGGAATTCTTAAATTGAATGGGATTGAGTTGTGTGTGACTATTCGAGACCATGGATAGTTTGGGATCCCTCTTTTTTTTCTCTTCTCAAATGCCCTGTGCACCCCCCCGATGAGGTTGCGGACATTCATCCTGAGGCGCGGCATTGTTCGTTCAGTCTTTCGTGGAACAGACGGGCTTCGAAGGAGGTTGGCGTATCGATGATCTCACTGTGCTCAATATGTTTGATGTTTTCTTGTTATTTTCCAAGATAGGCTCGTAGACGCAGAGCCTTTGACGAGGCACTCAGCGTACCAGAAAGAAAGAAAGAAAGAAAGGAAGAAAGAAAGAAAGAAAGACAGAAGGAAGGAAAGAAAGAAAGAAATAAATAAATAAAGAAAGAAATAAATAAAGAAAGAAAGACAGAAGGAAAGAAAGAAAGAAAGACAGACAGACAGAAAGAAAGAAATAACGTAGACTCGTACACTCTTGATTAATATCCCCCTATTTGGATTGTAAAACCTCTTAATCCTTATTCATCTAGAGTCAACATCACATGACACGAGGTCTTGAGGCCTGCACTGGGGGAGAGGTGCCTGCCAGACAATCTGAGTGCTCAGTGGCCCTCTGACGTTTCTATTGAAGATGGCGATAGAGCTTACCCTCATCTTCAGAGAGGACCCAGAACTCATGCCGCTCTGTCTCATCATAGGACCCAGAACTTCTGAGGTGAGCTTTCTCAGATCTATGTTTGTTTCAAGTTCTTTTGGTGACCATCCGTCTATAGGCCTTTGTATACCTGGAAACCCAAGCAACCAGAAATTAAAGACGTGGATGTTTTCCCATACAGCCATTGCCTATATAAAGCATCTCAATTGCCATATTGGAACAGATTGGAACGACCACTTGTTTCTGGTTGTTTAGGGTTTCAGGTACATCTCAACACCGAGCGTTTTCTTCTTCGCTCACAGAGTTCGGGACCTGCAGCTTCGCACTCGGCAGCGAAGCGAGAAAAACGTCAACGGATCAGGACCCCGCGTGCGGACCGCGTTTCTCTTCAGCACAGCGTGTCCCGCGGAATGTATTCAGATGTGGCAACTGGCGGTTTTTGTTGGAGACCGAAGCACCTATTCAAATATTCAGGTGCTGCTGCTCGTCCGGACGTACAGGTGCTTGAAGAGTGCAGAAACAATCTCGTCAACTCCCCAGTGTTCACCTATGCCGCTGACCAGCTCACTATAGCTGGCTGACTGCCATGGTGCAGTGGAGGAACACGTCGTGCAAGCAGCGCAGCGCGGTATGCACATCCACACCAGGTTTCTCATCCAAAACACCCAGCGACATGTGCACCTCCAAGGCACCCAGCAATGTGCGTCCGGCCACTGGCCATCTCTGGCCGAGTTGCCGAAATGGTACAGAATCGGTCTCCGAGGTGTCGGAACGTCTGCCAGCCAGGACACCCCGAAAGAAGGTCCAGGTATGTTTCATTTCACTCTCATTGCTTCAGGCGAAATGGAGTTTTGGATCGGGAGAAGATAACCCCCCCAAAAAAGTCCACCTAAGGATAGATCTACCGTTGCCAGCTGTCGGTCTTGTTGAATGTTGCCAGCTGCCAGTGCTATGTCTACGTGCCCGGCGGCTAAGCTCTCCTCGCACACCGGAGGCCTTTGTCATCACATTCTTTGTGATGTTCATCGCGCAGTTGGCCTACTTCGCCAAGGCGACGTCGGAGACACATCGGACGTCTCCCAGGTTGGAGGCGAACAAAGCACTTGGTCTCAGGTCTCATAGAAGTCACTTAGTAGTTTTTGGCATGCCCTTCCCATAGGGAGACCAGGTGTATTCCAAAAACTGCCCTTCCCATTAGTAGATTTGGTGTATTCCAGGTGGTACACATTTTGCCCTTCCCATAGGGAGACCTGAAAAAGCCGATCATCGACACAGAGGTCCGTGTTGTCAGCACTCGGCAAGCATGGGACATCTACAGCGGAACACATGGGGTGTCACACATTTGGCCGCTCAGACAAGTGCTGTGTTAACCGTGGCTGTTGATCACATCCATGCTGTA
Organism: Durusdinium trenchii; assembly: GCA_963970005.1. Classification (NCBI taxonomy): domain Eukaryota; class Dinophyceae; order Suessiales; family Symbiodiniaceae; genus Durusdinium; species Durusdinium trenchii. The sequence continues at coordinate 560,828 of CAXAMN010007557.1, forward strand.
TGTCTTGACTACAGCCTACAGGCCCCCGTGTGTCAAATGGCTTTCCCGTTGATCCTTGAATGGATCCACACGGTCTTGAGCAAGAGGTGCAGTAACACGAAATGAATTGTTCTACACTCCTTGAACCAATCATGGACGTAGAAAACCACCTCTTTGTAAAGGAAAATGGTCATCCAAAGGGCCATTTTCCACTTCCATGATGATCTCACAGAGTGACTGTTGTGTTGGATCAACCCTGTCAGGGACCTTTGGCACAAGAATCACCATGCAAGAAGCGCTTGGAACATCACACGGGAAAAAAATGCCACGACTTCCCAAAGGTAGGCCAACGGCAGACCCAATTGAGTCCGACCCAAAATTCGACCCAGATGGAACTTCATATGCATGGACGGTGTAGACTCTACACCTCTCGACCTATTCTTTTGATCTATGAGCAACCACGTGAAAAAAGGGGACTTGCTAGATAGTAGTCTACCCGCATGCAAAAACAACATTGTTTGTCCAACATCAGTATTTGATTGTGAACCAGATACCCACCCCCTCAATAACAAGATGCCATGAGATTTGCTATATATGTCTATGTGTGTTCCATGCATGGAGCGTCTTCGGGTTTTCGGTTATAACTTCTACAAGGATCTACCACCGCTCCGAATGAGAAATCCTTCACAGAAAGAGGGGATGTCCTACGTTCGAGGCGATGTTCTACGATCGATTTTGCACAACTGAGGGTCTGACGACTGGAAAGATCACTGAGGGTCTCGTGACTGGTTCCAGGGGCAGCACCCACGACGCGATCGGATTCCAAGACCGTCAAAGAATAGCCGAAACGCACGTGGCTTTGGCCATTCTTCTAGCACTTGGATACGTGTTTTTTTCTGGTTTTCTTCGAAGAATCGCCTCTGCGGAGTTGCTCACCGGCGACAGATGCAGAGTTGCTCCGCTGTTTCCTTTGGAGGTCACCGGCTACAGCGATGTGGTCTTGGGTGGCCGCACCGTACCCATCGTGCGGTACATCGATTGGATCACCACCACGCCTCTGTGGCTCGCTCCAAAGAGCGAACGAAAGAGAAGGTGTTGGGGGATATTGAGACACAGTCAAAGCAAGGAACAGCACGAAGACTGATCAAAGATCCAACCGATCAAAGATCTCAGTTCAATGGTCATACAACAAAAACATACAAAAAAAACTCAAGTAGGCAAAAGACCAGGTTTTGCTTGGTCGTTGGACTTCTACGGATAGGTTAAAAGCGGGACAAGAAGCTACTAGTAACAAGGGCATTACTACTAGTAGCAAGAAGCTACTACAGATGGAAGTTGAACAAAGGTCCCTGCCGTGGTTTATCGCAAGGCGTCGGGTTTCCCCGCCTCGGACTGGCTTGCCACCCGCCTGGGCACCCCACAGTCTCCCCCCGTTCAGAAGCTGAAACCGGGAAGCGGAACCACCATGCAAACCAGAAACCTTGACAGTCGGGGAACATCTTCAGGGAAAAACGGGACAACTGGAGTAACTGGAGCATCATTTTTCCTTGCGCTCATATATTATATTTGGTTTTGGGATTCCAGGGTTTGGATGAATCTTTAGGGGATGTAGATCGGGTAGACCGGTAGACCTGCAAGAAAATCCAGCGACTGTGCTGTGAAGGTTTGGAATGGAATGACTCCTAGGTGGGAACTGGGGCTTATATCCAATCGTCAACCAAGTCCCGCAATCTCCCAGAACGCGCCTTCTCATCAAGATTCTCATCACAGCATTGATCCATCCGAGGATGCTCTTTGAACTTTGCATGATTGGGGGAGCAGAGACTTGGCAGATTGGAGTGGATTTCCAGGCCTTCAAGGCTGGCTTCCGTCCCAGCCCTTGAGGGTTGGCTTCTCCGTCTCCAAAAATGGCAGGGCTTCGAGGTCTCAAGACATGAGGATCGGATCTGAAAGCCGAGGAAGGAAGGCTTCCAACCCACCTGTTACGTTCGTAGCTTCTTTGTTACTACTAGTAAGGCACTTGTCACTACTAGCGTGGCACCTGTTACTACGAGCTTCTTGCGACGTTCGTTGGCCGTTCTTGCAGCTGTTTTGTGGTCCTTTTCTTCGGCCTCGTTCCGGCCTGGTTTCAACACCAGGCCGTTCGGTACGCACGTTCCGAGCTACGAGGGAAAGCCGCACTGCCAAGGACTTGGTTTCTTTTTCCAGTTGGTTGGTGGTGCGGCTTGCGGGTTCCAGTCGCAGAGTTCTTTTTCAACACGGGGTTTCTTTTCCAATGTGCCCGGGGGGCTTCTTTTCCACCCTGCAGTGCAGGGGCTTCCTTTACTCCCCGGCGAGGGTTTTCTGTTTCAACCTGGAGCTTCTTTTCCACCCAGAATCCACACGGTCTCGACCGCTTCGGATGTCTTTCCTCGGAGATCGAAAGATGTCTTTCTCCTTGTTCTCGTCAGCATAGGTAGTCCAAGCCCTGAAGGAGCAGAAATTTTCTCTGCTGTTCACTTGCCGATGTTGCCATGGCCATGGCAACAGGAAGGTGGCCACGGCCAGATGAAACCTATGCCAGGTATGGTTCCCGACCCACACAGTTCACTCAAGAACCAGCGGTTTCAGAGGAAGTTCATCTTCCAAACTGGATACACGTGTGGAGCCATAGGTTCTTGGCCAACAAACATTCGGGAACACGCCTGGCACGATGACCTTTTCGCTATTTCTCGGGTAGTTAATGGGTCACTCAGGAGAAGCACACCACGATCTTGGTCATCGGGTGTGACCTCATCATGCATGCCACAGGGATTGTAAGCGCCATGGTGGTGCCAAAAGAGAAGGTCAAGGCACGGTGCCAAACGGCCGTCACCCAGAGTGAGGAAAAAACCCTGAGGAAAGGTGGCGGGTGGCTCAAGTACTCCCCCCATGTTTGGGGATTCTCTTCCAGAAATTGATTCGAAAGCAAAAACAAACCAAAGGACATGGAAAGGATTTCCCTGTTGAAGTGCTCTTGAACGAGAGTTTCTTGTCATATTCCTTTTGATGTTATTTGTAATTTGCATGTGGCATTGAGCTTTGTGGCACTCAGCCAGCAAAGAAAACATGTTAAAACTAAGAAAGGGAAGGAACAACTAACCCAAAAACCGCTCTTTTTTAAGTTGTTGCAAGCAACCTCCAAAACAGTGCCACAGCTGGACTCATTATTCCACGACAACTGACGTATTCTGCCCACTTAAGACTACTCAAGACCCAGCATGAGAGGGTTTTCTGTTGACTCCTTTCATTGATAAGGGCCAGGGTTATATAGACAACCATAGACAACCCACTTCGTAGGGGTTTGCTAAGCACCATCGGTCGTAACGAGCGATTGATTCACACCACTTGCTGTTCACACCCACCCATTTCGCCACAACAGCACCATGCTTCGCTGCTTCGCTCAGCTCTGGAAGCTCTGGTTCGCTCACCAACCAAGCTGCTCAGCCAACCAAGCGTCTTCCTTCTGGGCACCACCTTGCAGGTGAAGTACGCTTGGTTCACCATGTCGGTCTTTTGCTTCACCTTGATGCTCTTAGTGCTGCACCGCGACGTCTCCTGGGGCACCGTGAATCTGCGGCCCTCCGACGTGCAGGCGGCTTGGACCAACGCTTAGTCTGATATCTCAGGTCCAACCTCCTAGCTGGCAGGTAGTCTGGATGGCTTAGTCCATCTGTGAATCTTGAGCTTGGAGTGAAGTGGTGGTTTTCTGATGTTTTCTGTTGATGAATAACACGATGGTGATGAGGATGAGGAGGAGTAAGAGGATGAGGATGAGGACGCGGATGATGAGAATCAAACGAGCACATGAACTTTAAGCAATCATGAACAGGGCTCAAAAGGGTTCAACGCTTAGGGTTTGGAGAGATAGCTGTCTAAGTGATTCTTGACCACCGTGCGTGGATAGATGAGCGGCTGGTGGTCTGAACATGCTTCAGTGGTGCTCAGCATTGTGCGTCTCTTAGCTGTAGCATTTCCACATTGCTGTTCAGTATTCGACGACCTTCTATCAGTTCTGACTGGGAAGTGCTCAAAAGAGGAGTAATTGTACTTGTATATACTATAGTATAATATTGTTTATAATATAGTATAAAAATAGGGCTCGAACACCTTCATTAGCGAAGGATCGCGGTTGCCCCAGCGTCGTTGATCGGTTTTCGCCATTGCTGGTTTTTGACGCGATCGTTCTGCTGCTCCGCATCGTCACGATCGTGCACATCGATCTCGGATTCGGCGGAGTTTGAGAACTTCGGCAACCTGGTTGACACCAGCTGCTTGGTTGCGCCGTTTTTCGCGAATAGCTGGCCATCACTCGCGAGTGACCCTTGGATTGTGCAGGGTTTTTCATTTTTTGGATTTGCACGGGTCTAGTGCGATGCCGGCATCATGGATTTGTTCATGTGGATCTTCGAATCATATGCAACATGCTTTTTGTGGTTCGTGTGGTTCGCGATGGGATCGAAAAGGTTCGAAATCTCGCCCAAAAAAGGGAGAAGCCGAAGTAGGATCGAAGCAAGGCAAGACACACAGTCAGCATGCCGAATATGTTTTGCCCACGTTCGATTTTCCTGCATTGTCGCTGTCTTCCTCCTCTGGGTCTCATGCCTTTTTCGAGCCTATGCCACAGCAAGCACCTCAGAATGCTTCGAAGTCCGTCAAAGCCGTGCTGCACCAACGTGCCAATCGTATAGGGAAAGTCGAGGCCAGAATCCAGAAGCTCGAATCTGGTCTTCAGGAAGTGTGCACCAACTGGCCACGATATGTTCATGCCCATCATCAGCAGTTGATTCAAGAGCATGCCAAATGTGTCCAGTTTTGCCACGAAGCGACCAAAGAACTGAAGACCTTGAAGAACGAGTTGGCTACCTTGACCAGTACTGCACCTTTGCAAGCTTTGCCCAGCCAAGTCGATGCGAAGCAGCCACCAGTAATGCCTGCAGGGATGGATCCTGTGTTTGTTCAGCAGGTACAGTCTGCTATGACACTAATCCACCAGCAGCAGCAGCAACAGCAGCAGTCTGCCACCATGCCTTCGCTCCCGAGGAGCCGTGCTCCCACGTACCAGGCACCTATGGAGGTCGACGACTCTGCGCATCTAGCAGCCGGCAACCCAACCATGAACATGTTCCCAATGCCAGCCGCTTGGGCAGATTTGAGAACGGTTATGCCGAATGTGCCAAGCGTCAGCACTCTGCCGCTTGCCTACGAGAATGTTGCGGGCACTGGAATTCCCATGGAGCTGCCATCAGGCCAGAAACTGAGTCAGGATGCATCGACCACTGCTATGCCGGTTTTGCCTGCTCCGATTTCCGGGGCATCTGCCGAAGTAGGGGCAGCCATGGTACATCCTGTGACTACAGCTCAGAACGACCTCAAGCAGCCACCAGGAGTCTGGGATTGGCCACCTCCAGTTCCCGATCTCCCAGCCCACATGATGCAGATTATCGACCCTTCCAGCAGTGCACCAGTCACAATGCCGAAATTGTCGCCTGGTCAGCATGCTCAGATGACGATGCCAGAAGTGCTGACCCCGCTGCGTACCAGCCCCACAGGTCAAGCACCATTGCCTGTGAGCATGAGTCCACCCTCTGCCGAACTCCTGAAGATCGTTCTCAATGCAGAAGAAGGGCTCAAAGAGTTACAAGAACAGACCACGGGGGAACCGGCTGCCGAATTGACACCAGAGATGCAACAGCAGCTGGAACAGTTTGCGCAACAACAAGCTTTTTGTCATGCGCAAATCCAAGCTTTTCAAACAGCTGCAAAGCAACGCAAACAGCAGCAGCGAAGTTCACAGCCTACAACACCTGTCGCGCAGCCGACAGTGCTAGCTCCCCCTGTGCCAGCAGGATCCCAGTTACCATCCGACCATTGGTCGGTCACCAGCTCCCCTGCCAAGCCTCAGCCAAGCACTGGCAAGCAGCCGGAGCACTACCAGATGAACAATAGTGCGTGAGGGCAGAGGCGAACCAAGATTTCCAAGACCTTGGAAGGGCCAGTGCATTCCCAGCCATCTGGTGTAGATGGTTTGCCTACGCCACCAGATTCCGAGATTCCTTCACCTGTTCCCACCGAGGTTGCTACGGAAGATGGGGATCCCGAGAGAATGGAGGCCGAGAGCCGGTTGCAGTTGCAGCAGCTGGAATAGATACCTGCCGGTCAGAGCCTGGACCCGCTCTGGCCAATGCAGATTCGCCCACGGTCCCTGTTCAATTGTCTCTTGACCGACTCCTGCCGATGACCATAGAGGATCAGCAGTCACATCGCATGGGTGGTCTTTTCCAACGGTTTTTCGATCCATGGCCGGAACAGACTTTTTACAGGTCCCTGGATTTCTTGCAATTTTTGCCCGATTGTCCTGCCGAAATGAGTACGCTTTTGTCAGGTGTGCCGGTCTGGCAGGGTGAACTAGTCACTCAAGTCATCGTCTATGTAGATGGATCCAGCTATAATCGACAGGCTACAGATGTCGGTCTAGCAGCATGGGCTTTCATTGTCATTCTCCAGATTTGTTGCGGCGACAATGATTTTGCTTACCGATTTCTTTGTGCCACGTCCAGTCAGCTTTCATCTGCGCTGGAACCAATCCATCAAAATCTTTCCATGAGAGAATTGCTGCACGATGCTTTGACCGCTGAAGCTGTTGGCATGGTTTGGGCCATGCTATGGGCTATTCAATGCCGCATTGATGCACCGTTTCTTTTCCACTACGACAACCAAACTGTTGGACGATATGCAGCTGGCTTTGGCCAATGGGAACACTGCTGGGAATATGCTGCCTTGCAAGAGCGGTTGCGCTCTGTTCGACATTTTCTCACGGCCATTGGAAAGCGTTTTTGTCATGAACATCTCAAAGCACATGTAGGTGAGCCATGGAGTGAAGCAGTTGATTGCCTTGCTAAGGCGACCGCTAAGAGCATTTTGCCTTCCATGCCACTCCCTTCGCATTTGTCACAGGTGTTCCGACATTCTGCCCATTCGTTTGCCTGGTTAACCCAAGCTCCGAGTGCATCCCACCCATATTGGAAGTGCTTGAGAGCTGTTTTTGAAGCTGAGGGGCCTTTTTGGGGGCACCGTCCAGAATCGCATTGGCCGCAAACAGTCACGCCCAGCTGTGCAAAGTCTTTAGGTGCCAATCGAAGCCATTCGTTACCGGTCCATCTCAACCTTGTCTTTGCCAGTGCCAATGTGCTCACGCTTGAGCCAGGAAGTAAGTCTCGTCAAGCTCATGGATTATATTTAAAGGGAAGAATCGCATCACTGCAGGCGCAATTTGATCATGCCAACTGTTTAATTGTCGGCCTGCAAGAATGCCGTACACAGCAGGCAGCTACACGACATAGTGCTAGTCACTTTGTATTCCAGTCCGGTGCAGACTCAGATGGCAGTCATGGTTGCGAATTGTGGGTTAGTCGCAACGTTCCCTATGCAACCTCTGGAACTCAAAAATTCTGTTTTGCTGCCTCGCATGTCCATGTTGTTTCGATGAGTTCTCGGCATATCCTTGTGCTCATACAGGCTCCCAGCCTGCATATTCGTGTCCTCACGGTCCATGCTCCATATCAATCTAGTGGGATAGATTGTGCATCATGGTGGCAAGACCTTGCCTACATGCTTGAGAGATCGCCGCAAAGCATACCTCTGATTATTCTAGGAGATCTCAATGCCCATGTTGGGTCCGAGATCAGTGCTGCGATTTCGTCCCATCAAGCCGAAAAGGAATCGGCCACTGGCCGCGTTGTTCATCAATTCATGTGTGAACATAGGATGTGGTTGCCCTCCACATTTGCTACATGTCATTCTGGTCCGGCCACCACGTTCGTTAGCACCTCAGGCCATGAATCACGCATTGATTACGTGTGCTTGCCACAGGCTTGGCGATCGTTTCAGGTGCATTCCTGGGTGTCTGACCAAATTGACCTTGCCATTTGTAAACATGATCATTTCGTGCCGATGGTTCGAGTTTGTATGCAACCGCGTAGGTCCTCTTGTGCCGCCAAACCTCGTTTGCAGCTAGATGTTCGTAAGATTGCAGACGCCGGCAAACAAGCCACTTTTCTGCAGCAAATTCGTTGTATGCCTTCCTTTTCTTGGGGATTGGGAGTAGGTGTGCACCTCGAGCAATTGACTACTTACATCCAAACTGCTGCCAGGGTTTTTAAGCAGGACCGCAAACTGCCTCGGCAACGATATCTAAGTGACACCACTTGGCAGGTTATCCAGACTCGTCAATGTCTGTTTCGTATGCACCGCCGATTGCAGACCCACATTGTTCGCATGTATCAACGATGTTTTTTGCACATGTGGCATGCCATGTGTTCACGTCCACCTGCGAGGTTGAGTCCAGCATCCCGTGACGGATGCCGGACTGCCACCTCTGTGAGTGTTCAGTCCATTTTTGACCATGCCGTACGCCACATTTCTTTGCTTCGACGACATGCATTGTGGGCTCTGCTTGGTCGTAGGAGGCTGCATGAACCTGCCCGGTTTCTTAGCAAGATGGACCGTGTTGCCGAAGCCGAAGTCATTAGTACCCGGTTTTTGCACGCAGCTCAAACTCAACAAGCCAAGGAGGTGCATCGCGCCCTTCGACCTCTTCTTGGCCAGGAGCATCGTCAAGCCCGTCGACAGTTCTCCCCGTTGCCAGCTGTGCTCTTAGAGGACGGCGCATTTGCTCCTGATTCGGCATCCGCTCAAGAACGATGGCGAAGTTTCTTCGCACAGCCTGAGGGTGGGATATCTGTAGCCACCCCTCAGCTCCAGGAACTGGCCCAGCTCCAAACTGTTCAATATCCTCCCGGTCAACTGCCGTTTGACCGACGCCAGATTCCGACCTTGGGTGATCTTGAGGATTTACTACTGAAAGCCAAACTTGGCAAAGCACCAGGATTGGATGGCCTGCCCGCTGAACTGTTTCGGCTCCATCCTCCCTTGTTTGCTCAATGCCTTTGGCCCTTGATTGCCAAATGCGCCATTCGCTGCACTGAACCGCTCATTTGGCGGGGTGGGGAGATCGTTGCTCTACCCAAGACGCACAACATCTCCTATCAGGCCGATAAATTTCGTTCGATTGTTCTCTCCACCTACATGTCAAAAGTGGCCCATGGCAATTTGAGAGCCAGGCTTTTGCCGTTTTTTCTCAGATATCGTGATGCCATGCACGCTGGAGGTGTTCCCAAACTTAGCACTGACATGCTGCATCTGTTTGTCAATGCATTTGCCCTCCGAGCCAAACAGAAAAAGTTTTGCGCCCTCGCTGTCTTCATTGATGTTCAGCAGGCCTTTTACCGGGCCTTGCGCCCACTAATTCTCAAGCAGTCCGTCTCTGATGAGTATCTTGTTGGGCTCTTTCAGGCCAATGGTTGGTCGCCTGATTTGCTCACAGAGTTTCGACAATTTCTTGATGCCGATCCTGCGTTGGTGCAAGCACAAGTACCTGATTTGCTTCACTTGGATCGCCGGTTGGTCTTCTAAGTGCTTGTGCTAAATGACGAGCTTGTGCATGTGCGTCATCTATACTTATAGGTCAGCCATCTATACTTATATGTATAGCAACCACAGTAACTATGCGAGTTGCTATGACAAACACTTCTAACTGCTTAGGATGTTCAACAACCACTTGTTGAACTTGCGTCGGGGTTATGTTCAAGTTGCGCTAAGTGCAACATGTGCCTTGCAGCAGTTGGCAAGTACAACCTAACACCACCGGTTGAAGTTAACAAGTTGCCATGTTAGACTTGTGTAAGTGGCGCGGGGGAGGTTGCATAAGTCCAACGTTGGACTTAGTAAGTGTCACCCTTTGGACTTAGCAAGTGTCACCCGTTGGACTTAGGAAGTTGAAAAAGTTGTGTTTTGTTGATAAGCATATAGTAAAAACATAGGATGTGTTTTTTCTGTCAGGAAGTCCAATGGAAACAGCCTGCCTTTTTTTGTCGGTCGAGCTGCCAAAAACGTTTGCGTTTGTAGACTTGGCTGCAGGGTTTGTTTGCTGGAAAGCATGGGTGGCAAAGAGTACGTCGGCTCAAACTAACTTGATATATTGCAACATACACGTGTAGACCTGGATTTGTTTCACTGACCAACGTGGCCATGACGAATTTTCTTTGTGAACCTGTGGTTGGGAGTTGCTGGCAGGATTGTGGGCCCCAATGTTGTGCATAAACACACGTGTCCTTTGTTGTTTTGAAACGCTCAGATTGTGAACGTGTATGTTTGGATTTTCTTTGTTCTAGACCAAAAAAATGTTTGCGCATGAGGCACGTTGGGGCTCAGTCTCGCGTGCATTGAAAGGGCCGAATGAATTGACGCAAACCAAATGTATACATGGGCAGCTTATAGGTTTCAGGTAGACATTGGGCAACATGCAATGATTGGTTTATACAAAGACGGTTGCCGCCAAAACTGACCCGGCGCAAAGAGTCTTCTTTCATTGGCTTGGAACATTGCTGCCAGCGCCCCAGAGGGAGTGAGCCTCCTTGGAGATAGAGAGGGTCAAAAAACTTTTGTTTTGAGTGTGGCCTTGTCGTTGAACATTTTACGGTATATGGAGGAAGGAGTTGGAAACGTGTTTGCGTTCTCAAGTCAGATGGCGTCGCAGATAATGTAGTTCTCAGAAGTATTTTTGGAGTTGCTTTGTTGCACGTAGTTTCACATTTTGTCGAGAATTATCTTCAAAAGTCGTTCGATCAACATGGTCAGTGGTTGCCAGGAACCCGCAGCGCTATGGCCACTAACCGTGCAGAGGCCTTGAATTGCGTGCGATAATTATAGTTGTCAGCGGTTGAGGCAAGCTGTTGCATTTTGGATTGAAATAGATTCTGGGAGGAGGTTTGGGAACGGCTGTGATGCTTTGCCTATATAGGAGCATTCGCTTGCCAACATGCCTTTGTGCAGGTTGGCAGATCATGAGATGAGCGCCCGCAGGTTTAAACCTGATTCTGGCTTGTTGCTCAGTGCGCCAGCATGGTCGCTATAAGATGTATAGTTGCAGCTTCAGTTTGAGAAACCTTCAGGACACTTGATGGTTGCTTGATGTTTGCTGGGTACTAGCTGCTCGCAAACAATTGTCACAGCGCGCAAGCCTTTTCAGTTCTTCATGTATGAACATGAAACATAAACATGAAATTTGTTTGATTGAAGGAGGTGGACTTGCAAGTATACTGGTTGATGAAAGTTTTGTTTCCAGTTGACGGCTCAAAGCCAAAGGCGCAACACAAACTGCTTGAAACGGCTCACTGCCGATTTGTTTTCATGAAGAGTGATCAGAAGCAGAAGATCTTGGACTTCATCAAAAAGGCTGAAGATGGGCAGCTGGTGGGGTCAATGGCTTCATGTGTGGACTACCTGATGAAGGAGGGCCTTGCTTACAAGCAAGTCCTGAGATCTCAGGCCATCGGGGTTCACGAAGAGAACAGAGACGGTGTCATGATCGATGTGGCCCACGTCAGTGAACTGATTGCAACGTTTGAACGCATGGGCTGGCGCGATGAAGAAGCGAAGGCCATGTGCATAGAGCTCGCTGACGACGAAGGTTCTGAGCGCACGAGAGAGGCGAACCGCCAGCTATGCAGTGCCTCTGACGGGCAGCTGGCACCAGCAGATGGGTTCAAGGAGAAGATGCGGTTCGCTTCGATCCAGGGGAGTCACACGAACCAGGCGTTCAGGAGCATCCTGTTTGGCTGCAACCAGCGGGACGCCCGTGCAATGCCTCAGGAGATGCAGGCTGCGTTGGACAAGGGCTTGCAGTGGACGGTGATCACCAGGGCATGTGTTTCCGAGTTCCCGAAGCTGGTCGGCCTGCTGCAGGCATGTGGGAACGCCCTGCAGCAGGTGGCGAAGTCAGAGGACGAGCTCCAGATGGCCCTCAAGATATCCAACATTTTGAAGCGCTCTGGCACGAAGACTGTGCGTTGGGGTGACATTCAGAGCGAAGTTTTGAGGTCGAAACCACCTTGCAGTTTGAGCTGCCCATGGATCTTCGCCTTTGTCCTGAAGTACGGCGGTGCATTCCTTGAAGAAACCGAGATGTACGTGAGATCTCATGGACGGCAATCGAAGCAGCTGGGACCAGAAGTGTGGGAGGCCATGCAGACGCAGATGAGGGGATCCGATCAGCGTGTCGTTTGGCGCCACATGTTTCTCAAGTTTGCTTACTGCTGCGCAGACAAACAGTTCTCCATTGGCGACGTGACTTGGGCTAGTGACTAGTTGTCATTACACGCATGTGCATGTGCATGGGTGTATATAGTTTCGTCTAGTCTACATGTGGAAGGACATGAATGGATTTGCAGCGCTTGTCGGTTCCAGGCAAAGAAGGCAATCACCAACAAGTCAGTGCTCCAGTCGGCCACGGTTGCGGAGAAGGGGGTTTCGGAGTTCAAGGACCTTCTGGGCAGCCATCCTGAGCGCTTGAAAATCTTGGGATCGTTGCAGGTGCAGCTTGTGGCAGTTGTGCTTGAAAAAAAGAAGATGAGAGAGTATGAAGGAGTTGGGGAATGCCTTCATGGGGTTGCAGTGGACGCTGGTTTGACACCGCTTGCTTGTTGGAAACCTGCTTCTTCAGCGGGCGCCACGGCTTCAGCCACCCCTAAGGCTAAGGCTGCGGGAAAGAAAGATGAGATGATGCCTGCGCGAGAGTACAACGATGCAGGAAAGCTCACGAATGTTAGCGCAATTTTGACAGGCATGGGGTTCAAGGTGGATGCCATTGTCTCCAGGAAGGACGAGGTAGTAGCCAAGATTGTGGCTTTCCAGGATTCGGATGTTTTGCTGGAGCTCGATGAGACTCTAGAGAAAAAGCTTGTGTCCGCCGCATCGTTCATCGAAGGGCAGTGGAAGCTCTACACCCCACCAAAGGCGCAGGAAGAGATCGCATGGTTGACCGAAGCACCACTCACTTCGAAGGAAATGCAAATGTCAATGATCAAAGCGCGGGTCATCCATGCCATGTGGGAGCAACTCAACCAAAAGAAACACGACTTGGAAAGCTTTCTGGTGCTGAAGTCGCCGAAGGCTATTCGGTCCACAAAGACATGGGCGCAAAGCAAGCTTCTGTTGCCTTGCGCCAGCCCCAAAGTTGTTTTGTGCGCTCATGGAACGGGAAACATCAATGATTTGGTCATTGGGAAATGGGATATTTATGATGTGTGCATTCCACTGTTCACCAAGATGCTGAAGGAGACCGCCCTGCATGAGGGCTTCATGAATCCCTTTCACATGGTTCCCCGAGTTGTTGAGGAAGAGGAAGCAAACCTTGAGGCGCAAGCGCGCAGGGCAAATGTTTGCATGACGTCACAGAGTGATTGAATATAACTTGCAAAACAAGACCATGGACATGTGCACCTCTCATACACACGGCCATGTGTACTTACTTCCTTTACACGCGTTCTGTATTGCGTCTATGTCAGGTGTGGCCATCCATGGATTCTTTGAAGAAGCTCAGCTTGAGCTTGGACACGGGCAAGCCCATCCAGCTTCCTGTCCTGCGCAACACGTGCAAGGTGGAGAAGGACGAGGACTGGACGGTCTTCTGGCCACCCCTGAAGAAAAGGGCTGCGGACGTGGAAGAACTTCGAAGCGCACCTGCCAAGAGGAGCAAGGCATGACGTGGCTTTTAAATTCACGGTGCAAGTTGCTGTTTGACATGGCCAAATGTAAACGAGTGAAGAAAGAGTCATGGCTTTGATTTGACCCCTCACGCCTTTATATATACAGTTTATATTTGTGTGAAAAAGCGCTTGCTTGTGGTTTCTGTCTTGCACTGTGGTTTGGCGTACGCTCGAAGCTTGGCCCATGCATACTTGTGGAAAGTAAAGAAAACAAGATGCGCTGCGCTGCAACTCTGTTCACCCTGTTCACCTGCCATAGGTTTTGGTTTTGCGTGTCCGACATGTTCATCAAACACTTCGCCAGAGAACCTGATTCAAAGGAGCTTGATGATTGTAATTGTATAAAAGAAGTGCCTGGTAACTTGTAACACTTCAGAGGTTGCATGTGATGCATTGTTGTTTGATGCAGAGCCCCACGCTCACATGTTTGCGCGCTCACGCTCAAAAGTTTGCGGCCTGAAAGGGCTCGACACAGCGTGGAAGCTGGGCTTGAAAGCTCGCCTCCAATGGAGGGTCAGGAGGAGTCAGATGGTGATGTGGCAGAGGAGAATGCTGAGGAAAGCTTTGTGGTAGACTTCGACCAAATAGCCATAAGTTTAGTGCATTGCGTGCACTTGGAAGGTCGAGCTCGATGGTACCCTGAGACCCAGATCGTCGACGGACTGACGTATTGCAGTTTGAGCAAATGGGACAGTAGTTTGTGCCGGATGATCCACGGCAAGGGCATGAATAGGCACAAACACAAAGTGGCACAAAACTTGTCAGTTGCGTGGTGGGATGAGGTCGCCGAACTTCGTAGCTTTGGCCTGATGACAGTTATTGCTCAGGTTTTTTGAATGTCTACGATTTTGCGGATACAAGTTCAGTGCGTTTATATGTTGAACTTGGTGTATACACCAATAGAATGTCTCTGTTGAGATTGGTAAGATGTTGTCATGTTAGTTGACCATCGAGCAGGTTGTTGCGCCTCCTCATCATCATCATGTTGGTTCATAATGTTTTGAATGGGTTGTCGCGCACAGCTTAGATGTGTGCTGGTTGTTTGCGCCCTAGCTCCCTACAGTTTAACCGTGGTTCAGCATTGATGCGCGCACGATTGAGGCATTGATGCGTGCAACCGTGCATTGCACGAGATGCTGCTGAAAAGCGTGGCGGATGGGGAAAAGCCACCCCGTCTCCGTGCGGCGCGGGATGAGGACAGGTTTCTGGTGTCCAAGAGTGTGGAGATCACGCTGCCGCCAGTTGATGGGAGAGCGGCGCACACGTGCCGCGTGCTTTGGAAGATCAAGTCACGGGACCTCCACATCGAACTCACCAATAGCAACTTGGCGCATGTGTTGGCCTCTCTGGCATGTTCTCCACCGGCTGAGAAAAAGAAGAAGCCTGTCAAGGGTTCTCCAAAACGGAAACGGCGCCTGAAGAGACGCATGTCTGACGAAGCAGTTGCAGCTGCCGATATCCATCAAGAGCGTGGAGATTGAAAACTATAGTAGGACTTGCGTTTGTGCAAGTTTCGTCTCACAATGTTGTGAGCTTTTGCGCTTCGACATCGACGCTGTGCGTGAAACATGCCTTTCGCTGTCCTGAGTTTGTGTGTTTCCACAAAGGGTTAACTATAAAGTATGATGGGGTACAGTTCAGGTCGTGCATTGTGGCATTGTGGTGGAAACAATTATTGGTTTGTTGCTTGCCGACATTGTTGCCAATGAATGTTGGTTGTTGAGACAGGACGCGTCCATGTCAGATGCCAGACTCTTGCCCATATATGATAGAGGAGTGCCCTTGTGGAGTCCTGGAATGAGGAGGCACGGAAGGGGATTTGTGGAGCCCGTGAATGAGGAGGCACGGATGGGAATTCGTTGTTTGTGTGAATAGAGTCAGTGTTTGTTGGCGTGGCATGGGGTTTCACATTATTCTCCACCGGTTGCTGTTTTCGTTGCGGCGCATTGATGTTCACCATGTGAGTTGCGAGGTGGATCAAGTTGAGGCACTTGTCAACCTGTTGTGACATGTAGAGTCTCTCACCCTCTTCTAAAGCTTTGTAGTTGCTCATTGCAATCGGTTTCGCAGGCTGCAACACCCCGTTGGAGCACGCTGCCTGCGGAATGAGACGACAGAGGCGAGGATGGTGAATGGGACACTTGTTGTTGCGGGTCTTGTGGCATGGCGACAAGCATTGGTGCAGTGACTTGGACCTTGACAAATTCTCAACAACTGTTCAACACCAGACACATTTTAATATACTCATTTACTCATTTGGAGAAAACGCAAGCACAGCGCGAACCTTGTATACAGTGTTGTCGCGTGGTCTGCAGACGGATGGCTCGGCGCCGCGTTCTGACATGTGTTTGTTTTACATAAGCCACACACATTCAGCATCACTACATATACATATTATTAGGTTGTATGTTTCCCCCTGTGGGGGGTTAACGCATGCACGGTGGCCCGGCTGGAGGCTGTGGCGAACCGTTCACATCGTGCTAGATATGCGACCATGTGACCATGGTAACCATCATCACCATGCGACCATGCGTACCAATGCATGCCCATGTACAACCTCACGCAAGATGTCCACACACATTACACGGGACACACACATAGACACACTCACACACACATAGACACACTCACAAAGCTCTCATACATTTTTTCACTTTCTCCCTTTTTCCGTGCTGCGTCGATGAGCAGCAGCTGGCACACGTGGCGCAAGCAGACGTGTTGGCGCGGAAGCTGCGACGACGAGGACGCCTGGGGCCAGTGGTCATCGCCGATGGAATCTTGGTGGTTTTTTAGCAAACATGTTTGTTTTTCGTGGCCTTGACTGGAGTGGTATTTGGATTGTTTGGTGATATGCGATTGAATTTGATTGGAATGACCAATAAGTCTTAAGAGTGATGTGGTGTGTGTGTTCAAGTTTGTTCGTCATTCGACGAGTGGATGTAGATGGTAAGAATCAACGTCATTTATACATTAATGTTTCGCAGTTGATGAGGACGGTGCAGCGGAGACTGACATCAAGGGCGAGGGCGACGAGGGCTATGACGATCATGGAACGGAGGAGTATGACGCGGACGTGAATCAGGAGGAGGAGCCGGAGGAGGAGGGCCAGATGGAGGAGCCCCAGGATGGGGATGAATCCAATGATGAGCCAGAGGAGGAGCAGGAGGCTTGGCCTGCAGAGGAGCAGGATGACGTCGTGCCGGTCGATGATGATGAGGCGCAGGAGGGGGGCGAAGGAGAAGGAGATGGAGGCAGCTGAGGCTCCCAGGTTCTTCACCAAATGGGGGATGGACAAGGCTGGCAACTATATCCCACACATGGTGAAGATCCGGCCCGAGATGGCGGAGCAGGCTGCAAAGGCCGCACAGGCTGCAAAGCCCAAGGAGCCCAAGGAGCCCCCATGGTCCAGTGGCACCGGCAGTGAGCCACAGCTGAACTTAGAGACCAACTGCAACTTTTTATGGCCTTTATATCGTGAATCAACTATATAGACAGATAGATAGATGGGTAGATAGATTGATAGATAGCAACCTGTATATTTGCTTTTAGCGTGCTCGTCCAAACTTCGCTCGTACTTGCTTGTCGAGGCTTGGCCACGCCATCTACCAAAGCCGCCACCTGCGCCGAAGAAGCGCCCGGACCCACCGCGTGCGCCACCAGACCCGCCGCGTGTGCCACCGCGGCAGCCTGACCATCCCCCGCCGCAGCAGACCCAGGACAGTCCCTCATTGCGAGCGTAGCCACGCATAGCATTGTTTTGCAAGCCATGTTGACAGCGTCCAACCTAGTTTGCATTTCATGTATACAATTGAGGGGAATGAAACATATCTTTCATATGATTTGCAACCACCGCAGGAAGACGGCCTGCCGAATGAGCTGTGGCGCGGGGTCATTTGGCACAACAACAGAAAGGAGATCTCTTTGTTGAACTCAGGTATTGAATGGAACTTTGTTGAACTCTTTGTTGAACTTTGCTGAACTCTTTGTTGAACTCTTTTGAACTTTGTTGACCTCTTTGTTGAACTATGCTGAACTTTGTTGAGCTCTTGAATTACACATAGAAATTAGGCAATCACCCTGTAAGAAACAAACGTGATCAGGAGCAATACATGGGGAACGGCAAGGTCAGGGTGGATGGAAAAGAGATGTGGATTGATGATTTGCAGCGCTATAGGCAGGGATCGTCAACACGTCAAAGGAGCAGGACGCGCGGAGGCAGCATCGTGAGAACAAAAGCATCTTGGCTTGTCGTTGAGTATATACATTCTATTTTGGTTTGGCTTTTATGTGTCTATTTCTGTGTGATTGGCTGGTGGTAGGATTGTTCATGTAGTGTCCATCAAACTACCAAGACAGACCAACAATGTTTGGAGACGGTTGATTGCCCCTCCATACAAGGAGACTCATCGCGACCTGCGGCAGGTGGCCTCGGATGCTGCCTGGCTTTGCCTTCAGGGTACGGTTTTCAGACTGTTTGTTGGGCTTGACAGTTGGGCTCACTCTGTACAAGCTTACTTCCTCTGTCCATGTGCATCTAAGGCTGCATCAAGCTCGCGCATGAACGCGGAGGAGCGGCGCGAGATTGTGGGGACGGTCTCCAGCCTGGCAAAGACGCTGGCTGATGCAATGAGGCGCTCGTGAGCTTTTGCCTCAAAGATTTGAGTTTTGATGTTGATGGGCGGTGAATCAACGTCCCAGGACAACCTTTGAAGACCCGCCAACCCTTCGAAGACCCGTCAAACAAACACACCTGTGCAAACCTTTGCCACACGACCTAACTCCTCAAACCTTTGAAACCCTTCTCTAACATAAAACAGAGCTGAAGTGGTTGCGTCATGGTTGACTCATCGCCCTCCTTGGTGACTCAGCTTCGTCATCCATCCTCAGCCTTGAACATTGAAGCACTCACTATAGAATCACTAAACCATACAATACAATACCTCACTAAGTAGTGTAAGGCCGGTGTAGGCCTGGACTGTGGATGGTGAAAGGGAATCGCGCCCAGACCGCTGTTTCACTTTGCACCTCCGGCAAAATGCCGTCGAGTTCAAAAAGACATGCGCGTGTGGGGTATGCGGTTTGAGCTCAACATCTATCTACGACTTCCCGCACGACAGGGGTTTTGTGGAGGGGCCAAAGTGGACTTTGCAAGGTCTTCGTAAGACAAGACTTGCTCGCCGTACACCCTTCTTGAATAGTGCCCTTGTGTGTTTGTTCATGTCCTTG
>CAXAMN010007557.1:589657-614383 GCA_963970005.1 Durusdinium trenchii
GTACAGCAACCAGCTCAACTACTTACAAGCCCAACCGGCGATCCAAGCAGGCACAGCTCCAAGCCGTGCTCTCGACCACCTGGTTCATGCTCAAGAATCAAGAGTCTAGCCTTACATCCACCATCACCGGCACCCGCCCTGGTGATTCGCTTGCAGATTTGCTGTATGGTTTTTTGATGGTTCGCTTCACTAAAGAGCTCCATTCTAGGCTCGTTGAGGCAGGCCATGCCTCTGTTCTTCGCCTTGATTTGTCACATGAAGCAGACAGCTTCGTTCAGCTCACTCATGCCTCCTGGGTCGATGACTTGGTGTTGTTAGCTGAAGACCCCGAGCCGGCTCGCATGTTGCAGAGCGCTTCTGATCTTGTGGCAATTGCCTATCGTACAGCTGCCCAGTTTGGTCTCAAGCTGAACCTTCAGCCTGACAAGACGTTTGTTGTTCTTGCCCTGAGGGGAGCCAATGCACATAAAACATGGCATTCGATCCTTGCGGAACCACATGCCTCCTCGATTGCATTTCGATGTCCGGGCAAGGTCTGTCCTGAACAAGCCCGTGTTGTTGTCCTCCCAGATTATATTTATCTGGGTTCGCTTCAGGATCTCAAAGGACATCCTGCCGCTGAGGTCCATCGTAGGTTCATGTTGGCACTGCCTGCCATGAAGATGCTGACTCGCAATGTGTTTCGTTCGCCATATATGCCTGCCAAGACCAAGTTCAACCTTTTTCAGTCCCTAGTGCTCAGTCGTTTGATGTACGGGGCTGGAGCTTGGATGTCGATGCATGTCCAAACCCTTCGTTCCTGGCACCGTGGCCTGATGCGTATGCTGGCCCTCCCACAGTGCGCCGTGGGCCTGGTACTCGAACTTTGGACATATTGGCCGATTGTGGCCATGTTCCGCCCATGATGCTGCTCATGAAGTCTCGACTCAGCCTTTTTGATCGGTTGTGCCAAATTGACACCATGGAAGCGTTGTTTGCTGTTCTCCAAAGCTTGCACGGTCCTGCCAGTTGGTTGCCTCGTGTTCAGGCCGATGTTCAATGTCTCCTCAGACTGCAACCTGATTCGACCATACAGGCCGTGCTTTCCCCCGATATGCAGCAGGCTGCCGCCCACAGCATGCGTTCGCCTCGAGTGTTTACTAAGCTTTACCGTCAGGCACAGCGTCAGTACTTGAGCTATTTGCAACTTTGGAAAAGCTTTCGTCAATTCCTTCAGGACTTCAACAATGAAGCTGCTGCGCTGGGTGTTGTTCGGGTCCAGCCTCCTGAACCTATGCACCTTGACCACACCTTCGCATGTCCTGAGTGTGGAAAGACGTTTGAGTCCCTGCGTGCCATGGGTGCTCACGCATTTCAGAAACATCGAGCGGTGAATTTGGCCCAGCGCTATACCAGCTCGAATGTCTGCCGTGCTTGCCTTCGCATTTATGACCACAGGGATTCTGTGTTGCATCACCTCAAGTACTTTCGTACTGGCTGTTTGCTTAAGTTAATCACCTTAGTCCCGCCCTTAGACAATGCTCAGCTCGATGCTGTCCACCAGGACATTGCCAATTCTCGACTTGCCACCAAACGCCAATTGCGGCGTGGACGCCATCGTTGGCCACCGAGTCGTGCATTTGGACCGCTACGTGCTTGGCCATGGACTGTTGCATGCTCTCAGGCAGGACGTGATACTCGTCCATGTGAACCTTTGGTGCCTGGAGACTTGGCACCTTGGATTGCTTCCATTCGAAACTCGCTGGAGGCCGATGGTTTCTCTGGAGTGTTAAACGCTTTGAGCGCCAAGCCATTTCATGAAGTATACGTTCAACAGCTGATTGACCATTTGCTTCCAACGGATGCAGCTGTCAATTGGTTCATTATTGATCAGCAGCGGCGTCTTCACGAAGCGTTTCTGTTATGGCAGGACAATGATTTGCTGCATCAACCGCTCACACCATGGAATGTGTCGCATGATACGTTTCGTGCACTGATGCCGGCCCTTCAACTCTGGCCCGTGGCTCCAGATGGTGCTGGAGACTTTCAGCTGCCCACTGCAGAGTCCGATCTATGGGATGACACCTGGGTGCCAGCACGTCTTGCTGGTCTGGTGCAACTCGAAAGGAGGACCAAGTGGACCTGGCCCCCGTTTGTGCCTCGACCCTTTTTCAGTTTTCGCATCTTTTTGTATGTTTTTTTCTGGGAGAAGGCGACCAGGGGACTATCAATCCCAAGTTGAGAAGCTTTTAGGCCAGTATGATATTCAGGGCCATGTGTTGATGTTGGATTTAGCTTTGAGTGACACCCACGACGTCACCAAGCCACAGTTGGTTCACCAACTTTTGCGGTGGATCACTCAACGTGCTGTTGTGGCCTTGCTGGTAGCGCCTCCTTGCGAAACTTGGAGTGAAGCGAGACATCTACCAGGAGAAGTCAGACCACTTCGAGACCATTTGCATCCTTTTGGCTTGGAGGGTTTGGTGCAGAGTGAGCTCCAACAGCTCTGGATCTCTAGTTATCTCCTTTTTGTGTCGCTGCGCCTGTTTATGGCTGCTATACCCTTGCAGGGATCCCGAGTATTTTGGAGCACCCGCGTGAGCCCAAGATTTCGTCCCGAGCTTCCATTTGGCGATTGCCTTGGGTACAAACCATGCTTCAACATGCTCATGTTCAACGGCATTTAGTTTGGCAGGCCAAGTTCGGGTCGCCGGCCGCAAAGCCGACCCACTTGATGGTTTCTCATATTCCTCGGTTTACCATGCTGTGCAAGCCATACCAAATACATGTTGACTGGAAGCAGCTTATTGTGCTCTCTGGAAAGGACTCCACAGGGGCTTGGAAAACCTCTGCGGCGAAGGAGTATCCACCAGCGTTGAATGGAGCATTTGCTGCCTGTCATGTGTTGACGATACGTGATCGTTTACGAGCTTGCTGGTTTGACGATGTGGCCTCCCGGACCATAGTGGCTGAGGAGTTTGCAAAGTTGGCCGTCTACTCGGACCAGACTGGTGAGATGCAGCCGGACTTTGCGCGAGGTCACTATGACCTTGCGGAGATGGATTGAACTCATGCATGTTTTTCACGCTTGCGGTCTTAGACCTCTGAAAGCCTTGAATGAAAAAATAGTATAAAAATAATGTATAATATAATATAGTCTAAGTATAATGTAATATAGATACCGCATATGTAGTATATTTATAGTATGAAACACACACATATATATATATATATAGAGCAAAAACAACATATGTATATATATATATATATCTATATATAGTATGTCACATATGTAGCTACTATTCCATGGGTCCTGGACACAAGGCAATCACTGTAGATGAGCGATTCCGTTTCACTGTAGATGAGGCTACCCTCCCCAACTTTCCCAACTTTCGCAACCCACTGTCTTGGGTTTGGACGATCCTTTGTTCTCCGCAGCCCGGAAGGACCCCAACACCTGCTCCTCTACCCAGGAGTTCCGTGGATGCCCAACGATGGGGAATGGTGGC
Source organism: Durusdinium trenchii (assembly GCA_963970005.1). Lineage (NCBI taxonomy): Eukaryota > Dinophyceae > Suessiales > Symbiodiniaceae > Durusdinium > Durusdinium trenchii. Next base: position 593,146 of record CAXAMN010007557.1, read on the forward strand.
CCCACTCCAACACGAACCGGTGCATCTCTTCATTTTCCAATGAAACGGTTTGGGAGTCAGATATCATATAAGACTTGCACTGTTGGATGATGTGGGGATGGGTCAAAACCACCATGATCCTGGTGCCAGCTCCCGCCGTGTGGGGTGCCAGCTCCTTCCGGTGCTAGGCCCTCTTCGACCGGCTCGAGTGGCTGACCATCATCTCTTGGTCCTGGTATCCCATCGTCGTGTTGTTGGGTCGCGCCCACTTTGGGAGTCTTGGATGCCAACCCACGGTCACGACTGTGCCGTCCAAAATTGCCGGGAGCAGCATGGTCGAGGAGCAGCATGAGCTGGACAAGAATGGAGTAAAGCGATGTAGAACGGGACAGATCCATTTGCGATGTAAAGCGGCACAGATCCATCATCCCTCCTGACTAACATGGAAGTGGAACCTTTTAGTGAAAACTGTGTGTTCGATCCGCGGAGCGGGCTTCGCCCGCTTTGCGCCGGGTCGGACGGCCCCCGCAGGGCCGACGTATAAAGGCGAAACGTCAGGCGAAACTCATCAGGCGGTGCACATCGGACTGGTGATTGTACCCCGAACAGCAGGAGGTTGATGTAACACATGTCTATCTATATATGATATGGTTTTAAAGCATGGATCATCACGATGCTTTCATTCAAGTTACCAGCCATACTCGAGGAATCTTGGAGGGACGTCACCAAGCCAACAGAAAATGAGTTTGGATCTCCAGCTTCGTGCGAAGCAAGAAGGCCAATCTATCAACCCCCAACCTTGACTTGTAAAGTCCATGAGCGTCACACACATGGACTTTCTTGCTGAGGTCCGGGACCACTAGCAACGGAACTGCATAGACTTAATGGCCTGTCCATTTTTGAAACCAAGATGGGTTCAGCGGTTGGAAGTTGCCCCTCGTGCATCTGCACGTGTTTCAGGGTTCAAGAAGACCATGTTTCACGTTGTTTTCAACACAGTTCCAGTTCTTTCAGATTATATAAGTATTTCTGTTGTGAGGACTTAATTATACCAAGATCCAAATAAGCAGAACATCCCGGTGCTTGGTGGTGCTTGGTGGTGCTTGGTGGTGCTTGGTAATTGATTTCTTCAGACCTTCCTGGCTTGCTTCCTTGCTTCCTCGCTCAGGATCATCTCAAAAGGCACCGAGGATGCACTACTGTGCATCCTAGTGGCTCGGACCGTACGGTTCATGTAGCCCGGGGGGATCAAGGAGGGAATGGAGAACGGCTTGGTTTTTCCCAGGCAGGCTAGGACAATCATACCTTCTCGGCCTTTTGGCTATGATCAAGTGTAGTATCTGTTCTTATCAGTGTGACAACTGATATGTCTCCAACTGGAGACTTGCTTGTCACATCAATTTTTGTTGGGGAAGTGTCTTCCTGAGCTTGCTTGGGGGGGTTCGCGTGTTCAGATTTCGGTTTGGAAGCAACTGCAACTGGTATTTTGACAGGTTTGGAGTCCTTCTGTGGTCCATTCCCCTCGGTACGGGACGAAGGCATTTCATCCTTCCTTTGAAGAAAGTCCTGAAATGACAGCTCAACAAACCCATGGTGTTCCTGTCAGGTGGCTTTCTTGGATGATTTGATTTGAAGATACATATTGATTTTCATGTACTACCCAACCAACCATTGCACACCGTGTTTCAACAAGATGGTTGAGAAGTGGTTCCAGGCATTTGAGATCATTTGAGTATACTTAGATCACTTGCAAACTTGCAGTTGATGTTTTTCGTGCATCCTTGGTTTCATCCGTGCCGAGCCAGGATTGCATTGCCAAGCTGGGCATGGAAGGCTTCGTGGTGCTCAGCTGCACCGCACCCGATGCCCAATGTCATGCCAAGTGACGGGCCGGCCCGACCAAGCGGCCCAAAGGCGACCGATCCCATCAAAAGAATGAGCTAGAACCTTGACTAATGAGATCCATATATGACAATACAACCTTGACTCACGAGCTAGAACTAGCTAGACCCTTCATATGAAGATCTATGAGCATCGGAGAAGCAAAGAACCCTGGAACGGGCCACAATGGCCGTGCGTTGTCCTGGCCGTTCTACATCTCTGAAAGCCAAGACATTCTTGACCTTAACGCGGACGTCATTTGTTTGTCAGAGACTTTTGCAACGATTGCGACACAAAGATTTTTTGTTAAAGATTTGATCAAAAAGACACCACACCAAGTCTTCTGGGGTTGCCCGGTTGACGTTCGATGAAACCAAACGTGGATCCTCTTTTTGCAGAAGCCACAAGAAGAGGTGAGGCACTGGGCACAGCATGAATATCCAGATTTCATCAGATTTCCATGTCGCACTTCGCGCACCATGATTCCAGAATGGCTGTACCGGAGTTGTCGTGTGTCTCAGGTGATAGTCACCATAGGACATATTTTGATATTCTTGTATGGACTGCCTGCTTGTGCTGCGGGACACATGCTTGATACAAGACAGAAGAACGATTAAATCTTGGTTGACATTTATGGGATGTGTGCCATGACCAACCTACCATATATTGTCACAGCTGATTTCAACACCTGGGTACAACGCATTCAGATCCACTCGTTCAAGGGAAGCTTTCGATCTAGCCAAGGCTAGATATGGACAGCCTAGGACTTACCACCCAAGCGGGGGGTCCCACAGAATGACCGTTTGATCCATCCACGAGACACTCATCACATTTGATCACATCATGAGGTAGATCGGGTCGCGAGGCTTTGGACGCATCACATTTTTTCCAGTTTTAAGCGGCGCTGATCTTTATCCGTCCGGAGGAGTGAAAAGCACAGCAAAAATGGAGGAGATGGTGCGTTCCGAATCGTCGACGATGGATGTTTGTTCCGAACGTATGGTGCCCTTCACTCACTTTTTCACAGGGCGTGCAAACGTAAGTCATTTCGCGCGCCTAAGTCAGTTCGAGGGTTTGCAGGTGCGGTGCTTTTCTCTCCCAAGCAGCAGCGCTTGTTGGTTCGGTTCTCCGCGGCACATTGAGCTGATGCTCCGAATCTTGGGGCGTTTGGAGATTGTTCAGAGATCCGGCGACGTTCGCGGATCCGTTTCCGGTGACGTTTCGAGTGTTTATGGGTTGAATTCAAAAGGTCAACTCACGTTCGGAAAAGCACCATGATTCTGGCGCCTAGTTGGTAAAGTTGCATCGCAGTGCTCAATTGCATTTAGTTAACTCAGTCTGTTGAATGGAGTCTAAGGGATTTATATGGTGGAAACGTGAGATGTGTTGTCATCTATTTATACCTATCAATACCTATCAGATATAGTTATCTCTGTCAGAACTCTTCAAAACCTTGGCCCTTGGCGCCACCAAATTGCCGTGTTAAGCAAACCGCTAGGTCGAACGAGTAGTTAGAGGAAGTAGATGGGACACATTTTTAGCCAATTGGCCTCCCACTCCGGCGTTTCCTGCTAGATGGGGTCGACTTTAGATGGGATCGAGTGTTCAAGAACGGACAAGTGCAACCTGGACATGGAAAACGGATCGTATTTGATAACTTTTGATTAACATGCACGACTCATGTCCACCAAGAGGTGCCGATGAACGGAGTGTCCGGATCTGCCAGAACGACCTTTTTCAAGCCAGGTCGACCGGTAAGGTCGGTTTCTCAATGTCTGGTGCAAGCACCAGACATTGGCAGCTTGGAGATCCCGCAGGTCACAACCTGTAAGGAGCTTGGGTTGTTCAGTAAGGGGAGGCAAAGAGGGTGGCAACCCGCTAACTGCCAGGGTTCTTGAACCACTTGAGTGGATCCGATGTTATCCTCGACTGCTGCGAAACCTCCTGAGCATCCCCGAAGAAATGTTGGGAGACATCTGCAATTCGTACAGTCGAAGAACGGCAGAATCAAACGGTCGCAACGATTGACGATTGGACTTTGAAGAGATACTGATCGATGAAATTCTGGGAGATCCCGGAAAGCAAAGATGCCATATGCCGAATAAATGGGACGATGTCATATTTAGGCGCTCGTCTTCTCGCCAGTCGTCAGTCTCAGACAGCTGGTGTTTGGTTCTACCTGAACCCTCCAAAGTATCTTAGAAAATGGGAGATGACCCCGTCAAGACAGGTACTTGGCACCCATGTTTTTCCAGGGACTTTGAGACTCATTGGTTTTTCATCCGGTTTCATGGCCGGAGCTTCGGTCTCCCCGTCTTAGCGTCGCTCGCTCGCTCCGTTGTCCGCTGCCGTCCACTGCTCGGGCGAAAAGCGCCCCGACTTCAAGCGACTTGCTTCGACGTGTGTTCGGGTAGCCATGGGAGCCATGGGAGGGTAGCCATGGGAGCTATGAGGTGTCTTGCAAAAGCAGGGTGAGACACTCATAGTCAAACACTGCCCCCACCCGAGAATGCTATATTCTTGTAACATATCATAACGTCCAAACTCCGCTTGAGACTTGTTGGGAGACCCGGTGGGTCTCCCCATTTCAAAATACCTATAGGGTACGCCTTTGAGGCTGTATGTCTCCAATGAGTCCATGCTATTTGTTCTCTGCCAAACGGGTCTTCATCTCCAGCTGCCTCGTTTTGATCGTCCAGACGCCCCAAGGGCGGTTGGGCAGTGTTGTGCTGAAGCGCAGTGCTTCAGCAGTGCTTGGAGAGACAGATTCAAGATCACCATGGGGATGCTATGGGGCTGCTATGGGAGGCTGAGCTTGTTTGGTTTCAACAGGACTTGTGCAGATTTGTTCATGTGTCACACCCACGATGTCTGGTTGCCTAGAGCGGATTCCACAGCTTATCTCCAGAGAACTTCTTTTGGGTTTGTGGGACCACAAGGTTTTGAGTCACTGAGTCACTATACCATAGAAATGGGTGTGTGTCAAAATCCCATTGGGTCTGAGAGATGCTTGCTTCTCCCAAAATGCACCCGGCATTGACTAATACTTGACTGCATTGACCATTACTCTAAAGTAGGGAGAAAAAGGAGCTCTTGTTTAGTCATTTCCCACCAGAACCCTTCAGCAGGTGTCCAATTGGCGTTAAGCCCTAAAACCACACGTAGACGTTTTGGGATTTTTAGGCTTTTTCATGGTCTCGCACAGGCTGACGCCTCGCTCTGGCTGGACTAGAACCCAGCAGGATGATGTAGAGTCTGATAGGTAAAAAGGGAAGAATCTGGCTTGAGCAGCTGAAATGAACTTGAGCAGCTGGTCTTGAGAATGAGTACTGTGGATCATAAACTTCCATGATCCTGATTGAATCGTCTGAAGAGGGGCACCTTCGCGTTCTTTACTGTGCCTCTGAAGACGTGTGCCATTTTGGACGAAGAAGACTACAGTTCCATGGCCAAGCTGGATGACAGTCCCACCTAATGGCGCCCTTTGACCGCCAACTCGCCCACCCGACGCTGATCAGAAGCATGCGCTGAGCTTGCAGCAGAGTCCGAAAAGCGCAGCGCACGCTTAGACGCTTTCGGTGGAGAAACCTGAGAATTGGGGCGTTGCTGGAGGTGCGACGCAGGGTGATGTGCTGTGTCGTGGAGTCACTTGGAGTCGAGGATCTCAGAGCACCAGACTTTGGTGTTCAAAAATGTTCAAGCGGGTTCAACAAATTCGTTCAAAAACTCGCACAGACTCGTGTGCACACGTGATTTGACACTTCCAAGCATCTCCAAGTTTAGTGAATTGTCTGACAGGTGAATCACAAGGAAACCGGGTGGCTTGATCATGCTTGATCCAAAGGATATTCTATACCAGCACCCTCCAACAGGTCACCACCTGACACTTTTAAGTGACCAAAAGCCAGAGGAAACCCGCAGAGTCGGGTTACCTGGTATGCATTCGTTCGCTTCATTCATTTCCCCCCCAAACATTCCCAACCCCAGTGCGTCGCACTGGGCGGACCCGAGACCCGAGGACGATGAGAAACCCGAGACCCAAGACCCCATCGCACGAGCTTGGAAGGCCGTCGGGCCGTCTGTGTCTTCGCAACCGGCTCTTGACCCATGTTTTTGTTCCCCCAAAACAGTTTGACTATAATGTATATTTGGTCCAAACGAATCGTTTTGAAACTGTTTGGGGTCTATGCTGGTATAATTTTTCAACCAGGACCCCATGTTTGGGGTGAATAGCTAGAATAGCTCATCCCCGTTCACCCGTTCAGTGGCTCCCTGGGAATCCGAGCGCTTTTGGCTCCAAAACGATCGCTCCCAGGTTTTTACGCCCCCCAAAACGGAGCATCCTCAGGAGCTCCGAAAAGCCGGTCGGCCCGGTCGGTGTCTGCTGCGATGCTGCAGGAGTCCGCCTACTGGAACAGCTTACAAGAGAGCGACACCTTGCTGCGCCGCCTGGGCATAAGTGACGTGAAAGCGACGGTGGGGGAACCGGTCGCCGTTGGAAGGCTGCAGACGTCGGAAGAGGCACGTTTCGCCTTCCTCTTGGACTGGGCGAACGGGACTGGGCGAAGGGGACAACCGTTCTTGGAGCCGTCCTCCCCATGCAACGTGGGAGGACCAGGAACGGCGAGACCTAGGTGTTGCCGGAGGTTGTCCCTGAAACAGACCCCTAGGGGCCCCTAGGCCCTAGAATCCACAGAATTCCTTTACCAGACCCTATTTTAGTTACTAGAAAGCTTTATTGTTACAGGATGTTACAGGTGAAACGATTCCCAGTGAAACGATTTGGAAGGAAGCTTCTAAATTCGATATTCTAAATGCCATCCAATTGATTCCCTCCTTCTTCAACAGTAGGGACGACACCCAGACCCTCCTGAAGTCGACTGGAATAGATTACAGTACTCACAGGGCCAGAAAAAGGGGGTACACTCTTGGGTACAAGAAGCTACTAGGTCCGGTGGAGGCCATCGCTATTAGGTTGGAGGCCATTACTACTACTGTAAGTATTAAGAAGCTACTAGGGGCTCCTGGCATCGCTACTAGGAGCATTCTTACTACTAGTAACAAGCTACTACAAATCATCACGGGAAGTGGATGGCATGGCCGAAAGGATGACGGTGACCTCCATCCGAATAATTACCAAGCAGTGTGGTTTCTCTCCTAACCATGATTAGTTCAGGGAGTGTAAATGTATGTGAAACATAACTGTCATGTATATAACTGTATGGATCATTATTCCAGTTCCATGGATGGTCTGGGACCATACCCTTTGGCACGTCACACTTCCTTCGCTTTTCCAAGGCCTCTGTGGTGAGCTCGCCCAGGACACTGAGAGGCTGATCCGAGATCCGCGTTCCGCGCCGGTTGCGGTTCGTCACCACCGCGCGACGGCAGGGGTTGAAACGTGACGCGACGCGTCAAAGAGAACCATGAGTACCGGGAGGACATCGCCGTTGGCACGAAGCACGAGTTGCGCTTGCGCTGGCGGGATGGGCGAACTCCCTCTCTTCCCCGATGGAGGGGTGGTCCGCTCCGTCTTCCTTCCGAAGGAAGACGATGTTCCGCTCCGCTCCCGGTGCCAGAAATTCCGCTGGTCTTCAACTTGCTGAAAGATCCATCCCAACTCAAGAAAAGAGACGCTGGGAGCACCTGGGACCCTTTCGAAGGAAACATGCAACATCATCTCCCCACACAGCGGTTCTGCGATCCAATCCACTTCAGGGCCAGCCCTGAACATGTGTGTGGTCCACACATGGGTTCCATGTGAGAGATGCCAAAATGAGTTCACCTTGCTACACCAATGGCCGGACTTGGACCAAGCATTTAGCGCATAGCGGCGCAGCCGCGCCCATTTAGCGCAGCAAGGATCTACCGCGCGGGACCAGGGACTAGGAGAAGGCCCTCCAGGACTGGACGCATGAACTGAACACCTGCGGTCCATGGCACTTGTGACATGTGACATGTTCCATCAAAACTGGTTCTGGATCAACCATTGCCTTGTTGAAGGGGTAAGATGAACATGAGCATGGGTGGTTTTTTGTCCTGCTTAGCATTAGCCATCAGAGTTTGCATGCATTTTTCTTGATAGAGAAAGTGGGGCCGAGAGCATCATTGTCAACCCACAAGGCTTCTTGTGGAAGCCCAGATGAAGGAGTGATGAAGCTACATGAAGCTCTCATTCTTTTTGCTGTGTACCCAGTAGAAAACAGGCATTCGCAATGCTCAAACGCACACGGTCAACGACAGCTTCGACAACGGACCGCCCGGTTCACTCGCCCCGGTTCGCTCGGCTCGCTCCGGTCTCGCTCGGTTCGCCAGATGATCATCCAGGCGAATCATCGTGAAACAAAAACCAAAGAATCGCCCCAGATGATCCAGGGATTTCCGAAAACGGGTGCGATACGTCGGGAAGGAGGGAATGTTCACTCCCCTGGATCATCCTGGATCCATTCGATGTCCGATCCCAGCCACCCTCATTTCCTTGCGGGGAAAGCTTCAGTCCAGCCTTCTCGGCTTCCAGGCGCGAGGCCGTGGACGCCTGTGTGGAGCGGCTCTGCCAACTGTGCTGGGCCGAAGCTCTGGAGGCGAAGCGGGGAATAGGTCGGACGGCCACCATCGACGGGGGCGTCACTCTGGCGTGGACCAGTGGTTCCGCGAAGTGATTTTGGAAGTTATTAAACGTATTAAGATCCCGATTTTTTTGAAGCAAGAGTTTGGACATGTTTGGACCAATTCCAGAAGTTTCAGAGAAGTGTGGAAGCATGTGGGGTTTCACATGCCCACCGAGAGAAGATGGTCCCTGTTTTGCCAGGATTGGTTGGGGTGTCTGGTCCATTCACCATGCACCCCTTCGTAAATCGGACAGCCGTTGCTTTTGGCCCAACACGACGCACGATCCGCTGCCCGCCTCGTTTTCGTCCCGAGAAAGTCCCAACACGCGAGGCGGTCGACTGCCACACGCTGCTCATCGCAGCCAGAGCGGAGGCACGAAGCAGCGGGTGGAGGGGGTGGGCAGAAGTGGGCGGAGGCCGCGAAGCCTGGGCAGCAGGTGCCTGAACCTGGGGCCGCGAGGGCTCTCCTGGGAGTGAAGATTGCAACTCGATGGCGACAGAAGATGCGAGATGGCTCGATGGCTCAGGTGTTGCGCCAAAGATGCACGCAGTTGCATTGGGGAAGGCAACAGAGATCAGCAGGCAGTTTCCACTTGCAGTACCCTCCGACTCACTAAAATGGAAATGGAACCTTGCCTTTGGGAAGACTCTTTTGCTTTACAAACAGGGTGGTTTCCATTTTCATATCTTCCATGTTAGTGAGTCGGAGTGTGACGGCACAGATTCGGCCCACCACTCAGCTAGTGCAACGCTGACTTACATGAGAGCTCAAACGTGGCGAGCTCTCCATGCAGAGTGCTGCAAATGGGTATATATATATATATATTATATATATATTGCAATATACCAGGGTCGTCCAATGGGTGTCCAATGGTGTCCAATAGACTACCCTACTTACAGGTCTCCATTGGGCACCTGTTGGAAAATAGAGAGTGAGCAGGGCAGAAGTTTCGTGAAGACACATGTGTTCGCTTCGTCAAGGCCGTCAGATGCTCCAGCAGAGAGCAATCAATGTGTCACGAAGCACGGGCTGGGCACAGTGATTCTCAACCAAATCCATCAACCTTAGCCTTAGACTGTGCGCCCCATTGATGGCGACAGAGGACCCATGGAGGCGGCCTCCCCCACCCCGCAGACCCCAAGTCCACCTTCAAAATCACTCTCCCCAAATGGTCCAGTCGCATTTCAGCGGCTCAATTCATCCAGTCTTCAGATGATGTAGAACCACAGAAGATGTGCCGGACTTTCCCTGCATCTCGCTGAATCGAGCCACTCCGGCGCTGGTTTTGGGGCGAAAGACGGGCCCTCTAAGAGACGACCGGCGAACGGCGAGCACGGTCTACAAAACCGAAAGCGTGGAACTCTGCCCTGTTTGGGAAGTCACAAAGAAAGGGGCGCCGGGGAGCTACCTGGACGGGACTAAAGACCACCCAACTCCATGTCATGGCGTCCGAACGCTCCGTTCGTAGCGAAGAATGGAGCCCCGTTCGTAGCGTTCTTGTTACTACTAGAGTCATGACTCTAGCGTTCTTGTTCCTGGCATGGCTTCCCCACGAAGACTTAAAGGAAAGGTGGAACGTGCGGTTCACCGTGATGTTTGAGGGAAACGGCTCCGGCAGGGCAGGGCAGAGCAGGCGCTGACCCGAGCAGGAGCTGGTTTGTATGCAGAAGCAAGAACTTGCGGTGAATGTTTGTGGGGCTTTGTACTTCATTCCCAGAAGCTCTGTCACCAGCTCATGGTGAAACTGGATGGTCATTTTGTGAAGGCGCCTCCAGTTGCCTCACATAGACAACTCCATCCCTCCACTCGCTTGCTTATCTCTTTCTTTTTCTCTCTTCCTTCTCTTCTCTCACCTTGAGCTATATATTCTTCCATGGATGAAATAGTTCTTTGCAGCGAAAACCAATAAACCATCACCCCTGGTTCTGCAAACTCAAATCATCCAGTTAAAACCAGCATGTGCCGCCCCGAAGCGGGGTAGAATGGTCCGCCACTCTTGAAGACTTTGACCCAAGTCAGAGACTCACTCACCGCCGATCACTTTTGTTGCCACGATGCTCAGGTGGACCATTTGAAGAGGCGGCTGTCTCAGATGAACTTGATGAGCCTCGGCGAAGGGCTGGCGCTTCGTCCCGCGATTTCCGCGAGCCCCTCATGGTGCCTGGATGGGGGACTGCAGTTTTTGCTGGTTTCTCACTTGCGCGACCAGCCTTTCCCCTCAAGTGAGTGCACGACAAGCCTCAGAGCCAACTTGTAAAAACTTCACCAGTTTACGCACTGAACGAAGGCAGATTTCTTGGAAAGAAGGATCTCACGGATGGCAATGAAGAGTATGGACTGAGGCCTATCCAGCAGTCTGCTGAGGTTGCTCATCAGCTGTGATTTTTCGATGGAAATTGTTTTGTTGGTTTTTATTTAGTATCTCTGGCCTCATCAGCCTTGATCAGCTACCCATCTGTCTCTAGGGAACCATCGTATCTCACCAGGTTGAGAAGGCTCTAGACACGAAGTCATCAAAGTCCATGCAAATCGTTGGTTCCAAACCCTTCCAAACAATCTCAACCAACCACCAAATCTCTACTCGCACGAAAAGGGACTCCACAGCCTGCCCGAAATGAGCTCCGTGCTCACAGCGAAGTGAACGAAGCACAGGAACCTCAAGCAAATGGAGGTCCAGGAGCCTTCGACAACCGCGAGCTGCGACCTCGGGGGATGGAACTTTTTGGGGGACAGGACATGACGATGCTGGAAGAAACGCTTGGTGCGACGGAGAGGCATCCATTTCGGGGAATGCCTGAAGCCTTCGGGGGGAAGTCACGGAGGGTTGATGAAACCACACCCGGATTGCTGTTGGGCAAAGAAGGGGGGCGCCAATTTTTGGAAACTCATAGGGTACCACATGGTACCACAAACAGAGGCCGGAGATCCAGCTTTGCCATCAGTGGCCAGGCCGAGCATTCGAACGTCGCTTTCTTAGACCTTCGAAAAACGCACCTGTGGCAGTTGTGATGGTCTATGACGGTCCATGACGTCCATGGCGGTGTTGGCAGGAGAAACATCTCCTTCACAGCCTCGTGTGGGATCAGCTGCAGCCTGAGATTTGGGTGGTTGGGGATGTTGATGGTTGATCTTCTGGCAAGATTTTGCGAAAAGCTTCGAATAGTCTTCAAACTCTGGGAGTGGATCTTGGGTCTTAACCAGAGGTAGGCAGTGCACACTGAAACGGGTCTTTTGGTCTCGCACAGATCTCTTCTCGGCCCCCCTCGGGTCCCGGGCCTGTATCCAGGCATGCTAGCACCGGTCCCTGAAGCCCCCCCCATGGGAGCAACCTGGGGTGTGTGTTCGATTGGCCCGGATTTGGAGGTTGAGCAACAAAAGCAAGTCGACACCACAGGGAAACAGATCATAATGAAACCTAGTAACATATATCACCGGGAATCTAAAAACTCAAATACACCCGGGAAGAGACCCACATGGAACCTGAAAATGGATCTTTGGAAGACCATTTTCCTCTACAACCCAGTGGTTTTACGTGGTTTTCAGGTTCCATGGTTCCATTTTTCAGGTGTAGTTGTTTTTTCCACCGGGGATTTCGATCTGAAGACCAGCGAGCTTCGGCAGCGTCGGCAGCGTCTCGCCGCTGAGTCGCGGGGTTTGTCGCGTCGTCTCGCGTCGTCTGAGGATTCCCTCAGGTGGGGCCCGGGCAGGTTTTTTCGTGGACCATGAGCGACTTTGGGCTCCTGGCATCTCCTAGTAGCATTCTTACTACTAACAAGAAGCTACTAGTAGCAATTGTCGTCTTTCTTTTTTTTGTCCGTCGATTCTCCAGGCGATTTGGAGAGGACGACCGCGACCGAGAGCGCCCGCGACCTCGAGCGCCCGCGGTTGGTTTCACCACGCTGCCGGCAGGTGACCCAGTCGAGGCCGTCGAGGCCGGTGTCAACACGGAGGCCGCGGCCCGTGACGCGGAGGACGCGGACGTCGTCTCGTCTTACCCGCGGGGGGATGAGACGGTCGACCTCCGGCATCAAACATGCAAGGCACACCCAATGCACGGGCCTCCGTTTGATGGAGAACCCCAAATACAGATAGAATTCAGTAGATCCCCACTAAGAATGGAAGGCGCTCCTATCTATTTGGGGACCACTATAAGTGACTCCCCCTTCTTTTTCTTCGATGTCTTGCTGAGCGTGGCAGATCTGAGACCCGCTGTGCCACGACCCGCTGTCTGTTGGACACATCAGACATGTCCGACACGTGGAGGATGAGCCGAAAGTCAGACTGGACAAATCGGACACACAATTAGACTCAGGCCTTCCAATGAGCCTTCAAGGGGAGACTGGAGACTCAGGAGACCAAATCCATGTCATGTAGTGGAAGAACTTGGAAGGACTTCTTTCGACCACGACCTTCCAGCCTGCCTTTCCACAGGCCACAGCTGAAATGGACCATCGGTGCGAGGAGCATCCGGGGAGAGGGTCTTCGCTGCAGAAAAGGTGTCCAGCCCAAGAAGTGCTGCGGAAACCATGCATGGATATGGCGCGCTGCTGTCTATATCCACTCAACTCTGAATGCTTTGCCTCACTCGCAGACCAGCAACGAGCAACTGTCAAAGTGAATATCTCAAACACCTCCACTCCACAACAGCTCCACCATCGTGAAACCAGACATGACACAAGATTTTGTTATCATCATCCACCCCCTCTGGTCCAACATCAACACGTCCTCATGTCCAACATCGCCTGGCCTGGCGCCTGGTGAGTTCACCCCTCACCGCACTGGTTCGCGCGCGCTCAGGAGCTCCAACACCTCGTGGCCGCCAAAGAGGCCCAGCTGAGAGGTTTACGAGGAAACCTCCGCACCATGGAGGCGGATCGGACCGTTTGGTCTCCCGGACGAGGGACCTGGTTTGGGGAGCGGAACGTTGGAACATATCGGTGACTCGGTCGTCTTTGGTACCGTTTTTTTGGGAAGACGCAGGGAGAGCAGGTCGATGTTGGTGTCCCAAAAGCAGACCCTGCCATTGAGGTCGACGACTCGGTTGAGGCCCGTATCACATTTGATCGCTCATCCCGGGAGAGAGGCCCGGGCCACTAAGCATCAGTGTGCCCATCATCACCCATGGGGGCGGATGGTAAGGATCTCCCCAACATGGAAAAAACGGGTGTTGGACCGCTTGAAAACAGCCGTTCTGAACCGGCTCAGAGGGTCAACAGGGAGACCTCCCAGGCAGTCTTCTTTCCTTTTTCAGTGGAAGGAGGAACCTGGATCGGTCATGATCAGTCGACACCCAGACTCTCCATGAGACTGCCATAGGACTGCCGCCCTATTGACCCCCCTGTCAACCACCCCTGGCCTGATCGGCAGTCCTATGGCAGTCCCATGGAGTGTCTGGGACTGGTATTTGCATACCAAATGGGCTGCTGCAAGCAGAAGGTCGGGTCGGAGAGGGTCTCCAGACCGGGAAGACCACAGGGGAGACCCAGGGAATGACACCGTGCGATGGTCCAAAGGAAAACACGGGAGAGCACACTTCTATACATTGCTGGGGATCTCCTTAAATGTAGCAATAGTAAGAAGTAATAAGTCCGAATAAGTTACATGTTCATACATTATCCAACCCACCCACCTACCCACCTCTCATGGGGTGGTGATGTTGTAAAGATTCCATTACTGTGGTTGCCTTCAGACTGGAATCGCCTGCATACATGAAGACTTCCATGAACATCACATGAAACCTATGAAAACCGCATGAAAACTCATGAAAACTCATGAACCCCCCAATGAACATGACATGACCATGACCCTGATGTAAGTTAACCTTTTCAGTCCCACTGACCCGAACGGATCCCTCCACCCCAGCTTCACGACCCAGCTTCACCCAGTGTCGTCCGCGGCCTGGCACCCGAAATGACTGACGGGTGCGAGGAGTACGTAGGGGATTAAGGGAAGCTTCGCTCCCAATCGAGATTCCGTTGGATCCAGCCACCCTCAGCCACACTCATGTAAGCACATTCGTCAGATGACGGAAAGGGAAAGGCTGTGCGAAGGTCGGTGTGACACTGTCCAAACAGCACCGGGTTTTTCCAGAGGCAGTGCCACCATTTAGGTGTGTTTGTGTGTTTTTTTTTGTCTTTTGAGATCAGAGACCAGGGTGCAGGTCATGGCTAAGCCGGGTGGGGGAATGGGAACCGCCTACCCAACCCCCCAATGCCCCCAAGAGCTTGAACAAATAGAAAACAGGACGATCAAGAATCCTAGTAGCGTCCTTGCTCCGTTCGTAGCGATGCCAGGAGCCCCTAGTAGCATCCTAGTAGTAAGGCCAGGAGCCCCGTTCGCCCGATCGCTCCGTTCGTGGCTATTTGTGATCCACACACTACTCAAGCAGGTCAAAGACCCTTTGGACCTGGGTCAGACTGGACGTCCGTAGGGTCTATCTCGAAGAGTGCCTTGAAACATCACACCTGAAAAGAGCCCTTCACACCACTTCTCCGGCTCCCCTCGCCAGGATCGGCTCGCCGAACGTGCGGCGGAGCGCCGGGGGAGGGGTGTGAGTGGAGTGGAGGGCAGTGGCAAGCCTGAGAGAGTTGACCAAGAGGGAAGCAACCAGGAAAAGAGAGAAAGATTGTATAAGATGTACATATACAGTATATATATATATATGTGTGTTTCGCTTTGTGGCCTCAGTCAGTGATTTAGACTGGAAGCTCTTCAGTTTCAAACCCACACCAAGGTTTCTAGCTGGACTCTAACCTCAGACGTGCGTCACAGTCTGGCATGTGTGTTGTCCCTGCCCTCAAAGTCATCAAAAACACAAGGATTTCACTGACCATCCATGTATGGAAGAGCTACAGTTACATGCATATTAATACAAATAAGCTACCCCATAAACATAACCCTAACAATATAATGTTAGTAACTATTCCAGTCCCATGGTCAACCCGGTGTTTTCACACCCGCCATGACCCGCGGGCAACCGGGTCCCTTGGAAAGAGCGGCGGCCGGGTCCCGCTTCCCTGTCAAATGCTGAGTGGTTTAAATTGGCTTGATTGGGATCACTTCAACTTATCTTGCATTTCAGTTTCCAGCATCGCCCCGCTGGTAAACTCCCTGGGTGGTATTGGACCAATCGCGCAGGTCATGAAACCTCCAGCGTTTATGAAACACAACTCATGACAAAAACACAACAAGATAATTCTTCATGAAAAAACAAATCATTCTTCATGAAACAGAGCCCATTCTTCTCCTTCCCTTCCCGAACTTCACACTCCTCCGGTTCTTCGCTCCAAAAAGAGATGCCTAGGAGCTGCAAACCACCCAGGAGCCGTGCAGAGTCGCTCGGATGGGTCGAGTCGGATGGGCCGAGTCGCTGTGAAACCTCGGTGTGCCGAGTAGCAGCTGCATGGTCCAAGAAACCTGCTTGCTATGCTGGAAGTTTCAGTGTTTGTCTCTTTTTGTTCGCATGAGGATGGAGGAGAGAAATTGGTAGATGACCTCGCGCACGAAGCGGTCATCAACTGTCAAATGAAATCAGTGTGCAGTGATTCAAAGAACCATCCAGAAGGATGGTAGGACTCGGTAGGATGTAGTCATGATAGATCACCAATGTGCGTTACATGGTGCAAGTAGGACTCATGGCATAAGATTCCACCCCTGCTGTAATCAACATCACATCAAACACTGTTCCTTTGTCACACACTTTGATAGGACGGTTTGTAGCCCAGCCTAGCTCATCATCCAACCACCCATTGTAATGCTTGAAACCGCCTTATTCGGACAGATATGATATATTAGAATCAAACACATATACCTGGACCCTCCATATAGGCTTCCAGACAGGGCACCCCTTAGAGGGTCCTGGTATGATCTGCGCAGTCGCGTCCAGGAGCGACTTTGTGAATCACGTTCACAGGAGGTGTGCCGGGCATCGTTCGGCGCGGGAGGATCTTCGACACCGGGGGCACGAAGCGGGGTGTAAAAGCCCCAGACCAGATGAACGGTGGGAAGAGTTATATACATTTAATTTACTGAGCCCCTAAGGCAAGTAGCTATAGTCCCATGCATGCTTCTGGGTACATGTATTTACATGTTGATTGCACAGGTATCGTGAAATTGGATGGCATGGCCCTTTTCACTGGCAAGTGGGCCGGATGGGGAATTTCTGGCAATCTTTGATCTCATTTACGTTATGCTTTTTCTCAATGATGCCTGATTTCGTAGCCAGGCTACAAACAAGCCAGCAACCACTCACTCGCTAGTTTCCTTTACAACATGTGATGGGTTGTCCACCTTACACACAGACACCCCTTCGAGCGCTCGAAGAGTGTCTAGTGATGGCCCGGTAGCCCCTTAGACATTAAGGGGTGTCCATCACCCACCCCCCCTGTGGGTCCTGGCTGAAGGGGATTCACTGCCACCGCGTTCGCCTGCGTGCCACCTTGCCTCTCGGCCACATCAGGCGCTTCTCCTCGAGGCCTTAGAACAGCTCCGGGAGGAGGGCCCAGACCGTGGAAAACGATTTCGGGTTGACTGAGCTTGGGACGTCCGGAGGGGTGTGTGGTTTTGTGTCCTTCTTGTGTGTTTTCGTGTGCTCGTGTCAGGTTTTTGGATGTTTTTGGGCACCTTTCTTCGCTATACAAAAAACATGTCTAGACCGCCTTAGACCGACTTAGTTCTTCCTTGGAAGACCCTAGGGACACTTTGCCCACACACCATGGACGGAATCTTCCGTGGTGACCTTTCCATGCATTATTCCAGCAACACTTTTGTGGGATGGATGGCAATGATCAACACGAAAAGCAATGGGGATACAAACACATTAAGGTTGCATGCAACATTGAAGTGGCACATAGACATAATCATCACAATTCATTTGAACTTGATGGATGGCAAGGAAGAGGAAGAGGCGAAGCCCCGAACCCCTTCTTTGCGAAATAGTCGAGCGACATGTTGTACTGTAACGGGGAGGAATGCAGATCTCAGAGTTGCTCAAAGTCTTGTGCCTCCAGTTCTTACACACTATGACTCACTAACATGGAAGTGGAAAATGGGACCCTGGAAGACTACTATCCTCTACAAACAGGCGGGTTTCCACTTCCATGTTATATAGTGAGTCAAAGTGTACCCGGAATTGCGCTGCTCAACTTTTCCACAATGGCTTAGTATGCAAAAAATAAAGGTTCTTCTCATATATGTAATTTAGACTCTTGATTCATTACCCCCCCATATCAAGGCGTCTTTCAATCCAAATGTGGGGGTGAAAAAAGTCAAGGGTCGACCTTTGCTCCGTTCAACCTCCCTGACCCCACGAGATCCCCCTTGAACGGAGTTCTCGCCTCTGCAATGAGACGGAGTCCACTATCCTTGGGCTGCTTCCCAGTTATAGTGTTCCTAGAGCCTGAGTGACCTCTGTTTTGAGAGGAACAGATAGGAAAAGACCATATTCTGGGTGCTTCGTGGCCCTAATAGAGGTCAAATGGGCTCTAGGTCAACAACGTGTTTGTGCCCAGTGAGACTTACTTACACTATGAAATTGTGGGATTCAACTCCACACCAATTCATGTGATATTGACTCACTTGTCTCTTGGAAGTGGCGGGACACACCGTCGTCTTTCAATACAACATGCTTGGTTTCATCCCCTCTAGTTCAGCAGTAATTTGCAACCTTGCATGACACCAACATGTTTTATATAAAGAAAATTATATAATACTATATAAACATTGTTAACATGTTTTTCAGCATCAATAACAAACTTATTAAACACCTACGAAGTTCTAACAGATCATGTTATGTTCCGAAAAAATTTACCAACTAAATGAGGGCAATCGTCACATGAAGTCTCTACAGGGATGTTCACCTTGATTCTCCAGGGGAGGTTTCACGATCTGAATGGGGGCGTGAAACAATCAATCAACAGTCTCAAACTGTGACACACTGGGCATAGCCGGTTCCTCTTCAGGTTCTTCTTTCCACAACTCTCAAACAAAACAGGATGCAAACAATGATTGCAAACAATGGTACTTCATGCACCTTCCGGATTCGCCAGGAGCATGAGATACAATCAAAGGCCCATGAGGATTCGCGGCAAGAGGCGACGTGGACGGCGCAGGGACGAAACGCGTGAAGCCGCGACGCTGGGACGCACGCGAGCTTCTTTTTCGTCACATGCGTCCGTGCTGGCACTTTGGGTAGGAGAAGAAGAAAAAGAAGAAGAACAACAAGATGAAGAACGACAACAACAACAACAAAAACAACAACAACAACAACAACAACAACAGCAACAGCAACAGCAACAGCAACAACAACAACAACAACAACAACAACAACCTTTAGTCAACCACGAAGCAAGCGGCAAATGGGCTGCCTTTGCACCCATTCATCAATCTGGCTGCCCCAGCAGCCCTTTAACAACTTTTGATTTGGGCAATAGTTCCCTTGCATGCACGTCCCTCAAGAATGACCAAACGTGCCACGGATGGAGGGCAGAAGCACAAATCTCTTCAAGAAACCGATTTCAGAACATCTTGGCCCAAACACTCAAAGGAGGACTCCCCAGACTCTTCTAGGAGTCACACGTGCCGATGTCGCCGGTCGACCTACACCGGTCACCGGTCACTCGGCGTGTCAGGTGTGTCAGTTGCAGTCGGAGCTCCTCCGGATGCGCGAGGCGAGCTCGGCCGAGACGGGTCGGACCCGAAGCGATGAAGACCTCGTGGATTCTCTTTCATCCTTTGATCCCATTTAATGGAACAAGTGAGTCAAAGCTGGTCTAGCACAAACGTTTGTAGAGGAATGTTTAGAGGATATTGTACCAGCACCCTCACTGCCAAGTCTCCCGGTTCGAGGGTTGGACGACCAAAGGAAGTCGAACCGTTGGTGACCTGTGAAGCCGGGTGTGACCAGCGCACTGAGTCAAGTGTGGCGAGGAATCACCCAGCCATCAATAAGTGCCAGCGGAAGCAGCCCAGCCACCAACAGAGACGGCGCAATCGGCCAGAACCGGCGGAAGAATTCCGGTGGAATTGCTCGGCAGAGTCTTGTCCCGCGATCGTGCCCTGCGCCACGCGGCCGGAATCCAGGAAAAAGGCCCCAAACTTCAGGGTGTCTTCTTTCACAAAGTGTTTTTTCCCGAATGCGTAGCGAAGGGTTCTCGTTTAACTCTTGGGGGTCTGGGGGTAGAGCCTTGTTCGCAATCCGTTGTTTCTACGTCCGCAACCGTCCGCAACCGTTCGCAACCGTTCGCAACCGTTCGCGGTAGAGCGCTAAGGCGCTGCCATTGGGGGAAGCTTTTGCAAGTGACTTTTCATGGATGTGTCACGTGTCAGTTTGCGCCGCTATTCCATTGTGATTTGCATGAAAAAGACATGTCGCGCAAGCAACGTGATGCGTTTCGCTGCACAGGCGCAGCGTTTGGTGAGATCTGCAGATTGCTGCGCAGTTCCTTTGGGATTAGCGTTTGGAGAGTCGTGTTTTTGGGGTGTTGGATGTGGCAGTGCCATTGGGATTTGCGTTTCAGGGTGTGGCATCGAAGCTCTGTTTTCGTGACAAGTCCCAGCTGAAATGGCGATTTTGATGGATGGGAGTGTGCTCTGAACGGGTCGAAATCATTCCAAACGTGTGGTGTGGTGCAAATTTTGTTGAAGCTCACATGAGATGACATCGTTACTTTTCGTGGCAGGCGCAGGACTTTGTGCGGGTTTTGAGGTGTGGAAGTGGGATTTTCGTGGCAGGCGCAGGGAATCGTGAGGTTGCGATGTGTGACGGAGGTGACATTTCGTGGCAGGCGCAGTACTTTGTGCGCGTTAGACGTGTGGACGCAGAAAGATTCGTGGCAGGCGCAGGGAATCGGGAGGTTGTGAGTTGTGGTAGAGGTGAATGTCGCTGTCACATTGGGATTGGCGTTTGAGCGGGTGTCGTTTGGAGGGGCTGGACTCGCGAAACTGCTTGGCAGGGCTGCGTGATGTGTGTGCTCCGATGGATGTTTCCGCTGGACTTTCGGAGGAAGTCTCGTGCGAAACGTTCGTTTTGCAGACTTTGATATGTGAGTTTTTGAGGAAGTCTCGTACGAAACGCTCGTTTTGGGGACTTGACATGTGACTTTTGGAGGAAGTCTCGTACGAAACGCTTGTTTTGGAGACTTGACGTGTGACTTTTGGAGGAAGTCTCGTACGAAACGCTCGTTTTTGAGACTTGACGCGTGACTTTTGGAGGAAGTCTCGTACGAAACGCTTGTCTTGCAGCGTGACTTTTGGAGGAAGTCTCGTACGAGGAGTGTGCCCTACAGGAGTGTCCCACAAGAGTGTCTCACAAGAGTGTCCCTTAAGAGTGTCCCACAAGAGTGTCCCACAAGAGTGTCCCGCAAGACTCAAGACTGTCCCAAATGAGTGTCCCACAAGAGTGTCCTACAAGAGTGTCCCGCAACAGTGTCCCGCAAGAGTGTCTCACAAGAGTGTCCCTTAAGAGTGTCCCGTATGAGTGTCCCGCAACAGTGTCCCACAAGAGTGTGTCCCACAAGAGTGTGCCACAAGAGTATCCCACAAGAGTGTCCTACAGGAGTGTCCCACAAGAGTGTCCCACAAGAGTTTCCTACAAGAGTGTCCCACAAGAGTGTCCCACAAGAGTGCCCTACAAGAGTGTCCCACAAGAGTGTCCTACAAGAGTGTCCCACAAGAGTTTCCTACAAGAGTGTCCCACAAGAGTGTCCCACAAGAGTGTCCCACAAGAGTGTCCCACAAGAGTGTCCCGCAAGAGTGTCCCAAATGAGTGTCC